>CM041636.1:19503110-19574036 GCA_023333625.1 Bothriochloa decipiens
AATTTTAATAGGCTATTCACCCCCCTCTAGCCATCTAGGACCTTACAGCCCTAAGCTGCCGCCTGTGATCGGCACGCCATGGGCGCCCATGGATCTGCGCGGTGGAGGCGCATCAGAGGCAGGGGCGCTCGCGCCCGCCCATGGATCCGCGCGGTGACCGGGGCCATGCCATCGACTCCTATTTTTGGGGATGAACGGGAGAGAGACACGGATAAGCCTATTTTGAGCATTGTCGCCGCCATCAGCGACGGAGATGCATGTGGGGGAGGAGCAGGCTGCGCCACGGCAATGCAGGCGGGGAAGGAGCGGGCGGCGCAGAGGAGAAGCATGATTTTTTTATAAGAGAGAAGAAGCATGCTGGGGAGGAGTGAGCGGCAAGAATGAAGTCTGGGGGCGGACGCGAGCGGCGAGTTAACCTGAATCAATAAAAATTTTGGGTCCGGATCTCTTCGTCAGTGCCGGGGTTGGCTAATACCCCCCCCACCGATAGACATAAGAAACACATCACTGTCGGGTTTTAATACCAACCGGCAGTGATATGGATTTTCACTGCCGGATTTTGGTCAGATTTAGTTATTTTCTATTTTTCAAGGCTGGAGGAGGCTTTTATTATCGGGTTTCTCAATTCTGGCAGTGATGAGTAGACAGTGATGTAACGATCTGTAGTAGTGTTTGCAATCACTGAATTCGTAGTCAACATAAAGGCTATCTCCATCGCTGCCAATTTTCTGCAACACCGAGATGTCTAGTTGCAGCTGCCCACCATCTATGCCGCACTGGTCCACCAAGATGACCGCCGCGCTCGCCCCAATCTCCCCGTCCGTCACCTGCTCAAGAAACTACTGTATGCTGTGAGTGCGAGAGAATAAGGACCCACAGTCCGTAAAAAAATAATAAAAAAGGACCCACAGCACAGAGACAGAGAAGAGTGCCACTCTCACCTGCAGGCACCTGGTAAGATGTTCATGCGACAACAAGTACATGGTCTGATGCGACCTTCAAATGTGCATGTTTGAAGCAAGAACTTTTTTTTTGTTTAAAAAATAAATGGAATGCTAACGATCTTCCAAATTATCATGCTGAATTTGCCATTTTGTTGTGTAATGTGTGAAACCTACAGAATGCTCGCGATGATATGCATAAATCTGGCTTGTGGTAAAGCTGTTATCTATGTGATGTTTCGACCATATTTGAAAAACACCCTGGATTATTTGGACAACATATTCATTTTTTGGCCAGCCGTATGACATGATACAATCCAATCTACCTACTGCAAGAACAAAGCAATAATAGATCCGCCGTTGTAGTTACCAAGAATTTCAGTTAATTGTACCTTTGTGCTGAATGAGACGAAGCAAGACAGCTTGACGGAAAAAATGGACTAGTTGAAATTATTGTAACATAATACAATCCTAGTTTAATAAAATTATACTATTTATGTTTGAAAAAGGCATCAAATTTGTCAATCTCATTTTATAATTACATACATGGAAACAACATTCTTATGGTTAACTAAAGAGTACAATACACCAATGGTTGTGGAACCACTGATATCGTTTGGGTCTTCAAAGTTTATAAAATAGATGTTTATATCCTTAAACTTACTAATTATGTCATGGGCAACGTATGCTATAGAAAATAGCCTCCCGTGTAAACTATAAAAATTCTAATCAAAACCACACAAATTTAATCTGATGGCTAGAGATGGGAGGTTATTTTAGCACTTAAACCCCCCAACTCATCTCATCCTAAAGGTGTGTTATTTTAGCACTTAAACCCCTCTACCTCTAGCCATCGGATTAGATTTGTGTGATCTTAATTAGAGTTTATATAGTTTGCACAGAAGACCAATTTCTATAGTATATGTTGCCTATGTCATGTGAGGTCCAAACTACCCTAACATGAGTTAATCCACTTGCGTAGCACACTGATTGTGTGACGACCCGTATCAATGTGAGGGCCCACATGCCAATAGGAAAGAAATAAAAAGTTAACATGTTAACCCCGCATTTCGTGACATGCCATGGTACAATCTGTTATAAAACATGTTGCCAGCAGTTAGGACCTTCTCCTCTCTGTCTTTCATAATCACACAGTAGATGAACGTAGTAGAACAAGTAGACATAAGATAGGGAGACTATTCTTTATTTTTCTGAATATTGGTAATTACAACATAGAGCTCATACGTATATATAGTCCGGTCAAAGCCAAAGAGTTTCAGTAAGAGCCCACATACAAACGGACTAGGATTAGGATTCCTCCTTCTCCTTTCCTTCTAGGATAGAGTCCGTATGTTTTATAACACTCCCCCTTGGACGATTACCACGATATACACATGCCTCATCAAAAACTCCATCCAAAAACCCAGTGAGAAAAAACGGTTTTTGGAAAAAAGAGTACATCACATTCGTTAATTGCATTGCACTATGTTTCATTAAAAACCTTGTATGAGAAACCTTCAAGTAAAAACTCACATAGGAAAAAAGAGTACAACATTTAACCTTCTTGGTTATGTATTCTTTAGAATACATTATTCTTCATGAATATGTGATGATCTTCATGATCTATGCATAAAATTTAATATTTTAGCAAATATGATCTACTTGATCTTTGTATTATAGTGGATTATTACCTTTAAGGAAGATTGGATCAAATTGCTCCCCCTCATAGAAACCATCCTTTGAACTTCGTTGTTCAAAACACAATTTTTATAAATATATGCTTAATAAATGGTATGCAGTACCATAAAAAGTTGGCTCATAATTCTTCTATGAATTATATGGGTATAACCAAGAGCAATATGATTCATGAAAAATGACCACTTACTAGTTTATGCAAAACAAATAAAAGTTTATCCTTCAGGATAATAAATCCTTTCAGGGGATTATGGGGTAAATAAATATTGAATATCTTCTAGATAAGGCATCAAACTTTTTAAAATAGTATATGCTACAAATCTTTAAGATTTTAATAGTAACACTAAATAATAAATTCAGTCTTGCATTTATCATTTAGGGGATAATTTAAATACCAAAGTATTCATTGCTAGCATTACACTTTCTGAGTGTTTATATGACACCTTCATGGTGTTTAGAATTTCTCATTCTTTCTCTCGGGTCTATACTCACTTCAGGGATTAATGATGTTCATTCAAGAATCAACAGAATACTTCATGGATTAATTCCTTCAAGGATGTTCTCATTCTTAGTTTAAAATTAGAAATTCTCTTCTATGAGACATTCTCTATTACATGAGAGATTATTAAGTGAAATAAACGATGAGACAGTGTTATTCACTATAAAGTCATTCGATTACTACTCCTTCTAGGACATGCTCTTCTTGAGTCTTCAATATTCATTCAGGAATATATTATACCTTAGACTTCTTAATACTTGTATGAGATTTAATTTCCGTATGTTGTGATTTATATTCTTTAGGAATTATATGAATTTTCATAATCCACTTATTGAATGCATATTACATATTCATTCAATTCACTTGCCAGAGATATAGCATAACATTTATTTATTCTTAGTAGGATATTTAACCTCAATTGCATTTCTTCATTTGACCCGATATAATCGCTACAAGCGACTTTGCCATGGACTTTGTTTCCGGATCCAGGTTCTCATAAGAAAAACATTTACAATTATAGAGGTAGTATTGTCGACAACTATTATTTTCTCCCAATATTCTCATGATATGAGATTATTGTGTCGCTTTGTCATTTCCCAAACAAGAGCTATTTTATTATTCTGCATATCCAACACTAATGATGCGTGCACTTAGTGTGTTGGATTTCATCTTCATGATGATCCTCTTTATGAGGTGCTTAATCTTCTTCATGAGGTGTTCTATTCATGAGAATGGAGGAGTTTTATTCTATTTATATTCAATAAGTATACGCTAAACTAGAACCCACAGGCATCCCTATAGATTTTAGCTTGATAGTATACAATATTTAGTTTACTATTAGTAAACAAAACTTCTGGTTTATAACTTCAAGTTACTCCTCCCATTTGTAAAAATATCTGACATATGCTCTTCTTCATGCTTTCACAAGAGCATTAGTAAAACTGTTAGTTGACTTAGTGTGTGATAGTATTCCTGCTTCAAGCTTCAAGGAATATTTTCTCTAGATTATTTTTCTTCTATGCAAATAATATTTGGCATTCAAAATAGGCTTTCTCTCCGCCTAATGCCAATATTATATCTTTAATAGCATACTTTAATAATAGATATCCCCTATCATGGGCTTAAAATAATTAAATTCATATATCTCTAACTACAAGTGAAGGCCCATTCATATATGCTATGATGGAGTTTTATGAGAAATATTCACACATATACTTAAACAAGGGGGTATTTAAAATGCAATGAGCTAGAATACATAAAGTGCACTTAAGAATGTTCAACATTCGTACAATAATCTCTAGGATGTTCTCCCCTTGATTTGCACATATCATAGTTTAGAAAACTATTTTATTATCTAGCTTCTTTATTGTTTAGCCTAAAACATTGATCTAAGTACTCATACAAAATACACTTCAAATGTATAAAATACGCAACATCAAAATTCACATGAAGTTTCTTCAAGAATTTTTTTAATTGCCATTCATACAAACTTCCCTTTATGTCTTTTCATCATAAATCCCAAATCATCATATGTGTGTTATCCACCATCTTAATTTCACTATAATTCATTCCATTCAAGTGGGTCACTTCTTCATTGAGCTAATTTCAAATTAACCAACTCCCCCTGATCTTAGGCTGCTCGACCATAGACCAATTTATTGCTTATGCATGCAATGCATTGAAAGCAAAAATATGTCTTAGTTCAACGAGAATTGTATAGACATAGCATGCTAGCTAGTCATTCTGATTATGAGGGAAGTGCAAAAGTAACTACTAGCTACAACTATAGCTTTGATGCTAATGTTAATGCATGAGTGGAGAAGAATGTAGCTCAACCAAGAACAAAATGATACACAATCATGTGCAATGTGAAAAATATTGGTATTCAATCCAACATGATAGATAATAACAAAATACAAAGCTACAAGCTTACTTGCAATTAGTGCAGTAGAGAAAGTTAACTCGGCTGGAAGGGATGCGGGCAGAACTTCAAGTCCTGATACATACACTTAAAGATAGATTTAGGAAGGCTATGCCTATTAAATATATATTATCCATATTTCTATCCTTATTTCTTATGCCTTCACCTAAAATTCCTCCCCTTTTCATGTCATAATTACTTCAAGTAGTAATTTGCTTCGTGCATCAACTATGAATAATCACTTCTAATGTTCCATAGATTCCAATCATACTTCTAGTATTCATTGGTTATGGCATGAAATTCATATATTCAATGTATTATTCACTTTACAATAACAAATTCAGGGTAGGACACATAAACTTCTAGTTTTGGGTAGATTATACTTTTTTTTGGCTAAATTTATATGCCAATATAATCTAATTGTTCTAAAGTTTCTAGAAAATTTAGTTTCCCTTCTACCTACATGGTAGTACTATAGTACACGCTGATAACGTGTTATAAAACATGTTATCAGCGGTTAGGACTTTCCCCTCTCTATCTCTTATAATCACATAGTAGATGAAAGTAGTAGAACAAGTAGACACAAGATAGGAGACTATTCTTTATTTCTCTGAATATTGATAATTACAACATAGAGCTCCCACGTATATATAGTCCGGTCAAGGCCAAAGAGTTTCAGTAAGCCTACGTATAAACAGATTAGGATTAGGATTCCGACTTCTCCTTTCCTTCTAGGATAGAGTCTGTATGTTTTACAACACAATCAACATGTCGCAACCAAATGAACTCAAGTTATGGTCATTTGTTCGACACGAATGTTATGGTCATTTGGACCAGACACGACACGATTAGTAAGTTTAGGACTAAATGTGCATTTTTGAAAGTTTGAATGCCCTCATATGACATCTCGAGCCAAGTTAGAGGGATCGACTATGTATTTTACTCCTAAGTAAACAACCACCAAGCGATCTTTGTTTCTCCTTTCACAATAACTCCTTTAATTCCAACTTATAATGCATTTGACTTTTGTTTTCTATACAGAGTTTGGCCTCCATTCCAAATTATAATGGATTTTAATTTTTTTTGGATAAATAGTTTTGCTATACATTTTTAGATATAATACGTCTAGATACATAGTCAAAACAAAATATCTAGAAAACTGTCTACTAATTCGAAAATTTGGAACAGGCAATGGTCGTATTCCCACTTCAGCTTGATTGCTATCTCCTTCCGCTCCTAGTGCCTCGGTCTAGACTTTCCCTTATTTGAACACCTAAATTCTGCACACCAACACGCAAGGATGTAGCGACTAGTAGAAGCAAATCATCTCCAAATTTCTAGGACACCGAACCATTTTCATGTTTCAATCGATTATTCATCTACCTTGATCCAAACTGTAAAAAAGGTGCCGTGCAAAAGAACAAGAGAATACGTAGCACACTGTACCGAGACAAAACCAACGGCCCGTGGTATTGAGTATAGACAAATTCACAAATGAAACATACCACATCAAACTCTCGCTTGTCAGCCTGGAAGTAGCCTAGCTGCCTAAGTGCAAACAAATTTTGGTAACGGGACATGGACGGCCTTGGAGAAAATATGGGAGCAGGTAAAATAGCCTAGTGCCTACAGGTGCCATTGGATGAGCATATGTACAAGCAAAACTCTGAACCCCATCCTGCTCCTTATTTACCAAGGGATCCGTCCAAACTACTAGTTGCCAGCCAACGGTGGGCTGGCGAATGTCTCAGTTACCTCTTCCTCTTCCCAGCTGAACCTCCTGCGGCTGCCTTCCCACCTGACCCAGTCGCTTTTGATCTGGCGGCAGGCGCCTTCTTCCCACTGGAGCCATTCCCATTGCTCTTCAGGTCAAGCTGGACTTGAATTCCTGGAAGCAGATGAATTACCAAAAAGTTAGGGGCAGCGAATTTAGAGGGATGGATAGGCTCGTAGCAAACACCCAACAAGTATGAGAACCTTTCTTCTTGTCACTTTGCAGGTCCAGCTTCGGCGTAGAGTTGGCAGGCACAAGGTCATCTGAAAGAAAGGAAAAAGAAGTGATTATAATTTAGAAGAGTCATATGAAAAGAATATTTCTTTTTTGGATGCAACTTAAAATTGCATCCAACTGACTAAAAAACTTCCAATAGCATCCAACTGACTAAAAACGCTTTACCAACTGTGCTAACGGACGGAACTTCCAATAGCATCCAACTCACTGCAAACTTCCAATAGAACTGGCTATAAATCTATACCATATGTTTGTATGGTGTGTCTTGATGTCAGAAGTAAATGTATTATGTAGCATTAACCGGTCTACAGTCAGGTGTAGCTATATCACAAGTTCATGTTTCTATGATCTCATTTTGTGTTTACTTGAATGATGCTACAAATCTCCATAAAATGCGTACTTCCACAATTGCATTAAATGAAGACACTGTAGCACCACAAAGTTGCCTCAAAACAGATCCATTTTGCCCAAATACCTGACACATTCGTCAAACAAACAGGCATCTACCTGATTTTTTTCTGTTTGTAATATCAGAGAAGGAACACGCACCATTATTTTCAGTGTCAGAAGAATCATCTTCGTCATCTTCAGCTGATGCTAGTCCATTTTCTTCAGGCAGGCTCTCTTCTACTGGCTCCAAGATTGCCGCCACTCGTTTCTTCAAAGGTTTTTTCATGCCAGGAATATTTATTAGATCTGCTGCTCGAACAACACGAGAACTACTTCCTTGTTTGTATGCCTTTGTCAAGGCACTTTTAACAGCAGGTTGAATCCCATCCATAGGACTTGGATGACCCTACATTATAAAACAAAAATTATTCAGATCCACAATGACAGGGAATGAAGACAAATGTAAACTATGAAAAGCAAGTTTACTCAGCTAGGGACAATACTGCATAAATGCTTCCAACATGGTAATTCGATAAATGCATTTTATCTACAAGTTCTGTAACATATTTGTTGTATTTCAAAGTCACTACAGTTTTGTATCCAATATCCATAAATCAAATGAATGCAGATTTCTAAGATATGTTCCCATTACATATTTTACAGTTGACATGACGTCGACAATGCAAGCAAATTGGATGAACACAATAGCTGAAGTGCTGACCAAGCCACCACTTGAACACACTAAAAACAATTAAGAATGATAATAGTCATTGACACAATGGACCATGCAAAATTACCAGCTGCCAAAGTGAAAATTCTCAATGCAAACGCAAATGCAAAAATAATCTGTGACCATTCAAGGATGATCAAGTGAACATGACATTAGACAGAGCAAACATCAAACTGATTCTAGGATATTACCAACCTTAAATTTGGATACTTCCACAATCGTGTCAAAGTCTTCCTGGCTTAAAGAGTATGTATCCATAAACTCTACCACCTTTTGAACAGCTTCATCCTTCATGAATTGAAATATAAAATTTTCAGCAGATTGCTCAAATAAAATATCTCCACAAGGGAAATTGTATTTGATATTTATGCATTACAAAATAAGAGCTACAAATGCTAGTTACTGACTAAGCAATTCAGCAACTCCATGTTATGGTACGTTACTAATGGTTAAACCACAAAATTTCAGGTGTTACACAGATTTCTGAACAAAAGAAAAAAAAAGAATAATAACTTCTAACCTATGCATTTCAGAGTTCAGATGATACATGGTAGGGTGCTTGGACTGCAGAATTTGGCATTGAATACTACTTCTACAGTCTTAATTTCTTACGTCTGCACTCTGCAGTTCTGCATCTGTGGGAATTCTTGAAGCAAAATTTAATTTCATCATTCATCAGTTGTGTGGCATCTCTATTTTCAAGACTACTGAAAAATAGCAAAGTTCGAGACCAATTCCAAACACCTAATAAAGCACTGGGGATTATTATCATATCATCATGAGACCAACAATGATGGATAAATGGAAAGATGTTCATGAGGTAAAAGATGACAAAACAACCTTTGGCATTTTTTTCAGTGGGTCAGTCAGCTCTCTCAAGATAAGAGTAAGATAATCCAACCTCAATGCCTCCCTGCAGTTATTCAAGAATTATAAAACTTAAGACCCACAATAAACAATCACTTAAAAGTCTGGACATCATTCAAGTTACAACAACAGGAAAAGAATGCACAAAATTTGTCAGTTCTTACACACCAAAGTAAACAAACCAATGGCTGATTTTTTCAGTTCTCATAGTTCAGAATAGAAAAATATTTTATCTTCAAGATCTGAACAAGGAATGTTAACAAACGAATTGGTTGCTAGCAACTTAAGAGTTAGCAGCTAGCTTTAATTGATATCAAGCAATTAAAAATTGGTAGGTAGCTTTCAGTTCTGATCACTGCAATGGATACCATTTACAAGCGAGTTAGACCAGAAAACGAGCATGATACATCGAGCAATTTAGATTTGGTTCTTACAACATTCTATGAAAAAAATTAGTGCATAAATATCGTTCTGGCATAGCAATATAGTACAGGTAGAAGGTACCACCAAGGACATTACATGCTGCTGAATATTGAGGTAGTATTTTGACTATAATATATCTCTGGTGCTAAGAAATTAGTAAAAAAAAAAAGCTTGGATTGAGTTTTGTTTTTTGTAGGTTCAAGAAAATGTAAGACCATTGTACCACAATCCTGATGGGTACCAGTACCACTCCTGAACAAAGTTATTGGGCTTGTCTTCAGGGTATCTAATATTTTTCCTTGAAAATTTTAAGGAAACAAAATTCAGTACGAAATAATCCAGCTTTGGAAAATATCAAGTTATGCTATTCCTCTTCACTCAAAATGGCACTAAGATTTTTTTTTTTTTTTGGCTTTAGAGGGTGACAACACAAAGGTGTGTGGATTGGCTGCCAATCATTTAGCTCCAATCAATTGGGTAGTCAAACCATTTTCCTCTTATGGAATGTAAGTTACATATTTCACAAAGAAAAGGTAGCATTCAAAACCATGTTTAAAACTTGACAAGATAGCTGATGTTTTCTGTAAAAAGGTAAATAATAAGTGCAGATTCAGGACATGGCCAGATAAGAAAATAGGTAGCTTTGCTATACCATACTGACACAATAATGAGTCAGATATGTGACAATTAAAACACAAGCCACCAAAGAAGGCACAGATAGATCTCAAGGATATGGTAAAGCAACTACCTGTCCAAATTTGCTTGCTGGGAGGCAAGAATATGACTGTGGACATCTTCCAGTAGCCTTCTGTTTTTGTTAGTTGTCGAGTACTTACCCAACCATCCACCAAACCTATTAAAGTTCCGCTCACCCTGAAATGTATTTTTTACCCACATTAATTTAGCCAATAAGCAAAAGTAAAATATACTAAATATAGTGTCAGTTAGGGTTTGAACATTACTGCTTCAAGGATTTCTCTATTCCCATGCATCCAGGCAGCACTGTAAAATGTGTAAGGTTAGAAAACCAGGTTGGCAAATTCAAAATAAGGTAATACCAAACTATGACCCTGATTAATACTTACGGTAATATGGATGAAGCAAAACAAGCAGCTTGTGACAACTGCCACTGTCGATATCTTCTTATTTGTACATTAACAAGATCACCGTCCGCTATAGATTCAGCAGCCCGGGCTAGAGCATTCATTCTTTTGACTCCACTTTCATCCTTCCCAATGGTGTTAGGCCGATAATTGATATAATTTTCCTACAATAGGGCACATTTTTAACTATGAATTTCAAAGGAACGTTGATTTCCAAGACATCAGCCATCAGGAGCAGAAAAAAAAAAGAGAATGTGTTGGTCCATGTATATCATGTAACAGTTAACTCAAACAAATACTCCCTCCATTCCAAATTATAAGACGTTTTGGCTTTTCTAGAGACAGGTTTTGCTATGCATCTAGATATACACTTATGTCTAGGCACATAGTAAAATCAATGCATCTAGAGAAGACAAAACGTCTTATAATTTGGAATGTATGGGGTAGAATTCAACAATACTGGACTACAGTCACAGCAATACAAAAGTAATAGCAAAAGAAGTCCAAAAGGACATGTTTAAACAATTATTATGATACACTTTCATTTGGCAAACAAAAATATATAGGAACAAAAAGGCGAAATTTCCTTCAGAATTCGCAAAAGACACCATTTAATTCTTATACATGCGAGCATCCCAGCTTTCAAGCAATAAAGAAAGCTGTGACACACACTACAGTTAGCACAAAAAAAAATAGCTTGTGCACAGCATATTGGAAAGAAATTTGTAGTAGTCACAACTCAATAGAGAAAAGTAAGAATTAACATCTATACAAAGGATTGCCATCAGTATTCAAACCTGGATGATCAAGGGAACTAAATCAGGGTCGCTCATGCCAAAATCAATTCTCTCATCCATCCTTAACCTCCCACCATTGAAACCAAAAAGTCTGAAAGTTCAATGAATAACCACGAATAATATAAAGACTGTAGGCATAAATGACGATATTTGACATTTAAGAAATACTAAAGAAAGGGCAATACTTGTCAACAGCAGTAAAAGGAGAAATATCTTCATCCTTTGAACTGCTATTAAGTCGCTCCCTTATATCATCGTATTTGACCACAGATTGGGAGAGGCTCATATACTGCAAATGGTTGAGTGCCATGCGAATATCTCCGTGCACTCTTTCAGCAAGCTCTTCCATTGCAGTCTAGCATAACAGGGAAAGAACGTATTAGTAACACAACATGGAAAGTCCATATAACAAAGATCAGAAAGAGAACAGAATGCCAGAGGCTTATATAGAAATAAAAGAGACTACAAGCACTGATTTTTTTTGTTACTGATTTTTTTGTTACTGATCCATATAACACAACATGGAAGTTTTCATGTAGGTTTAGAAGCACTGGAGTATGGGAAAGATACAGGGCATACCTCTTGAGCTTGAATACCTTCCTTTTTGGCAATTTCCATCAATCTTTTACCCATCTGTCAAGTAAAGAAGTTAGAACCAAGAAAAAGAAAAGAAACATCCATGTCACAGGTAGAAAATTAATAGTTCTCCCTTCTTGACAATCATGCAACTCTATACATCATGTAAGATGAGAAAAATTGCAACAGAAAGAGCATTGTAGCTGGTAGTTTCTATGCAACTTGTGACAGCCAATGGTCAGGGGTTTTTTATCAACTAGGTACAAGTGCACATAAACAGCGATGTTCAGAAGTTCAGAGTCCACAGTAAGTAGCATAACAACCCTAGTTTACAAACAGTCGATTTTAGACTCAGAAACAGATCAGATACAGATCCATTTCCTACATAACACCAGGCTAACGACATTGTGCACGACTAGTTACAAAAAAAGGAATGTGGCAAGGGAACAGTAGTAATTCTGAAGGCCATTGCCTCACTGGAACTGAACATGACAAGAAATAACCTGTTGTTTCGTTGGTTTTCTGAAGTTGAGCATCAGGCAGTAATTAACAAGACTCTTCAATTTCTGGCTATAACGGTCATTACAAATGCAGATAATAGGGATCTTGGATATCTTGATGCTAGCAATAAGATCAGCAACACCACCTCTATCTCCAGCAGACATACCATCAACTTCATCCATGATTAGTACAGCTTTGGGATGTTTTGACCTGCAGAATTGTTGCCCACTTAATATATAATAGTAGTCAATGCAAAGTAAAAAAAAAAAAGTTCATGACCCATGCTACAACACCAACCGATTGTCACCATAATTCAGAGTCGCATTGCTGATAAGTTCTTTGATAGAATTTGATGTGCTACCCCCAACACCCTTCTCAATCTTGGAGTCTGCCTTACCACGGCTATCACTCGCATTTACCTACCACAAAAAATATTGTTTGAATTCAGACCTGCCAAGTAAAATGAGGAATAAATAGTGCAAAGACAAAAAAAAAAATACCTCAATGGCCTGCAATCCAAGCATCTGACTAACAACTTTAGCAGTTGTAGTCTTACCAATACCAGGAGGTCCACTCAGCAACACAGCCTTTTTGGCAGCACTGTCAGCTTGTTTCTTTCCCTTACCCTTTTGGCCAGAATGAAGGAATAGTGCATCCCAACTTTTCAACCATTGATGAAGTTGTTTGACCTATATATGAAGTTCATAATAAAATATCATTACATATATGAATTAACCATTAATTAACATAACCAAAAGCAGAACTACGCACCATTGATTGATTGCCAACGATATCATTTGGAACTTTTGGCCGATATTTTTCTGTCCATTGCATAGATCCACGGTCTACATTCTTGGGATTTTGTTTATCAGCGGAGGCACTTGCAGCGTTACTATTTGATGAAGTAATACTTTTGCCCACAGCACTTGCTTCGGCTGAAGAAAATCAAGCATAACATATTAACATGAGTTTGTACATAATGTAAAGCTACGTCTTCACAGATCTAAGCCCATTCCTAGACTCAGCCTCTCCCTCTGGCTAAACAGCCTGCTGTAACGTTTTCTAGTTTTGCCCTTGATGGGTTTGCTGTGTCACATCTTTGCTGACTTTCCTATATTTTAATTAACTAATATATTTTCACCACAGTAGGGGTTTCTCCTACTGTATTCCCAAAAAAACATATCAACATGAGAAATGCAAAATAAGAAACTAAAAATAAGTGACCGTGAGTTGATTCTCCAGAGGATGCAAGCATGACGACAGGATCAAGTTAATATCCACAATGACAAAGCTGTTAGAAGACAGCAATGAACAGGAATTATGCCTCAGATAATCAGATCCAAGAAAAGCAACTATGAGCATGACAAAATCATGTATTAGGTTATGCTAAGCAAGATCCCATGACATGATATCCAACTATAGAATCATTAGAAGTTAGGAGTTCCAGTCTACCTCGTTTTTCAACTTTAGCTGGAGAGCTCTTTGTCTGTGATTTCTGAAGCTTTTCAGAACTGTTGCTGCTTTGATGTTTGTCTACCGCAGCCTTTGCAGGTTTTGATTTTCGGATCAAATCAAATAAACCATCTTCAGTCAAGAATGGGACACTGCAAATAAGTGTAAGCACGTATAAAAATAACAAAATATATGACGAATACGCAATGTATTGTTTCATGAAAAATAGTAAGTAATACCCCAGATCATTTGCTTTCTTAGATTTCACTCCACCAAGGTCTTCATCAGCCAATAAGTAGCTCTGTCAACAAGCACTCTCAGCAAATTATTAAATATATATATAAAGGGTAACAATAGTCCCATAAAAAGGTGCCCTACTAATATACATACCGTCTTTTTACTAATAGAGCCAGTCACACGGCCACCATAACGCTTAATTAGATCAGTTGCTTCCTCACGTTCAAGACTGCACACAGAAACAAACTTAAGATGATTTTAACCCATTGGTCATTGCATGATCATTGAACATATACCATGTACTTAATATTATGAACAACAACAATTTTAATCACAAGCAAGCTAGGGAATGCTAGAGCTAAAATCCAACATAAGCCACCACAAAAAGTGAAAACATAAAAATATTATACATAAAAATTGAAGCACCTGTCAAGGGTACCACTTATGACAAATGTCAGACCAGATAAACAGTCAGGGGCACCCTCTGGGACCTCCTACAAATTATAGAAGATGAAATAAACAGTTCAGCATTGAGTTTCTAAATTTTAAAAACATTGACAATGATATTAGTGTTACCTTTTCTCCCTTGTGAGGAGGATCTTTCCTCTCACCAAAATTCATGAAACCTCTCCCACCTCCTCCTCTACCTCTGCCCCCAGGGGCAGCTCCTGCTGCTGCTCCTCCTCTTCCTCCCCTTCCCCTTCCTCTTCCAGCTCCTTTTGACGGGGTCGTTGCATCTTCATCCATCCTGTCCTCATCCTCAGCATCATCAACTTGAGCATTAGATTCAACTTTAGCCTTTTTTGAAGGCGGTGGCTTCACCAGAGTTTTCTTCTTTTGAGGTGCCACAAAGTCGTCATCGTCATCTTCTTCATCCTTAGACATCTTCTTTGCTGGCAAAGGCTTGCTGTCCTCCTTGACTTCATTGTTGCCTTTCTGAAGTTTTCTTTTAGCCGCACTCTTTTCAGCACTCTTTCCCGCAGAGGCATCTGCCATCTCAACATCTGAGTCCTTTTCTGCTTTTGACCCAAAGTACTTGCTTGTCTTCTTTCTATCAGAAGAACCATGATCACAGGGCGCCTGATTGACCCATGAAGTGGAATAAATAGTGTCAGAAACTTGGACAGCCACAAATATTGAAGAATAATAATGAAAAAAAATCAAAGAACTGCTGTTAGCTTTGACCAAACAAACCAACCAGGGTGATGCTACACAATGAACATTTGTTGATAAATAGCTCATTTGTCAATAATATGGTGTACCATAGATGAAATACTGAAGGAAACTCAAAAGCGAAGTCAGTAAGCAATGGAATACTGAAGGAAACTTAAAAGCGAAGTCAGTAATCTAATCTAACTAGTAACTAGTAGGTCAAAACTAAATCACATCCAGAACATCACCATTTAACATTGGTTTGGACCAAAAAAAAAAGTGACAGTCTTAATGACCACAAGAACTACGGTTTACCACAGGGACATCCCCTATGCCCCTGTCATGGCTGCAAGTTACACATTGACCGGAAAACTGAATCCCTGAGCCAAGCCACGACACATTGCACCGCACATTCACAATTACTTATATTTCAACAGACCAAACCCGTCTAAAGCACCCATAGTCAGTAACCACAACCATAAGAAGGCAACAGTACATAGGGCAGAACCAACAGCAACAGGGGCAGCATCCTACCAATGCGGGTGGCGCCGACTTCTTCTCGGGAATGCTTTGCACGGGCTTCTTCTTCTCACCCGCCGCAGAGGGCTTCGCGGCGGCAGCTCCGGAGGCCGCCGTCGCGCTCTTGTCCTGCGCCTTCATGAACCATTTCCGGATGTCGGACGACTGCGTCCCCAGAAAACAACGAAAGAACCTCTCAGTAATCGTCGGAGGCCAAGAAAAAGGGGAGAACCGAATCAAGAACCTGCTCTCCAAACAAATCTCCGCGGAGGGAGGAATACCAGCCGGAGCGCGCGATAGAAGATAGGGATAGGGCAAGAAGGGACTCACCATCTCCGACGCGGCAATGGACGACGGGCCCGGGAGACCAAAAGGCTGGAGATTTTCCCGGATTCTTGGCGCGCTTAGATTGCCGCGGGGGGCGCTAGGGTTCTTGCTTCCCGCAACCAATCTGGTCCTGGCGCATGCACTGGCGCCAGCAACCGCCGGACGCGCGGGAGGGAAAGGGTTGGGGAGGAGATGGACGGGGAAGGGGAAGAAGGGCCGAAGGGGAGGCCGGGATTGGATGCGGCGGCGGTGGTGTGCGGCGGATGACGCCTCGCCTGACGCGCGGTCGCACAGAGCGGCGGAGGTTTTGGGGGGAAGGAAAAGGCGGGGCGCGGCGCGGCGGTGCTGTGGTGTGGAGTAGTGGGAGCGGAATATGCTCTGGGGCCCACCCTTGGATGCTGGTGTTCTTAACTTTGTTTTTTATTTATTTTCAGAAAATAAATTACAATTTCTAGAACATGTGCAAAATTAGATAAATAATAGTAATATATGTCGAATTTAATTATCTCGATAAGTTCTTCGTAATGGTACACTCTATTTCAGTACTTAAGATTGTTTTGCAACAAAAAGTATTTATTGGTTGTAAGTTTGTTTATAGTAATTCAAATATTTACTTACTAAGGAAGAAAGACTACAACAGTAGGATCAGTGAACAGTTGAACTCATAGCCGCACTTACAGATAGGTGTAGAAGAAAACTTAAAACCGGTTCCGAACGGTTTGACCGATGAACTATTGAACTAATAGTCTCACTAGCGATCGCTGTTTCGCCTAGTCATAATAACTAAGGAATCAAGTATATGCCTTGTTAGACCCGTTTCGGACACCAACTTTCAAAATGGGTTTGGTGGTCCAAATAAAAATCCTGCTGGACTTACTCGAAAGGTGAGTGCATTTTGTGATCTTTTGCTTGATTGCAATTTGGAAAGGTGGCTAATGCACACCTAGGGTATATACATCAACTCGTTGTCCTAGAATATGACACACTATGACTTTTAAAATTTGTTCTCAAATACATGGCAAATACACTTGGTTTCTATAGATCCACAAAATTGGGCGAGTTTGTTAAAAACCATTGTGTAAGGAGGGACTCCATAATTCAGTTTAATTCATGGGTACATGTGCCTTTTGAGTATCCTCTCAAGGGACAAGGTCATATATTATCGGTCTGAAAGATCATCTTATGTGATCTTATGATTCTTTTACCATGTGGAGAAGAGATAGTGTGAGTGCAGCTCCAATTATTAGTCTTGGACTTGTTTGTATTAGCTCACAAACTTGAGGGACTCTTTAGAAAATAGACCTAAACCAGCCAAAGGGCTGCGTGCTGCCCTTCTTCTCCCAACAGTGAACTCATTGGCTTCTTGCTCCTCCGTAAAAGAAAAGAGAGGATGAGAGAGAGAACTAGGGTTAGGGTTAGGGAGAGTTGAGAGAGAGCTTTGATCCACCAAATCCACCACCAAGAGAGAGATTAGTGGGGGATTTGGAGCCTTGTCTCATTTGTTGGCTTTCACCTCATGTATTGCTTCTTCATATAGTGGATTCGTCTCGTCATCGTCCGTGGTTTTTCCCCGCAAGGGATTTTCACGTAAATCTTGGTGTCTCCTCTTGACTTGGTATTTTTCTTGCCATATAAGTTGATTAAGTCACCATCTTGCTTGTTGTTGCTCCATATGTGAAGTGGTTGATTGTCTGGGTATGCTGGCACACGATGAATATTTGTGTTCTTTGATATATTGAGTGAAGATGACGAGGATTGGTATTTCTAGTGAGCTAACTGATGCAATTGTATTATTGTTGAATATTTGGACAACCTACTCTTGGTCAGATTTGATTTTAGGGGTTGTCTCAGTTTATGCATATAAGGTGTTTGATGATGATATGCTTGTGAGAAATTAGTTTACTAAAATTGATTATTCCGCTGTCCTCCGTTGTCACATATAGAAAGGTGAGAAAAAATGTGTTGTTTCATGAGCAAAGAATTAAAACTACGAGACAATTAGTACGGTGCGGTAACCTGATCTCCAAATAAAACTGCGGTTCAATGTCACCAAATAATCAGGACGCCGCGCGGTAGAAAACTACAATGCGCGCGTCGGGTCGTGGTCGTGGGCGCCAGGGGCCAAAGCGAGACGTGCTTTTCGGGCTGGGCTGGCATAGATGGATGGCCTAGCTGCGTACGGACCGAGACGCCGAGTCCAATGAACAAAGCGAGGCCAGATCTGTATGTTTTCAGCCGTTGGGCTCTCTCGGCTGGCAATCTATCTAGACATTAGTATTAGTATTAGTAGCAAGTAGCAAGCTCAAAACTAGCAGCTCATTAATTGTGCTAGCACTTCTCCGCGTAGAGAGTGATCTATTTTTTTTCTTCTCACACTAAAACCAGATGTTTTATCTTCTGTAAGTTAAAAAAAGATACTTTATCTTCTCACTTCCCTGGTTAGGAGTTATTTAAATCCAGTTTCATATTTCTTTTTTATATAAAAAACCATAAATATCTTGTAAGGTTTATTTTAAACCATAAAAATGTATCTAAGGTTCTAAAATTCCAAAAAAGATATATTGAAACACGAAAACCAAAAATGCTTAGAGCTCATGAAAGTATCAATGAAAATGAGATACTTCTTTAGGAATGGTAATACTATAAATAAAATCTAGAAAATTTTTCAAAACTTTCTAATTGATGCCTAAATATGTTATGAAAACTTTCAAGAACAAGACACAACCAGAATGAATGCAATATAAATTGATGTTCAATGCATTTGTATAATTGCATCTTATGTCTTTGTTGTGGAAAGTTTTCTAAAATTTTTAGATATTATTTCAAGTTTCCTATAGAGAATTTTAGTTTTTAACAAGTTTCTACACATATTTTTATGACCTCCAATTTTTTAATTGGATTTATTGTTTCCCAATCTATCTTCATATTTTTTATCATATTTTGTAGAAAATTAGAGACATTTTCATGGTTTACAATCAAATCGAGTATATCCTAGATATTTAAACTAAAAAAGGACGGAGCTTCCATGAAAACAACCGCAAATCAGGGCCGAGAGGCAACTTGATTACTTGAACGATTTTGAGAGTCCAGGGATACGATATCTAGTTTTGGAGTTCCAAGACGAAAATTATACCATGGCAAAGCTAGGGCAACCATAGTGGCTTTCCAGTTCATATGGGCGTTGAGTCATGCACCATCACAAGCATGATACAGTATTAGTCCTAGGATTATCAAAAGCACAAAGTGCTTTACGCTTTTATTCTTAACGAAAAACTATATATGTAGTGACTTATATACAATAATAAAAAGAACAAGTTTAATGTCTATTTTAACCTTTACAAAGTGCCATGAACACTTGTGATATTATTGCATTGATGACTAGTTCAGACATGTTATCACAATACAAGCAAAGCATTCGGCTTGAGATCTACTCACTGACTACCTTACTTAGTAATTTACAGAAAAGAGTAGCAAATTGAAACATGGTCATTTGCGTTGATTTTAGACACTAGCCATCTTTTTACGAGGCAAAAAGTTGGAGTTGATGTAAAACCAACAACAATGAGGGGAAAAAAGTAAAAGTAACACGACCAGAAATTAATCCACAAGTTGCATTTTAGTGTATTGCAACAATCCTAGGATGTCCAGCGACATACGAATCCAATATACACAAGACTGGGAATTTTAAACATGAAAACAATATCAAGCAATATACATGGCATGCTCAATGACAAGCTGAAAAAAATGGATGTCTACTCCAGAAACGATAAACCATGACACTTTGAGCGATTCAACTTTCAATGAAGCACACACACCCTCACTATTCACAGAACTGCAAGTTGGAAATAAATAGGCAAAATGATCAACCATGGACTGGGACTTCATTCGAAGCAACCAATTGTGGAGCCAGATCAGGACCTGTAGCTTCTCCAACACCATGTTCGACTACGAGCTCTTTTGGTGCAGAAGGTTCTGAAGGAGGGGCTTCAACTGGTGTCTCTTGAGCTTGCGAAACCTTTGCCCTTGAAACCTTAGGTTTCGAGTTTGAGATTTTTGGCTTTGTAGCTGCGGGTCTTGCTTCAGCCTTTGTGGTGGCAGACGCTTGTGATGTTGCTTTTGTGACTGGCCTCTGAACAGGTTTTCTAGCAGGGACACGAGGTTTGTTGTTTTCCATAACTTCATTTACCTTGCCCGAATTTGCAGTGCTCCGTGGGCTCTCACATGATACAGAACCATCTGCAGAAGCAGCAGTAGCAGAACTGGCTGGCTTGTGCCGGCCAAGCTTTGGTGACCTAGCACGTGTTGGGGGAATCTACAAAGCCACATCATACAGAACTTTGTTTAGGAGTGTGAAATTTACTAATGTGACAAGATAATGTGTACTAGAACATATAATTCAGGATCCCTAATATTTTCTATAGAAACTAGAAGGGACAAGGCAAAAACATTTGAATAGAAGTAACCAAGAAAGAGAATTCTGTGCATACAGAAGACAAATGAGAGAAAAAATCACTAGATCCTGAAACAAGAAAGGTATGATGAAATATTAGAAAGAAACGATTTCCTATGAGATGGAAGGACAGATTTCATGAACATATATCTTGTGTACAAGAATGGCATTGTTTAGTCCCACATTAAGGTGCACCATTAATTGCAAATCCTGATGATTATCCTATTACAAATTCCATCATATGTGGATGATAATTGTTATAGAGAATAATTCAGGCATCTGTATGAAAGATAATTTCGCTTCATGGATCTTGCAAGATAAAGTCCCTAATTACACTGACCTAAGACCTAAAATAGAGCCCTCAAAATTGTATACTATCAGATGCACTCAAGCACAGAGCCATCAATATTAAACTATGTCATAGTAATCATAGTAAGTACCTAGCAGTTAGCACAAATCAATAGGCACTCAACACTATTACAATTTTGGAAACATTAAAAATATAAGGAGCATTCAGTATATGTAATATAGGATCACAATTCACAACTGAAAGACTGTAATATAATGCTGTACTGATTAAGGATTTTAAAAAATAGACCACTTATGCACAAAGCAGTAAGCCAGTTACTAAATAGAACAAAATGATTATGGCAACAAAAAACGTGCTTCAAATGCAGTTGTGTATCACGTAATACATCTGCATGTACATTCTTATTCATCTCTAACAAAAGCATACTATCATTTTCTTTGGTGAAACAACTGTGTATTCAGGTTGCATTTTTATGGTACCATCTTAGTCAATATAGTACACACATGACGTCTATTTAGGATTTCATATTCTCATAAAAATGTTTAGACAGACAAATATAAACATCCTAAGCATGTCACAAAAACATATTTTAGTGGAAATCTCGGATAATGTAAGGCACAATGAGGTAGTTGCCAGTGCATCCATCAATGGATAATGGCAAGAAATAGAATTGTATGAGTATGTATTTGTTATCAGTGCAAATGGAAACTCATCCAACTGGTTCCATGTGGATCTTTCTATTCATCAAATCAAATCAAATCAAATAGAAAAAAGGATGTAATTAAACCACATGGAACCATTTGTTTCATTATATATCAGGAATCTCACTATATGAAGTAAATCAAGTCCGTACCTTTTTCAACTCGACTTTGGGTGGCTGCTCCTTGTAAAAGCTTGGCATAGGTGTGGCTTTAAATGTGAGGCTCTTCCTCAGCAGTTTGATCTCAGCCTCTTGGCTCTCCTGAGTGTGCATAGATTAACTTTCAGAATTGATACATATAAGTATGCCATAGGTTTTTATGCAACTAATGTGAAAGCAACTCTCACCTTAGATTTCTCCTGCAAATTTGTTTTTTCCAGCTCCTTTGCATGGATTTTCTCTTCAAGCTTTTGGAAGAACTGGGAGTAAGGAATGACTAAGGCCCTTCAGTACAAGAAAAAGGAAAACTAGACAAGCTCTGGATATTAAAACAGCACTGTGTAAAATAGTCCAGACCTCCTTTCTCTTCTCAGCGCGCTCCTCCAATCTGAAACTAAAACCAGCAGCGGCAGCGGCACTCTTGCGAGCTGCTCCACGGGGAGTATTGGTACTTCTGCAACACAATATCAAATAGCAGCGTTTTGTATTGATACCACGAGGAAGAACAGATAAGTGGTTATCGATAAATCAATCAACCATGAGGAATTTCTTACGATGTGGTGGAGCGCACGTCATCCTCTGTTTTCCCTGGCTGCGTTTGTTTCAATGGTTTGTCGGTGTTTTCATGTTGCCTGTTATCCAATTGAATATCATTACTTTCAGCAAAAGAAAACGACAAAAAACCAAAACTCATAACCGTTTTGATTACTGATTAGTCAATCTAGTGCGACAAACACAACCGATCAAACCATTTATAGTATAAGCATCAGAAAACAGGAATGCGACACAAAGTCGAAACAACCAACATTAATTGCGCAACGTGTTCTATTTAGAGACGACAACTGAAATTACAATGCAAAAGATATAAAGAGAAACATATATAGCATCCAAATCTAGAAATCTGGATTGGTAGTGGTCCATCACTTACTCTTGGACAGCGGGAACTGTGTCATTTGGGGCGGCCACATCCACTGATCCAGACTTGACAGGCTAATTAAGTCAGAGAAACCAAAACCAAGTCTTACAACAACGCAACCAAAAATAGACAAGAACAATTTCAATGTTCAAGTAACGGGACACTCAAGGAAGGACCTTTACCATTGACCGGCGAGCAACAGGTGCCCGCGTAGGATTGGCCTTCTTCTCCGCCGCCCGCCCTGCAAGCGATCACATTCAATTGCACTCAGAATTCAGTGAACACGACACCAGTGATGCGGCTGCACAGACTGAGCACACCCAAACACTATATAAGGAAGAAGGAAACCACTCAGAGTCCAGACCTGCTCCCGCCTCTGATCCATTGGCCACGGCGGCGCCCTTGCCCTGCTTGGGCGTTGTAGCAACGGCCGCAGTCGCGGCCTTCTTGCCGGCAGTGGCGGCGGCCGTGGCACCCCGCGCGGGGAAGGAGGCGCTCTGCGAGAGGACCCCGAGCTTCTTCCCCTTCGCAGCGGCGGCGGCGGTGGAAGCGGTTCCCGCGGGCAACCTGCCGTTCTGCAGCGGCCTCGCCTTCCTGGCCCCGGCGGCGTCCCCGGATCCACTCTTCTGCAGTGAGCAATGGGCAGTCAGTGCTGGATCGCACCACCACTGCCTGCGCGTGCGCGCGAGCGGCGGGCGAAGGCAGGCAGGCAGGCAGACGGAAGAGGAAGCGGGACGGAACGGAACTCACCTTGGCCGGGGTCGCCTTGGCCGGTGCCGGTGCCGCGGCGGACGAGTCGGCCGCCGCCGTCAGAGTCGCGGCGGGGGCGTCCTCAGATCCGCCCGGCGCCGCGTCCTCGTCGGGGGGCGGCGAGATCCCCTTGATCACCGCCGGCAGCGTCGGCGGCGGCGGAGCCACCTTCCCCGTTCGTGGCCGCGGCCTCCGCCTCCGCGGCCGCCTTGACGACGACGTAGCCGTCCCCCTCGATCCCATTCTCCGCGGCAGCGGCAGCGGCGCCCTCCATCAGATCCGGCCCGGCCCGGGATCGCGGCCGCGTCTCTGCCAGCACGCACGCACGTCCCGAACCGCCACCAACCAGTACAGTACCTACTACCTACCGACCGGGGGAGGGGCGGCAGGACGGGGTCAGCAGTGCGGGAGCGCGGGCGCCATCGCCATCGCCGTGGACGGAGTGGTGTGGAGAGGAGCGGAGCGGAAGGGAACGGGGCCACCCACCCAGACCCAGTGATGGCTGGCTGGCTGCGTGGAGTTGCAGTTGCCGAGTTGGATGGAGTTGGTGACAGCGGAGTCCAGTCCCGAAATTTCTCTCACACGGCCGAGCGCGCGTTTCGCGTTCCAGCGCTCACTCCGGGCGTGTGTGAGAGTGCATGTCATTTACTGGCGCGATGATGTCACATAAAAAAAAAGAGAAATATTTATTTCAACATACTATAATTTTTAAACCATGTATCTGTTTTTAATTCCTTTTGCACCGATCATGACGAGACGATAAAACGATATGCTTTGAAGATTCTTTTTTTACTTTTTTTTTCTATACTGTAGTCATTGTGTTAAGCTAAGCAGTTCTATGTTAGATTTATAACTTTGTAACTAATTAGACCACATAAATTATGTGTCCTAAGTTAGATTTCTAACTTTGTAACGTGTTAGAGTACTTAAGTTATGCGTTCTAAATTCGATTTCTAACTTTGCAACCTGTTAGTTTACGTAAGCTATGCTTCCTAGGTTAGATTTTAACTTTGTAATGTGTTAGCATTCGTAAATTATGTGTTCTAAGTTAGACGTATAAGTTAGAGAATATAAGCTGTGCGTCTGAATTTATAACTTAACTTTTCTTTTTTTTATAGAAAACTTTCTTAAAAAAAGTTACGGGATTCTTTTTTTTTAAAAAAAAGAAAGTTTGGTACGTGTCAGAGAGCGTCCGCTGGTTCTGCTCCAGGCGCGCTTTGCAAATTAGCAAAGCCCAAGTCGAGCGACTCGACTCGGCTCGCAGGGAGGGAGAGACAGGTGCCGGCCAGACGGGATCGTCGTGGGGCCCGTGAAACCGAAACGGGAGGCGCGGGCCGCACTGGCAACGGCCCGTTCCACGCGCGGAACAAACGGACGGACGGACGATTCTGCCCCTCGCCAGTTCCGCCACCACCGTACGTATTTCCCACCTGCCTCGATCGTAGTCGTAGGCACGGACCGTATAGACCACCGTATAATACGGTAGGGGATGCGGCAATTTCATCCCGTATACGGACAGTGGCGGTGTCACCGGACTACTGGAGATTTCACGGCAACCGATCGATCGACGACGGTCGTAGCCTTGGCACCGTACGTACGTACGTGCAACTGACGATCGGTGGCCATGGTACGTACGCGGTACAAGCCGTTAAGAATCCTTCGATTGACGAGCTTATACCATATGGGGGCCTTGTAGACTAACGAAGAGATGACTTTCTTTGTATATCTGTATCTCTTGTGTTCTTTGAGAATTAGGAGATCTTTGGAGACTAGGACAGGGAGACGAGATCTGCATCTACGACTACTACACGTCTCTTTCTTGGATTAGAAATAGAAAAACGGCTCTGGTAATCTGTGAATAGGCCAACTTTTAACAGAAACTTGTAATAGAAGAAACAGAGGGTAAAGTATGCTTAGCTATTTTTTAAAAAAAAATAAATGTGAGAAAAGGAAAGTTAAGTGGTCTTTCATTATGTAGTATACGGTTAGCAATGGACATTGGGATCTTTTTGGTTTGATGAAATCTTGGTGTTACAATCTTTGATTTGATTGATCTTTCTGAGGGTCGGTGTGGATCATCTGTATACAAATTGGTTTGGGGGTGTTCAGTGTTGCCTTTCTATCTTCGGAATCTTTAAGGAAACAAACACCACATTTTGGAAGGGTGCAAGAGGAGTGTGCATATCTTTCAACAGCGACACGGCGTGCATATCTTTCAACAGCGACACGGCCTTACTTACAATAGAAAAGTAGATGCAACGAAAGCCGAGCATCTTGCCCTCCATAATCGAACTAGTGATTGCGCGCGGGTTAGCGCCATAGTTATATTTGTGAAAATACATCGCTGGTTATAGATAATGACATAACAAAGAAAAACACACGGATATATCTCTTTTGTTTTGCGCATTTAAGCAGCGTACAAAAGCACAAATATATAGTTTGCGCCTTGTTTATGCAATGTAACAGTGTTTTATTTCATGTTATTTAGAAATTATTATTCTGTGGATGATTGTATATGTTAACCGCCGAGTTTTCATTTTGGTGTCTATATATTTTGATTCATATAGACCGTAAACTTTCTTTATAAATTAATTTATTAATTTAGCATGGAATAATAGTTTATCAAAATATTTAAAATTTATCCTTTTTTAGAAGTTGTCAACGTCACAAAGCATGCACAAAATTAATTTTATAATGTTTGGATTAATATTTTTAATGTGTAGGAATCATGGAAGTTTCATTTATTAATTAAAAGAGATTATTCCAAATAATTTAAAATTTCTTTACATTCCAAGTTTAATATTTTTATACATAGAGTACATCATGGAGAGTCTTCTAAAAATATTTCATGATTTTAGGAGCTTTAATTATCTTTGTATGAAATAAATAAAATCAGCATATTATAGGATTTAATAAAAGACAAAAAATGAGAAGGCCATTTGGGCTGAATCTAGCCCACTTCGGTCCGCGTACAGGCCGGCCCATTGAATCGCCTGGACGGCGGGTTCTATTTTAGAAGAGATCAAGGGTCTTTTTGAAAAAACAATTGACAGAGAAGGATGGACGGCGGGTTGTATTTCGCCATAGTTCGAGGGTTGATCTGGGCCGTCCGGCCGGCCGATCGGGCGGCCGGGAATTGCGGGCGACATGGCCACCCCCAGGCCGCACCAAGGCCTGCTGGTTTCATCCATAAAAATCGAATGCTGTACAGTAGAGATCAAAAAAGGACGCAAAAAAAAAAAAAATTGGAGGTATCGGGTTTAACAAGGACTTATTAGGCTCTGAGATTGTTTCCAAATATGTAGACGGTTACGCTACATACATGCATCATATTTGTTTATCTCTATGAACACAAGATTGAACCCTCAAATCGTGAGACAAGTCGATGATAGATACAAACATTACAAATGCTTTTTTCGTGAGCGAAGTAGATAGGTATGAGAGAACAAGTATTCGATTGTCTAATTAACATGGTCTCTTTCATAAGTCCGGTTGTGCAAGAAGCTACATTCGATGCCTTTCTCAGTGGGTTAGGCATCCTAATATATTGCTTGCTTTTAAGCAGTGGTTGACTTGCACGCCTCGCGATATCGACAGTTGAAAGGAATAGTGATGTATAGATCTAGAACAGATGGCCTATGAACATATCCGAAAATAGTAAATATGTTAAATTTTAGAATTAATTTAGAAAAGAATGTAAGCACCCGTGTCAAGTTGTAAGCGTGAATTGCACTTCACTGAACTTTTTGTGTCAAGGATATGACCAGAGCTTGATTTGATGACGCTAGTAAACCCACCACCAGCTAGCTAGGCTGTGGCTTACGTGGTGGAAGCGTGGGGCCGTATGTATAATACGTACGTACGTACGTCCCTGATACCCGACCAGGAGCACTGGGCAGGGGAGGGCACCAGCAGGGTCCAGGGGCCGGGGCAGTGACACGATCAGGCTACACTAGAGCTCGTAGTGACACGATCATGTCGAGGCAATGGACAATCAATGAAATGAAAAAGAAAAAAAAATAAAGTGAATGAGAATGAACAAGTTTAAACACGCCTGCTAGCGTGCTGGCTGCTGCACGCCGTGTTGCGCCCATGTGTTGGTCGTCGCCGTGCTGGCTGCTGCACGCCATGATCGGCTGGCATTTTGTCCCGACGACGCTCTCGCTCGCCACGACGGCTGGTTCAGAGTTCAAAAGGGAGCCGCCGGCCATTAACTTGCTTGCCGGCCTGTCAAGCCTGACGGCATCCAAAAGGGCAATAATACGTACCACAAGTCCATAACCACCACTTCCTTGCCCCCATTCATTGTTCATCCAAATCCACTTGCATTGATTGGAGCTTCTCGCACAAGCTCATTTAGCAATAATTATGTCGTAGAATGAAAACGGAGTTGGACTAAATTAACAAAACTGCTGCGCTCGTTCAAGTTGCACATGCTGGGCCATCAGCCAGAGCCAGGTAGCTAGGCAGAGGCAAGATGGACGGGAGGAGAATTAGAGAATTAACGCGACGTCAAGTGTCACCTAATTAATTCATCGATCATCAGCATGTACTGCTTTGTTGTCATGTCGTATTAGATTATTATTGTTGTTGTTGGGTTAAACAAATCGTGTATAATGGACTAATCACTAATGGTGCTGGTGTGATCCGCGCGTATTGTTGTTGGTAGGTAGTTCTGCCAAACAATCCACATGTTTCTAGTCGTCGTTTTCGTAAAAGACAGTCGCGTTACGGTTGTTTGTTTCTGGCCGTCGGTAATCGGAGTATACATATTATATATATAATCCACCAGTCCCATAATCACGTCGCATCTATCTCATCCTCTCCATCATGTCACTTCTAACGACGTGCCGGGTCGGAGAAGCAAACCAAACTAATAATACTATACTATATATATACACACACAAAAAGAAAAAAAAAACCCTGTCTGAAAATGTCACACACGAATGTTACATTTATTTTTTCTTTTGCGAAGAACCATACTATACATTCTTTTGCGAAGAACCATACTATACTATACATACTATACACACGCGTCGGAGGCCAGCTAGGACGGACGAGCGAGAGACAGCAACACACCAACCTATCTGATAGTTTTGCAGCAGCATGTGCAACTGCCGCTCTGCACCTGGCACTAATGTGCATTCCACTTAGCTTGTATAATAGATTCGAGTCGTTTAGACTCTGAGGTGTTACGATATTCAGAAGTGACCGGAGCTGGCAATGTTTGGCTTAGGCGATTTGGTTTCTTGTGGTGAAACATGAGTACGTGCCCATTGACAAGGTGGTTATAGTGATTTCATTGTTCTAAAAAAGGTTGCCGTGTTTGGTAGGTGCTCCTGAGGACTGTGTTTTTTTTTTATTGGCAAAAACAACTCCATTGTTTTGTTTTAAGAAAAACATATCATTTGTGTAAAATTTGGCGACACCCTAGATAAAAGTAACAAATATTGATAACTATTGCATTTTTAGTTTGGATGATGATTTAAAGTACTATATATATTGTAGACGGAATAAGTGGCCCAGGATACACATCTTTTTTCCAGAAATCATGGCCCAAGATAATTTTTTTTTCGAAAACCTATCATGGCCCAAGATAACATGGAGCGTACACGGTGGAGTGTGAGTCCCCTTCGCCCACAAGCCAGCCCAGCGTGCGCGGCGTGTCACTGTGCCTGTTCGGGCCCGGCCCGGTCCTACGGATCATGAGGAGAGAGTAATCCAGTGGATCGAAGCCGAAGCCGCTTTGTACCCGGCCGTCAAGTCATTCCCGTTCCTGTCCCGAACAGGCCGGCCCAGCTGGCTACCCCGCCACCAGTGGGCTGACCCAAGTGGCACTTATAACAAGCAGGCCGGCAGCCCACGTACAAAACAGAGCTGCAGTTATCCATTTTTGAGATATATCCTATTGATTGTTTTTTTTTTGACAAGATATATCCTATTGATTGTTGATTGATTTAAATTGTTCGATTGTCAGCTGGAGACAAAATCGGTGGTACTAACAACGGTGCCAATTCAAAATGGTACTCCCAAAGATGGTGAAACATTTTCAAATCACAGAGGAACAGTCCATTTCTCTTTCTGAGATGGAGGGACGCCTTCGTTCTGGACAGCAATAGCTGCGGCATCCATGTCTCTCCTGCACAGCAGCAGCATGTGTTCCCTGAAATTTTGACATCACGGTGTCTGTCACCTTCAGCAAACACTCCAGACCCCATGCTTCAGATTTAAGCATGTGCTTCTCACTTCCTGGTTAAACAAGAGACGACGGATGCAGACACTTGGAATTCTTATGCTCTTGACTGTTCATCCACAGTTAATTGAGCAGAAATAAAAACGATTCATGTTCTTTGTCTTAGCCCTTAAGATATGTGTAAGTCAAACAAAGTTAGTACAACCGAGGAACAGAACAAATGAACAGCTCTTTTTTTTTTTTTAAATTTTTTTTTAACTGCGTGCGTGTGTTGGGAATTTTGAATTGTGACTGACAGTAATTTCTATGATTAGGAGAAGAGCGAATAAAACGTTAATCTTTTGGGCAGGTCAGTACTTGTGTTGACTAATTGCGATGTTCTTTGTTGCTCTGTTTTCCGGAGCAGAGCAGGGGCGGTAGGGATTCCGGCGCAGCAACCTGCTGGCCGCAGGAGGGCCCACCCGGACGCTTGGATCGGACTAAATTAGATTGTTCTACCACTTAGCTTCTCCATGGTGGAGTTGGTCGAGAGTTAGTTTTGGTTGTGGTACCGTTGGACATGGGTTGTTAGTTTCATCCAGGTCTGGTGCGTGGCACTGTCAGATTGTCCTTTATTTTCCCTGTGCAATGCTGATGTTGTTATTTTCTGATGGGCTCATGGCAATACATTGGTCAACCACAAAATTTCGGTTTCACTAGAATGAAATTTCATTGTTGTAACAAGTATTTTTTTTTATTGCCGCATACAGAAGTGATTTTCTCTCAAAAGCATCCTCTAGAGGAGCAGATCTCGCATGAATGAGCAGTCCAGGAGATATTTTCCATCGGTTCATGGCCATGTTTTACATTATTATCGATAAATAAATAAAAACATATCGAAGGTGGTACAGATAAACGGGAACGCAGGATATATGATAATTTGATGAAACTGAAAAAGCTGCACACAATAATTTAGAAACAATGCAGGAGAAAGTCACACTCATACCGCTTATATTTTGGTTTATCACATTGGATTGCAACAAACATAGGTGTAAACTAGTTTTATACTAGTTCTTAGGATGGATGATTGGACAAAACACTGATATTTTTTTTATGTGATATATAACCCAATTCTATTGGGCTCCACTGATAATAAAACGAGAAAAATGGATTCCGAGAATCCATTGATGATAATGCGAATCCTAGTAGCACGGGTACCCCACTGCATGCGGGTTTAATCCACCACCTGTGGGGCAGGTTGAGGTGCGTTGTCTGTGGGTTTGGGTCGGCGGAGCAGCGTTGACAGCTGCGGATTGAGGTTTGTCAGTGGTGGGCCTTCCATTAATTAGGGTTAATTCCAAGGCGGCGGTCGCAGAATTTCGGCGTAGGTCTTGAGCTCTTGCTCGTTTGTTGTCCTTGTGGGAGGTTCCTCAAGCTTGTAGGCCCCCGTTTCCGCGCTCACCCTATACACCTCTCTATTCAGCAGTTCTGTGCCGATCTTGACCAGCTTGTTCATGTTGTCTTCAGTCGCATCGTCAAGTGACAAGCGCCTTTCTGCAACCTATATATATTGTTGGGAGCAGAGGCGTTAGTTAAATACGTACGAGGAGAGGAGAAAATTAAACGGAGCTTAGTGTTTCGATCGGTCGAGTTATAATCCGAGACTCTGTAAGAAAGTCGATCAAGTAGTCGCTGGCGTGCATCCCCCCTTTTGCAACCCTCGGCTTTGTACATCCCCCCGTCATCCGGCATCTGCACCTCATCGGCAGTTCCGGTTCCGATGGAGATGACGACCAACTTGGAGTAGTTCAGAGGCCTTTGGAACATGTCATTTTCGCAGAGTGCCTCCTTGGCGATCTTCTATATGGCAACCATGGTGGGGTTGTTGGCGCCCACGCCGCCGTCGACCCCTATGTAGTGCGGCCGGAAGTAGGTCGGTGCTGCCGTCGTGGCTTTGCAGACGTCCGAAAGGAAATGTTCGGTTTCAAGACCGCTCTTGAACGAGGAGAAGATTCTAGTTTTTAGCCACCTGACGTCGAACGCCGGAATCACGACATTGGTGAGGGTGTCGGCGACGGTGCGTTTCCCCGTGATGCGCTCGATCTCCTCGTATAGGAACTTGTGGCCGTACCTGGGCCCATAGATGATGCTTATCGCGTAGTACAGCCAGCCCAGTATCGTGCCCCTGTGTGAAGCAGGCAGGGCGTAGACCGTTCGAATTAACAAGACGACGACTTCAATTTGTCGGACGATTGAATTAGGAGTACATGCATTACAATACACAATACCTGTGGGAGAAGATTCCCCCCCCACCCCCCTCTTTTTGAGGTAGTACTCTTGGATCTCGGCGGCGGTTATTGGGCGTACCGTCCCCGTCGGGTCGTAGGGGTCCGCCGGCGTGGTGAGCATGGCCGCGATCAGCCCGCCGGTGCTTGTCCCCGCGATGACATCGAAGTAGTCCGCTATTCGTGCATCTTCCCAGTCGGGAGCGTTCGAGTCCTTCTCCACCTCCTGATAATTAGCAAAACAATAGACATCGAGTTAACCCAATATTTGGAAGCCCAATATTAATTTCCCTAAAAAAAGGTGCTAGTAATTCTCAAATGACAGCCCAAATACTTCACCTAGAGTTGTTTTTCTAGTTCTGTGAGAACGACCGCCGGGATCAGCCCGCGGATCCCGCCGCCATCGATGCTCAGCACCGTGATGCGTTCCCCCTTCACCGGAGGTGGAAGCCGTGGCCGTGACGACGTCCGCAACTCAGTTTTGCTGTCGTCGCTGTCCACACGTCGGCGGCCAGTAAGCCATAACACACCCCACACAGCCACAGGCACAGCCACAGCAAGAACCAAAGTATAGAGGCCTATCGCGACAATGCTTGTCTCACTCATTGCCCGTTTTTGCTGCTAGCTAGCCTCAAGTTTCTTGACTCAAGAGTGAGATGGGCATGCTGCGATAAATCCTCCTGCGTCCTATTTATAACAGGACTACAACTATGTACCTAGTATCATCAAGACATGCGCACTATAGTTTGAGGCGATGAGTATTGGTTAGCTGTACCATTTCTTTTCCATTGTAGTGGAAGACGCATTGCTCTTTCGTTTTTTTTTTTAAAAGATGCATTATTCGTCTAGGTGCCATCATTCGCATTGCTCTTTCGTTAAAAAAATTAAAAGGATGCATTAGCTGCCACCCTTCACTTTTAGCTTAATTATTAGACTAGTCTTAGGCCAGTCTCAGCAGGAGGTTTCACCTCGCAGTTTCTAAAACATGACACTCATCCTGAACTGAGATAAAACACGGTCTCTCTGTGCACAATTTTATAGGAATATTTTAACTATTCATGGGTCCCACCACTTCTTCCCCAACCTCCGATCACAACAGCTGCTCGCACCGCGCCATGCCCATGCCCGGCGTTCTTGACTCATGGTGGAGGAGCCCCGCGAGAGCCCGACGTCCTCGGCTTGCAGCGAAGAAGCCTCGCCCGTGCCAGCCTCGCTCACACCCAATCTCCTGCTTATACTTGCTATGTGCTACTTTCTTTGGCGAACACCTCTTTGAATTGCTTAAAACTGAATCAAAATGCTTAAATGTCATATTCTGTTTTATTTGATCAGTTTGAGCACTTTCTAGCGATTGTACTTGTTGCTACACACATGACAATACTCATTAGAGCATCTTTTCATTCTGATTGCTATACTCCTGAAGCTCTGCATTTCTGCATTTCATTGCACTCATAGCATGATTTTAGGGGGTGTTGGAGTTTCTTGAGATTTGATCTTGATAAGTGCACATGCCAACAAGGGGAGAATGACACACAAATCCAGAGTGTATGCATTCATTTGTGAGATTGCATTTGTCAAGTGGGAGTTACACTCAGTTGTTTGCTAGATGTGTTGAGCCTTTGCCTCTTCTGGAGTGTCTAGCTGTTTTCAGGTGCTTTAAGCTTTGCTAGTGGTGTTGAGCCCATTCTACCTCTTCTTGAGGGCTAGCTTTTGTTTGCTTGGTTGCATCGAGCCGTTGCCCATGCCTTTGGGGACCAAGTTCTTGCTCTTGTTTTGCTCATTGCAAATGACCCCATTCTGGCCTTTGTTTTTGGCTTCTGGTCATTTGAGAAAGTTGTCTCTAATTTTGTGTTGGTGTTGACAACGCACTCAACAAGGGAGAGATTACGAACACATGGTTTTTAGATACATGTGTAGCACTTTTTGTGATGATCCATTGTCAACAGCAACACATCGGTTGTTATTAATCCCTAGCACAGGGTTTGTGTCGCGATGTGTCTCTTGGCTTGTGTTTTGCAAGTGTGGAGTCCGGAGACGGTGGTCGACGGCGAGGTGAAGATCAAGTAGGGCGTGTCATGCCGATGGACGGTGGAAGATGTGAGGCTTGGACCGAAGGACCAGGAGGCCAGGTGGCTAGCTGTGGTGGCTGACACTTGGGACATCAACAAGTACAAGATGACACAGGGACCATATCGATCGAGTCAAGACGGCGGACGTGCAAGTCGAGCGGGCGGCTCTGAAGACTTGGCGTTCGGGCGGTCCAGGACGGCGGTGACACTTGCACGCGTTGAGCTGCGGGGGATGCGTATGGACTACTCTACTCGAGAGGAGGTTTGGTGTGTTGTCCTCAAAACCATCGGTGGGTTTGGTGGTTTTGCCTCAAAACCATTGGCGGCGAGTTTTACGGGTTTGGGCCTCAAAAGCCGGGTGGAGGTCCTAAGGCAGACGGGCGATAGGTTGCGGCATCGGTGATTTCACGTCGAAGCGAAGCTACCGGTGAGAAGACGTGGTAGCCGTTGGATCAAGAAACCTAGGGTAGGACCATAATGCCCCTGGGTTTAGTGGTTTGACTCAATTGTATCCAAGGAAAAAAGAGGAACGTGTAATGGGCCCTATAAATATGTGATGGAAGCCCCAAGCCATCTTACTTCTCCCATTTACAATTTTCTCATTCTAGAGGCTAGGTTTTTCTTTTCCTCCCCCATGAACTTTGGAGAGAGCTCCACAACTTTGAATTATTGCAAGGAATGGTGGCCGTAACCATCTCGTGCCATGGTTGATTCGACAAAGAAGTTGTGCTTTGTGTTGTTGACTTGTTCATCCTAAGTTCATCTCTCACCCTTCTAGTTCTCACTTTGATTCGCAAGTTCTTGACCATTTTGGCTTGTTCTTCTTGTCTGATTCAATCTTGGACGTGAGAGGATCATTTCTACTAAAGGATTTGAGCTAATTCCTCATGAGATTGCAGATCGAGGCAAGTTTGGTTCTTGACCTAGTTTTTGGGGATTTTTGTGACTCTTTCAATTGTTCAGTGATTTTTTTGTAATTGGGTGTTGATGTCTTGATGATATCTTTTCAACACTTCCATGGAACCTCACTGCTAAGTTTCAAGTCAATCGGAGTCGACTTGATCCAGTTTTGGTTATAGAATCGATTTTTCCATAAATCTGCCCGCTCATACTGGCTACGTCCTATATCAACTAGGACATGTCTAATATTTCAAACTTTCGAATGTGGGGCTGAAATTTTGTGGAGACTTTTCCTTTGGTGTCTAGAAGCTCAGGTTAAATTTTCACAGTTTTTGGATACCATTTGATTAATTTTCTCCCATAGCATGCTGTGTTGTTCTTCGTATGTCCGGTATCATACCGGATGTGTCCGGAGTTGCTGATACAGCTGCAAGGTTTTCCCGTGGATTGCGCGTTTGAGTTCCGTCTTGTGTCCCGTCTTTTGCGTTGGTTTTGTGATGTGTTGTTGTGTTCCTAGAGAACATCCACCTTCTCTGTAGGGTCGTGGATATCACCGCTTGGGGTTGCTTCTTGGGATTGTTTGTCAAGCCGAGGACTAAAAGTTTCGTAAGAAATTTTCAAACTCTCATTCCTCTCTGGTCACTATATCCCTTCGCTAATTCGTTAAAACAAATTGAAAGTTGCTTCTGTCTAGGTGCCCTCCTTCACTTTTAAGAAAAGACGCGCCCGAGGTCATTCATTAGTCCAGGTGCCATCCTTCACTTTTAGGAAAGCCTCAACCAAGCGAGTGAACCAGGTTACTGTAGCTGTAAGTCTCTTCCTCCTCATATATACAGAGCATATGTAACTACTTTTTATGCAATTCCAATAATACAAGGCGTGCACAGACATGCGTAAACTGATACCAGTACTAGTGGTCTTTGAACAATTGAACCAGAAGTTATGCCTTGGTGATGTGCTCCCCGTGCACCGGAACAGGGAGCGGTTGCCGTGATGACTTAGGCGGCGGCGACGACTGCTTATTGGCAACACCAGGCCGTAACACTCTCCGCACACTACACCCTCCAGAAGCAAACCATGGTGCTTGCTAGCTAGCTTTTTTTTTTGCCGTCCTGGTGCTGCTACTTTGCCATCTCCATGTATGCAAGCATGTATACGTCTTCATTTCCTTTTCTTTTTCTGTATTTATTTCATTGCTATCATATGTCAAGCCCTACTCCAATTCATATCTTGAATTTTTACTCCTTCATGCAACTCATGGTTTGTATCTTATTGAATTACAAAAAAATTTACTCGAAAAACATCTTACTGTGATTTGGATGCTTGATTTGTAAAAATAATTTATTTGTGTCATTTGTGAGCTGGAAGAGGCCACACGAGAGCCTGCCACACCAAATCTAGATGGAAAAATGGTTTAAATGACTCAAATAATTAGATAACTGTATTTGCTGTCAAACTAGTCTTGCATCCAAATACTTTTTTGGCTAGAGCTAGTTCAGAGCTGGTCTTAGGCTAGAAACTAACTCTAGCTCTAGCCAAGTTAGAGGGATCCAAGGCCATTACTTGAACTTGATGCTATCTAGCTAAGTCTCTTGACTCAAGAGTGAGATGGGCATGCGGCAAGTCTTCCTGCGTCCTATTTATAACCAAGACTATCACTCTTGCCTCCATCCCAGTATACGAAACGTAATCGGTTTTGGTTTAAAGACATAGAAACATATTTAATTCTCTGTTGACACTAGTATTATTACAATGGTGATAAAACACGTCCTGTATTATAGGACATGAATAAAATATAGTTACGCCTTACTAAGTAGGATGGAGAGAGTGTGTATACCATATAAAGACATGGCTGGCTGTACACCTAACAACCGCACTAAGTTTGAGATAACGAGCATTGGTTGGCTGTACCATTTCTTTTCCTTGGCAGTGGAAGGCGCATTGCTTTTTCGTAAAAAAAAATGCGTTAGTCTAGGTGCCATCCTTCACTCTAATGAATGCAACTCTGGGTCATTAGTTAACTGGTCTAGGTGCCATAATCATTCGCAGTGCTCTTTCGTTAACAAAAACTTCAACGATGCATTAGGTGCCATCCTTCACTTTAAAGCGTAGTAGTATTTTAGTGTCTTCACCTGTCAAGCTTAGAGCTAGCTCAATATTGAATAGTGCGAAAGGTCAGAGCTAACTTAGACTCAATAGATAGTTTCACAGATTTCATGATGCATCACCGTCTCACGCCACCATCTTACTGTTACTAATTGAAGGCCTTAACGGAGTCTCTATGTTAATTCTCACCATATGCTCTAGAAAAAAGATAAATATTAGAAATTCTCACATTAATCAGAAATATCTGGCCCTCAAATCTATAGACCCTATCAATCGATGACCATTGAATCTACTTTATTTTCTAAAAAATTACCCACCTTTGTTATTATTGAAGGTAAAAAGAAGAAAAAAGTAAATTATATTTCCAATCTACATATATCAGGAAGGGATAGTCTCAATTCATCTGCCCTAGGAGACTTTCCAACGCAGGAGGAAAAAAGTGGACGCCGCCACAAGACTTCTCCACGCGGCACGTGCGGCTGCCGTGCATCTGAGTTGTGGTCGTCGGGTCGAACGGAGGAAGCCAGAGTAGGCACGTATATTTACACCGTCGCCCTTACTCGGATCGACAAAGTTGCGCTGTTGCAGGTGAAGTCTGCCCTCTTGCACTCATCTGAAGGAGGGACGGCACGCGGGTGCTTCTACCTTGGTGCAGTAGTAGTGCGGCAGCATGTGTGCGCGTTACCTGCACTTTCCTAACGACGAAGCCGGACGTGGAAGGGACATATACTAGGCAATAGGCAAGCACCATCTATCTACCAAGATGAAGGACGGCCTGCAAACCACGTGTGCCGACGTGCACTTGATGACTGAAGCGGGAAGATGCATGGCAACGCCAGGCCGCTGTGCCGACGTGCCTGCAAACCACGCGTGCCGACGTGCCTGCCGCGTACAATTGTGATCACGTATGTGATGTCTGGGTTTTAGACATCCGACGTCGCAACTTGTTTTAATTATTTTTAATTTTTTTTATCATAGCCTCTACATGCGATAACATGACACCTCGACAAGTTTCGTGATTTTCGGACTTCATTTAGATTTTATATAATTAAAAAACACTTCTACCGCACCTGTATGGTCATGTTTCTTGGGCAAGGCGTTCAAACTTTTCGATGAGTTTATGGACACGGCCTCAAAATACACTCTCCAACATGAATATCATTTTTCGAATGGTTACGTTTCATTATTTCATGCACCTGCAGTTCAAATTTGGATTATGCGAAAAAATTCTAGTAAAGAAAATAAATAAACAAAATATAGCAAAATGTTATAAAAAGGTCCCAAATTCGTACATATGCTTTAATACAATATACTTGGGCTACAGAAAAAGTTTGAATTCAAAATTAAAAAAATAAAAACTTTGCCGAATGCCTTCGACGTGGCACTCGGTAAAGAAGCACGCTTTGCCGAGTGCCCAGCCTGGCACTCGGCAAAGAGGGACCGGCCTGGGCCCAGTTCCGCCACGTGGCTCTTTTCCGAGTGTTTGGCTCGACACTCGGCAAAGAGCACTCGGCAAAGGGGACGGCGACGGACGCCGTTTGTCCTCGTCAAACTTTGCAGAGTGCCATGCTTTGCCGAGTGTGCGGCACTCGACAAAGAGCTTCTTTGCCGAATGCCTGATTTCGCCGAGTGTCAGGCACTCAGCAATGAAATCTTTGCCTAGTGTTTGGTTTAGCACTCGACAAAGAGCTTCTTTGCTGAGTGCCCATGCTTTGCCACTCGGTAAAACTGGCCGCACTCGACAAAGAAGCCATTTCCGGTAGTGCGGATACACATAGGCCGGCCACATGGGGAACGCTAGACCTCGGCTATTTGTCAATGGTGTGAAGAGTTTGATGGTCAGTCTCGGTTCCAGATGCGAGGAGGGTGAAGGCATGTATGTCGTCCTCCATGGGTGAGATACTAATTTGATTTTTTTCCTATTCTTGCACAACTCCATGTATGCTGACTAATACTACGTGGCTACAGTCATGAGAATATGAGGATGGATGACAAGGCGATGGAGATGATGCCCAGCTCTGTCGGAGTTGGCATGGACAACATCTAGAATGACTCCACATCAACGATAACACCGTAGTAGGCTCCGCCAAGTTTTTCGCTCAATGCAGAAGACGGCGATAGGGTCTGGATGTTGCGCACCTGCATCCACATCTTTTCACCTCATCTGTTTTGACCTGTCTCTACCAGGGGTCAATTAAATGAGAGCCTATAAGTGTGTTTGGTTGCGAGGATTACCAAAGACTGGATGGGCCAAACCCAGTTTCCTATGTGTTTAGTTGTGGGGCGAAAGGACTAGCGTGAGCGGGTATTGGTCAATGCCACAGCCATCTACTCTCTCTGTTCCGATACGTTTGTCATCGGCAGCCACGCGCAAAGACCAAGGTACCCTATGAAGTGAGTACAGATGACAGTGATCAATCGCCTCTGTGGCCTTGTTTCCAGCGGCCAAAGAATAAAAACCACGAGCTGAATAAACAACGCGGTGCAACATCTAGAGAACGAACGAGTAGTATGCGAGCTTGCAACGTGCCGATGGAGGTGGGATGGGCCGGTGTGACGGGTGACAGAAAAAGCTGCATGCAGGCCTACGGTAGGTGCCTAAGCGATAGATAAATTGGAACAAGGAGCTGTCGCTAGAACGACGGTTAAATCGGAACGAAGGGAGTATTTCCATGACCAGTATTTCCATGACCAGATGAGATCTACGAGGGGATCACATCAAGAAATGAAAGGAGAGATGGGCAGCATGGAAATTCGAAGGCGGCTGACCACCAATGCCAGGACGTATGGTGTTCACGACATCAACGTCAACGCTTGACACCAATGTACTGCACAAAGGTACGAGAATCTTGACAATCTTGCTAGGTCCTATAATTAGAATTGAATTTGTCTGCCGCTACATAAATAATATATATGATCCTTAATTATTCACCATTAGGTCCATTTTTTATTATTTATTTAAAGTCCTTAAACTTACATTATTACAAATATTTATTCTATAGGCTTACTATAACAAGTACAACCCCAGCCCACTCGAAAGGCACAATAAACAGTCCAGTTATGGCCCATAAGGAGAACAACCCAACCAACTAGGCAAGAGCCCGCACAGAAACCGTAAAGGAGAGAGGAGCAGGGCGCAATAGCGCCGCCACCGCCCATCTCGGTTCCACCGTCGTCGTGTCTGGAAGACCGCCACGTCACCGAGATAAATTAAAAAATAAGATCAAATAAAATAGGAATTGAGGATCTGTAGGATCTCTTGATTGCTTAGGAGTCAAGTCCAATCGGGACTATAAATATTAGGGGGTTGTAATCAATAAGAGGCAATAAAGAAAAGGGTTATCGCTTATCTTCCTCTCCTCCTCCCTCTCCCTGCCGCCGCCGCCCCCTTCTCTCCTTCCCCTTGCGCGCCACGCCGTCGCTGCCCAAGCGCTGCCGCCATTGCCGCCCCCTCCGCGAGCCATGCCAGGGCTGCCATGTGCCCATATGTGTTAGGCTCCTTACAGCTAGTTTTGGATGACCAGTTCGATCCACGCCATGGAAGATGAATCTATCGACGTCGTCAAGATGCTGTAATCTTTCATCATCACCATCAGCGACAAAATCGATGGGATGCACAAGCAGTTCATCACCATCAACGGCCGCCTGAAGAAGATCGAAGATAGGACAATTCAATCTGCTATCATCACAAATACACAGATCAGATTGAACCATGAAGCCGACGTCGACGAACTAACTGCTGAAACCAAGGAGATCATGATGGCCGCCGACAGAGCCCACCTCGAAAGTAAGATCAACGAACCCAACTCCTCTGACTCACCTCCGATGATCAACGAGGTCTCCCACAATCTCCTGCCAGTCATGGATCCTACAACAAACCTCACCTCGAAACAGGTGGAGGCGCCAAGAGCACCACCACCGTCAGATCGGTCTCCACTCCCGTCTGATGCTTATCAAGCCAACAACACGCTGCACCAGTCAGCACATATATCAATGATTGCACGCATAGTAACAGCAACATATAATGGGAAACTTGACCCTAGGCTCTGGATGGCAAGATTGCGCATTCTCTTCAACATGGATCATATGGAACCGCCAGATCAGGTACTTTATACTGCTTTCCCCCTCACTAGCATGGCACAACATTGGTTCTTGAATTTCCAGAAGGAGAAACTGCCAGCAGATTGGCAGGATTTTTAGGACGCTTTGCTCAACGAATTTGGCCACTTAAAGCATCAGCACTAGAATGAATATGCACCCCCAATGTTTCTACGAACACTAGAGGAGTACATCAATGATTACTGGGACTATGTCAACCGCATCAAACTCGACAGCACCCCTCACCGAGTTAACCTTTCCATTCTGCACCCCCAAATCAACTAGGGAATTAGTGCAACCTCAGTTCCTATAAGACATGGAGACTGCAATTGATTTAGCTCAACGACTTGAGATTCCCACACCATACACCACCCTGAGGGATCCAACAGACAAAAAAGAGAAATCAAGTGCTTCAACAACATCAATCAAGTCTACACCACCTAGAACACCAAATCCATTCTCCGCAGATTTCACTAAGGCTGCAGCAGACTCGTGGTCTATCAGAGAGGGAGTCATCTACTATAACGACCACCTGTATGTCCCAGCAACCTCTCCACCACTACAAGAAATAATGGAAACACTTGGTATGGCAACTCCCCATCTTGTTGCGATTGGATTCCGCACAGCATCCTCCAACTTCACCGTGCAAGCCTTTCCCTTCAAATATTCTCTTGCTCCAGCAATGACCAACAATCCCACTACCAGTGGCCACGATAATATTCTCTGATGATCATGGGCAACAATTTCTCAACAACAAGAATGTCCACATGACAATCCACAGAATAAGCAGCCACCTGCTTATATCTCCAACTTATGCAGGTAAGGGAGCTAGCATGTTTGGAACCATACTTAATCTGAATACAGACCAAACATCCCAAACACCACACACAGTGTGCAGACACCTTAAGGGGACCATACATGTAGAGCAGGCACTACCACTTCCACGACCACCGACTTCAATAGTTCACTTCACCGGGATGCTTACAAAAGCGGACATAATGAATGCCATCAACAACTTACCGGAATGAGAAAAAACAAACTCTACGACTACATCTCAGGATACTTCAGATCCTTCCTCTACTCATTCATCATCACCTACCACAACAACGAGGATAACCAAAGCACCCATGCTCTCGGTCATGCGATCATTCAACTAATGGGAATTCCTTGGACAATAGGCAACCGACCTCCAATGTTTCATCATGGCGACAATTTCGGTGCGTGGAAGCGATGAGTGGAAAAGGGGGAGTACTATAACAAGCACAACCCTGGCCCACTCGAAAGGTAGAATAAACAGTCTAGTTATGGCCCAGAAGGAGAACAGCCCGACCAACTAGGCAAGAGCCCGCACAGAAACCGTAAAGGAGAGAGGAGCAGGCGCACTAGCGCTACTGCCGCCCATCCTGGTTCTACCCATCATCGTGTCTGCAAGACCGCCACGTCACCGAGATAAATTAGGAAAATAAGATCAAATAAAATAGGAATTGAGGATCTGCAGGATCTCTTGATTGCTTAGGAGTCAAGTCCAATCGGGACTATAAATATTAGGGATTGTAATCAATCAGAGGCAATAAAGAAAAGGGTTATCCCTTATATTCCTCTCCTCCTCCCTCTCCCTGCCGCCGCCGCCCCCTTCTCTCCCTCCCCTCGCACGCCGCGCCGCCACTGCCCAAGCGCCGCCGCCATTGCTGCCCCCTCTGTGCGCCACGCCTGGGCTGCCACGTGCCCCTGTGTTAGGCTCCTTACAGCTGGTATCGAACAACAAGTTCGATCTACGCCATGGATGATGAATCTATCAATGTCGCCAGGATGCAGTAACTTTCATCATCACCATCAGCGACAAAATCGACGGGATGGACAAGTAGTTCATCACCATCAATGGCCGCCTGAAGAAGATCAAAGATAGGACAATTCAATCCGCTATCATCATAGATACAAACCATGAAGCCGATGTCGACGAACTAACTGCTGAAACCAAGGAGATCATGATGGCTACCGGCAAAGCCCACCTCAAAAGTAAGATCAACGAACCCAACTCCTCTGACTCACCTCTGATGATCGACGAGGTCTCCCACAATCTCCTGCCAGTCATGGATCCTACAACAAACCTCACCTCGAAGCAGGTGGAGGCGCCAAGAGCACCACCACCGTCAGATCGGTCTCCACTCTCGCTTGATGCTTATCAAGCCAACAACATGCTGCACCAGTCAGCACATATATCAATGATTGCACGCAAAGTAATAGCAACATATAATGGGAAACCTGACCCTAGGCTCTGGATGGCAAGACTGCGCATTCTCTTCAACATGGATCATATGGAACCGCCAGATCAGGTACTTTATACTGCTTTTCACCTCACTAGCATGGTGCAATATTGGTTCTTGAATTTCAAGAGGGAGAAACTGCCAGCAGATTGGCAGGATTTTTAGGATGCTTTGCTCAATGAATTTGGCCACTTAAAGCATCAGCGCTAGAATGAATATGCACCCCCAATGTTTCTAGGAACACTAGAGGAGTACATCAATGGTTACTCGGACTTTGTCAACCGCATCAAACTCGACAACAACCCTCACCAAGTTAACCTTTCCATTCTGGGAACCCCAAATCAACTAAGTGCAACCTTAGTTCCCACAAGACATGGAGACTGCAATTGATTTAGCTCAACGACTTGAGATTCCTGTGGCATACACCACCCTGAGGGATCCAACAGACAAAAAAGAGAAATCAAGTGCTTCAACAACATCATCAATCAAGTCTACACCGCCTACAACACCAAATCCATTCTTCGCAGATTTCACTAAGGCTGCAGCAGACTCGTGGTCTATCAGAGAGGGGGTCATCTACTATAACGACCACCAATATGTCCCAGCAACCTCTCCACCATGCCAAGAAATAATGGAAACACTTGGTATGGCAACTCCCCATCTTGTTGCGATTCTATTCCGCACAGCATCCTCCAACTTCACCGTGCAAGCCTTTCCCTTCAAATATTCTCTTGCTCTAGCAATGGCCAACAATCCCACTACCAGTGGCCACGATAATATTCTCTGATGATCATGGGCAACAATTTCTCAACATCAAGAATTTCCACATGACAATCCACCGAATAAGCAGCCACCTATCTCCGACTTATGCAGCTAAGGGAGCTACCACGTTTGGAACCATACTTAATCTGAATACAGACCAAACATCCCAAACACCACACACAGTGTGCAGACACCTTAAGGGGACCATACATGTAGAACGGGCACTACCACTTTCACGACGACCTACTTCAATGGTTCACTTCACCGGGATGCTTACAAAAGCGGACATAATGAATTCCATCAACAACTCACTAGAACAAGAAGAAAACAAACTCTATGACTACATCATCTCAGGCTACTTCGGATCCTTCCGCTACTCATTCATCATCACCTGCCACAACAATGAGGATGACCAAAGCACCCAAGCTCTCGGTCATGTGATCATTCAACTAATGCAAATTCCTTGGACAATAGGTGACCGACCTCCAATGTTTCATCATGGTTTCTATTTTAGCGTGTGGATGCACTGAGTGGAAAAGGGGGGAGTACTGTAACAAGTACAACCCCGGCCCACTCGAAAGGCAGAATAAACAGTCCAGTTATGGCCCAGAAGGAGAACAGCCCAACCAACTAGGCAAGAGCCCGCACAGAAACCGTAAAGGAGAGAGGAGCAGGGTGCACTAGCGCCGCCGCCCCCCATCCTGGTTTCGCCGTCATCGTGTCTGCAAGACGGCCACATCACCGAGATAAATTAGGAAAATAAGATCAAATAAAATAGGAATTGAGGATCCGCAGGATCTCTTGATTGCTTAGGAGTCAAGTCCAATCGAAACTATAAATATTTAGGGGTTGTAATCAATCAGAGGCAATAAAGAAAAGGGTTATCCCTTATCTTACTCTCCTTCTCCCTCTCCCTACAGCCGCCGCCCCCTTCTCTCCCTCCCCTCGTGTGCCACGCCGCCGCTGCCCAAGCAACGCCGCTAGTGCTGCCCCCTCCGCGAGCCATGCCAGGGCTGCCACGTGCCCCCTGCGTTAGGCTCCTTACACTTATGGAGCATTGTAAAATATCCTTAAACAAACCAGATATGTAGTAACAGCATTGTTCACTTAAAGTTATATTAATACTCATAATAATACATTTTTATTTTCTACAAAAGTTTAAACATTTAGTTTGGGACATTATATTATATCAATATTAGTAATAAACAACAACATCTTGACTGACATGGTGCGTGATGAAACAACTATTTATGCCATTATATGAACTAAAAGTAATCTATTATAGTAAAATAAAACATGAGAATGTTGAATCAACGATACAACAAGCATTACAATTTTGAATTGACACATTTATATTACACCATCTAGATCACAAAAGTTGAAATATAGATCTTCATGATATCACATAAAGGGATGAAATATGGGTTTATGTACTTTAAGTTTATCTATGTTTCAACTAAATACATATGGTGCTAGAAAAAGAAAAATCCTAGAAATTATTACTCACAAAACTATTACAAATGAAGAAAATATATAATAAAACATTTACTAAAATGTAAAACATTGTCCATCAAATCGGTACACTATAATTACCATTGTAAATAATAGCCATTGTATCTGGGCAATTAATATGCTTAATTTTTTTTGTGGGGGGATCAAAATTTAGGTTCAATTTGTCAAACTGCAGACAACTGCTGAAACCATCGTAGTTTACCAAATGTTTCAAGTAGATGTATATTGTAGATATGCAGAGGAAGAATGCTATTATGCTAAGTAAAGGAAAAAAACTATGGATGTGGATAAAGTGTACCAATTATTTTGAATATTAGTGAAGAGAAAAGATATTTAATATAGTTAGTGTCTCATAATAATCAAACACGTGCGGGAGCACAGGTTGATGAAATAGTAATTTTTTAATTCAAGATTATAGAATTATGTAAATTAGAAATACTCTATGTATATATGTATCCTACTTTATGGTTGTTTTCTTAATAAGATATATTACTATTTACATGTATATTTTAGAGATTTTGTTTTTTTATAATGGCTATGTACATACAAATATAAATGTAGTTGCTTATATTATCTCTCACAATACCACATATCAATATATTAAATGATAACTTAGAATACTACTTTCATAATAGCAGTGGATAATTTATAAAATTATTGAAAAATATTTTAAATTATCAATGGTAGATGTGGATAATTTACATACAACGTTAGAAACTAAATTAATAATAAAAGTTGGATAATTTATAAAATTGTTGAAAAATATTTTAAATTATCAATGGTAGATGTGGATAATTTAGATACAACGTTAGAAACTAAATTAATAATAAAAGTTGGATATTTTTTTGTAGAATTACACAGTACAATGCACACACTCACTACAAGCACGCACACTCTTCCGTATAAATACACATTTCCAAACCCAACCCTTATGAGCACCTTCAAAGGACCGAGTAGCTGGCAGATGTCGAGATTCCTAAAGTCACCACTGGTGCCTCACTGTCGATAGAAATGTCGCATACCACTTAATGCAACACCAATAAATCCTAGGACAAATTCTCGAAAAAGGTGTGAGCACCAAGATTTGAACCCTAGTAGGTAGTGTCCCACTAACGCATCCTACCATTGGACTACAATCATGCAAAGCTAGGATGTTATTTTAAATTGTGTTTCATAATGGCTTAAGTGGGTAATTTAGATACCAATTTAGGGGTTTATTTTGAATTATCTTTTGTAATGGCATATAGGTGGGTAATTCAAATACAAAATTAGGATTACTTTATGTATTTTTCATAATGGCAGTGGTGGATAATGTTTTATTAGGACTGTGAGAGATCCGATGGCTATTATAGATGAAGATGACTAAAGTCTACCAAATGAAAGGCCAGATATTTCTGATTATTGTGAGAATTTTTGGATTTATCAATTTTCTAGTGCATTAGGTGAGATCTAATTTGGTGCCTCCGTTGGAGCCTCTAATTGAGAAAACACAAATTGGATTTGTTGCTTTTGAAACACCCATTCCCATTTGAAGAGTATTGTTATGATAAACTCTTCTATGAAAAATAGCTCATATGGTCCTAAACATTCAAATGAAACTGTTTACTAAGTCTACCTAGGTAATTACTGCAACTTCCAAATTTAAAATGTTAACTTATAATGTTTGTTTCCACTAAAATGTTTGTTTCATATATTTTTGTACAAATACCTCTATTTTATTGACTTCCACTATTTGCTTTGAAGCTAAATTATTTATCCGTATCACCCTCTGAATTGTTGATATAAGCACCAAAGAAAACAAACTTGGTAAATGGTGAAGAACTACTTATAATTGTAACATATAAGATGAAGCTTCTTTATGGTGTACCTCTTTGTTTGACTCTTTGACATACTTTCCTTTAATTTCTCTATGCATTTTTTTCTTGTTGCTTGATGTAGTCTTGTTTCCATGTTTTTCGGTAACATATCCATTTCCTTGAAAGATTTTGAACAGATGTATAGAATAGAAATATTAGGTAATAATTGAAAATGCAATGTGTTGGTTAATTGCCCTACATTGTTTTCAGATTTTGGGGAATCAAGTAGATTTTTTTGAGAATTAGGAAATCTAGTAGATGTGTATATGTTTTGTAGGCATGGATATGTTCCCTTTTATCCACTTGTTAACCGATCAAGATTGAATAGATTCCGCATATAACTAACCATACATCTACCACCGTATACCATCAAGTTTTCTTTTTGTCTTCTTAACCAATCAAAATTTTTCTCTGATAAAAGTTCTTTTTTTAGAAAAAAATGATTTTAGTTTTCTTATCTGTAATGGCATAGGTGAATAATTTTTCTTAGCAAAAACATATCCAATGGTTATGGATGGCTAGAGATTTTAGATTTTATGAATGTATTTTCTAATAATGTAAGAATTTTCAATATTTATTATTTTTCTTAGCAAATCAAATGAAAATTAAACTTATTTGGAGATAGACCATTGAATATGTTTTTTGAATAAACACTGATTTTAGCTATGAGTATTTATATAAAACTGATTATATTTTTTATCTTGTTGTGTTAAGCGCTTCAACACAATATACATAGAAAGTACTAATCATACTAAATGTTAATTTTACATAATAACAATTATTGCCTACCAAATACATGTAATATAAACAACTTTGAAAAAAGATTTCACTCTTGTGCCTTGTTTTATTAGAAAAAATAATCTAAATACTGTAGTGAATTAAGGTTTTTTATTTCTTTAAGATACCATCTTTTTTAATAAGTACTCTCTCCGTTCCAAATTATAATCCCTTTGACTTTTTTAGTATCTTGTGTACTAAAAAAGTCAAGTATACTTTGCTATGTATCTTGTGCACTAAAAAAGTCAAAGTGACTTATAATTTAGAACGGGTGGAGTATGAGGTAATAGAATGCCAATTATCAATGACATTGTCTGATTCGTGCTTGTCCTCAATATAAAAACAAAATGTGTATTAGTTCATCTTTTATTATTATTTATCTAGACGTAGCATACATCTAAATTGATAGAAAAGTGAATGTATCTTAAGAAAGATAAATATCTTATTGTAACACCCCAAATTTTGCATTTTTCAAAAATAGAGTAGAATGATTTATTTATGTATTTGTGTGCTCATGAAAACCTAGGAAAAATAATATTTTTCATTATATTAAAATTTATCATAGGGTTTAGCAACATGTTTGTGCATTCACACTGGTGCATTATTTATTTTGTGGTGTGTTGTTTTAACCAAATTTGAAAAAATGAATTCAAAAGAGTTGAAAATCTATTTGCAAATTTGTTTGAATAAAAGAAAAGCCTTTCTTTTCCCTCTCTTCCCCTTCTTCCCTTTCTGGCCCGAATGGCCCAAGTCGGCCTGGCCGGCCTACCTGCCTTCCATCCTTTCCCCTCAGGCCGCAGGCCTTCACTTCACCTTGGCCCGCTCGGCCTTCTTTTTGGGCTGGCCCAGCAAGCGCAGCCACGTCGCAGCCTCCCAGCTCCGCCCGCACTCCAGTCGCTGCCAAGCGGGCCCCACCCTTTGGCCTCACGTGTCAGCCGCCTCCCTCCGCTCCGAATCGCGCGGAAGCGCGCTGCCGCCGCTTGATTCGCCCCAGCGCGCCTCCCAAGGTTCGCCTGCCGCCTTTATAAGGCAAGCCCTGAGCCCTCGTCGGCCCCTTCGAAACCCTAGCCTGTCGCCGCCTTGGTTTCGCGAGACCGTGAAACCCTAGCCGCCATTAGCCGCCGCTGCGGAGCTAGCGGCCGCAGTCGATCTCCGCCGTCATTGTGTCTCCGCCAACAAGAACCTCGGCACAAGCTTCGCGTCGAGGTGAACATCGCGCCGGTAGCATCCCCTTCCTCTCTCCCGCTATCTCGAGGCCGTAGGCCGTCATAAAGGTAGCACCGCCGTAGTCCGCCGCCGCCGCGATGCCCTGCGTTTTCGGTCGCCCTCCGCTGAAATCGACCTGCGCCTCGCGCTCGTGTGGACGTGTGTGTCTCCCCTGTGCGATTGGATTTCACCGTAGAGCCCCGCAGCACCCTCCCGCCGAGAATCCACCACCGGTCAATGGCGCCGCCATGAGCCGACCCGCCACCGGCCATCTTTCGCCGTCATTAACCCTGCGGTCGAGTCCGCGGAGCCGCGCTTGTCCCTCCAGTGTCCTCCGCCAAGCCAGTTGAGCACCGGAGCGCCGTTCCGGCGAACTCTGGCGAGCTCCTCTGCCGCACCGCCATCCCGGTCGTCGTCTCCGGCGACCCAACCCCGCTGGCCGACCCTGGCTGCCCGATCCAATCTAGACGTTCCAGATTAGGCCCTAGAGTACCAGTCAACCGGGAGTCAACCCGGCTCCCCTGTCTGCCGACGTGGCAGCCGCGCTGGTGCCACATGCATGCCACCTCAGCGCCACACATGCGCTGACCGCGTCAACGCGGTTAGGCCGCCGACAGCTTTGGCACTTTTGTAGAAAAGTCCCTAGACTTTTTTGTATTTATGATTTAGTCCACCGTAGTTCAAAACAGACTGCTGTTTTTACAGTTTGAACCCCGAAGTCGTCGGTATTTATGCTTTAGGTCTAAAATAGGTTTTATTTTAGTTTTTAAATTGTTTTTAAATACGAAAATGGTTCTGTTTATTTATGGTTATGCCCCTGACCTTGTTTTGGCTATAACTTTCATGTTTTAACTCTGTTTTTAGCAAACTTATACTTTTTGGAACCGTATCGACGTAAGCTACGTGATCAATATTGACATTTACCATGTTCTAGGCTTTTCAAAATGTGACTTATTTGTGGGTTAGAATAATGATCGATCAACGCCTTGCCAACATGCGAATAGCCTTGATCAACCTCGTTAGCTGTGCCACCACAATGATAGCTCCTTTGTTGGTCACTCTTACGCTCTCGTGGTCGTAGTAACAAGCTCTACTGTGTAGACCGCTCTTTCTTCAGTATTTCTTTTGATTGATGTTTGTTCTTAACTTTGTCTATTTGTGTTGCTTGTTTGCTATGAATAGACGAAGAGCAGTTCATGAGTGCTGAAGATCAGGAGCTGAGGACCGACAAGTGCAATAGGAATTGGAGACCAAGAGTTTTTTGAAAACCAGGATTAGCAGGTTCATCAGGAAAGCTTTGAACGAGGCAAGTATAGTTTGGGTTTTATTCTGTGACTATGATCTTGTGATTTAATTAATGTTTAAGAAATAAATGTTAAAAGATGACTTTTTAACAAATTAAGAACTTATCTATACGTGATTATCTAAGATTTACAGTACAGCTGTGAGGGCTATATGGCTCTGGTTTTAGCTCAGTATGAGGACCTTTTTTAGCTTGTTAGCAGTTCCCTTCTTGGTGCAAGAGGGGTGTGTCCGGGTTGGGTGTAGTTGGACCCCACTCTATATGTGTATAGGCTGCGGTTATGTGCCATCTAGAAGGGGGATACTACATTCGTAGGGCGCAGAAACCTTAGCGGCCCTAACATGTTAGATGAACCTTTAAAAGGCTTCATAGTGAACCCTACCAGCCTTCCTTGGTAGAGGGCTAAGAGGTTAGCTACCTCGAGCGAAAGGGCAATTCACGGCTCACAGTGAAAGTATACACTTCTGCGCAGAGTTTAATAAACTGGTATACTAGCCTTACTCAAGGACACGAGCGGCCTTGGAGACATTTACTTAAGATAATGATTCTAGTTATATTAAGATGCTCATAATTTATCGTTTATGTTTTGCATTATTTATGTTACATAGATCATGAGTCTATAGTTATACTACCTCGTTACTATACTTGTTGAGTTCGACATGGACTCACTCTTGCTATTCTCCCCCACACCCCAGGAGAAGTTTTAGGCTTGTGATCAACTAGTCAGTTGGATCCAGTGGAGTGAAGTCTACACCCAAAGTTTGAAGTCATCTTTCCGCTGATTGTTCATTAGGCGATCTTTTATATATTGTGTACGTTATATTTAAAGCATTGTAATTGATACTATTTGTAGCTATATGTGAGATTTGTCCTTTAAGACTCACATATAGTGTATATCTGGTTTTGTCCTTAGAACCGGGTGTGACAAGTTGGTATCAGATCCATGCTAACTGTAGGACACAAGCCTAGTTAGCAATGGTCGATTTGCAAAACATATTTTGCTATAAAACTATTTTGCCACCTCCTTGGCTCATTGAGTTGACTATTTCTCAACCTTGTCATGTTACCTCATCCTTGAATGGCTTCCTTTGAGCTAATAGTTCTTATATTTTTTATTTATTGTTTTTGTTCCTTTACTAAAAATTTCTAATCTCATCTTGTACAAGTCTATGATGGCCTTTTATCTATAATCCACTCATTAGGATGCCCACCATTGCTATACAAATGTACGTGTAGTGTCGTTGGTGTGATGCGTGCTTGTGTTATGCTCATTTGTGATTTGGATCTTCATAATGAGTGCAATGATCTTGTGGTGTTTATCCACAGTTTCATTTAGTTCATAGGCCTAAGGTATAAGGAGTAATGAAAAAGATAGTTGGGTTTTGGTTCTCCTGTTCTCCCTATCCTGTTTTTCTATAGCAATCTGTCTTCTTCTGCTTACACCTTGGATTTTGGATGACCAAAAATCTTGATAAAATTCTAGACAAAAGTAGACTTTAGGAAAACTTCTCCAACAGCAAGAATCACTATCAAAACTGTTCTGGTTTGGGAGATACAAAAATTACAAAATGACGCATCTGTGCTGTCCAAAATATGGAGCAGTCTGCAATGTTTCTATTATATCTCAAGGTTGGTCTGAGCAATGGTCATAAAAGTTTTGTGAAAGAATTTGGACTTCTGTACCTTTCAAATCCGTAAGAATCATCTTCATATCTATTCTGACCTGGGAGATATATATGTTACAATCTGAAGTTTCTGTGCTATGTGGAAGTTCTGAGCAGTCTTTGTATCTGTCTATTTCCCACCAATTTGATTTCAGAATCTGATGATTTGATCTGAAACAAAGTTGTAGAAAATTTTATAAGCTTTCCAATGGTATAAGGTGCAACTTAATTGGATTAAAAGAACTAGAGTTATGGATGTTTTACTGTGCTGCTGAATTTATGCTCGCAAGAGATTTCTTGCCCATGCACACAAGTCTTTGGGATGGCAGGTGGATATGAAGACAATCAACTTGCATAGAAGAAGATGCAAGCTATCCTTTGGTGCCCTAGCTTAATTTTCTTAAGGGGGGTAGCCAAACTAAAGAAGTTACAAGAACAAGGTTTTATGTGTTTGAGCATTTCACTTAGAAAGAGCAACTATCGCCATTGTTGTGTCTATCCATGTGCAAGTGTCTTGTGCTTTGGACAGTGACCTAACGGATCATCTACATTGAAGTTCAAGAGTTCAACATTCAACTCAAGACAAGTTGTCGTTGATGACAAAGGAGTGTGAAAATGGATTTATTTACAGTTCAATGAATACTCAAAAGACTTCACTGGTATGCCAAGGTTGTCAAATAATTTTGGCTGAAGGAAGTTCTCTTCAAGGTTATGATGTATCTAATGGTGCCATTACATGAAGAACTTAAGAGAGATGTGTTGAGTTCCTATCCATGTATGTGGGAGTGATCCAGAGATCTTTAGCATGCTAAATCCTATCAAGGGTTCATTGGAGGAGAAGGGTTTCATTCGTCCTAGTGCTTCACCTTGGGGTGCTCCAGTGGTCCTTGTTGATAAGAAGGATGGAATTCCTTGAATGTGTGTGGATTATCGTTCTTTGAATGAGGTTACCATTAAGAACAAGTATCCATTGCCTAGAATTGATGACTTGTTTGACCAGTTGAGAGGTGCTTGTGAGCTCTCTAAGATAGACCTGCGTTCTGGCTATCATCAGTTGAAGATTAGGAATCCAGATATACCAAAGACAACCTTCACTACTAGGTATGGGTTGTATGAGTACCCTGTCGTGTCTTTTGGTTTGACCAATGCACCTGTCTACCTTATGTACATGATGAACAAGGTGTTTATGGAATATCTTGACAAGTTCATGGTAGTGTTCATTGATAATATTCTAGTGTTCTCCAAGACCAAAGAAGAACATGCAGAACATCTGAGGTTGGTGTTGCAGAAGCTTAGGGAACACAAATTGTATGCTAAGAAGAGCAAGTGTGAGTTCTGGCTGAACGAAGTTTCTTTTCTAGGTCACGTTCTATCTAATGGAGGTATAGCCATGGATCCTAAAAAAGGTGAAGGACATTTTGGACTGGGAGCCACCTACTGATCTAAGTGAGATTCATAGTTTTCTTGGTGTGGCGGGCTATTATAGGAGGTTCATTGAACTTTTTTTCCAAGCTTGCTAAACCTATGACAGCTCTGTTAGAGAAGAATGTCAAGTTTGTGTGGTCTGCCAAGTGTCAAGCTAGCTTTGAAGAGCTGAAGAAGAGGTTGATGACCGCACCGTGTTGACACTACCAGATCTGAGCAAGAAGTTTTCTATCTATTGTGATGCATTTCGACAAGGTTTGGGTGTGTTCTTATGCAAGAAGGGAGAGTTGTGTCCTATGCATTTAGATAGTTGAGGAAGCATGAGTTAAATTACCCTACCCATGACTTGGAGTTAGCAGCAGTGGTTCACGCATTGAAGATCTGGAGACACTATCTGATTGGTCATAGGTGTGATGTTTATATTAATCATAAGAGTTTGAAATATATCTTCACTCAATCAGATTTGAACTTGAGGCAACGCCGATGGCTGGAGTTGATCAAGGATTATGATTTTGAGATGTTTTATCACCCCAGAAAAGCAAATGTTGTGGCTGATGCACTTAGCAGGAAGAGATATGTTAGTGAGGTTCAAACCATGAGCGTGTCCAAAGGGTTGTGTGTTGATTTCCAATGTTTGAACCTTGGTGTTGTTCTTAATACTATGGAGATCGAGGTCACCCCTACTTTAGAGCAAGACATACGCAAGGGTTAACTCGAGGATGAGAAATTGAAAGAGATAGCAGGGAATGTTGTGATCGGTAAGACACCTGGTTTTCGCATTGATGAAGATGGTATACTATGGTTTGGTAAGAGGATATGTGTGCCAGAGATAAATGCCATTCGTGATGCGATACTAAGAGAAGCACATGAGTCAGCTTACTCCATTCATCCTGGAAGTACAAAGATGTATCTAGATATCAAGGAAAGGTATTGGTGGTATGGGTTAAAGCAAGAAGTGGCTGCGTATGTTGCTATATGTGATACATGCCAACGTGTGAAAGCCGAACATCAAAGGCCAGCTGGATTGTTACAACCAATGAAGATACCTGAATGGAAGTGGGATGAGGTTGGTATGGATTTTATAGTGGGATTACCACGCACCAAGAGTGGCTATGATTCTATATGGGTAATTGTTGACCGATTAACTAAGGTTGCTCATTTCATTCCTGTCAAAACTACCTACACTGGGCCACAGTATGCTGAGTTATATATGGAGAAGATCATGTGTTTGCATGGAGTTTCGAAGAAGATTGTGTCTGATAGGGGTACTCAATTCACATCTCATTTTTGGAAGACTGTGCATAGCGCCCTGGGTATGTAGTTGAATTTTAGTACGACTTTTCATCTCAGACTGATGGTCAGACTGAGAGGATAAATTAGATACTAGAGGATATGTTGAGGGCGTGTGCATTGCAAAAAGGAAATAGTTGGGATAAGAGTTTACCTTATGCTGAGTTCTCATATAACAACAGTCATCAGCAAAGTCTCAAAATGGCACCTTTTGAAGCATTGTATGGACGAAAGTGTAGAACTCCATTGTTCTGAAATCAAACCGGGGAGACACAACAGTTTGGTCCAGATTCACTTAGAGAGGCGGAAAAACAGGTCAGAATGATTAGGGAAAATCTAAGGGTGGCACAATCCCGTCAGAAGAGTTATGCGGATACTCGAAGGAGGGAACTTGCATTCAAGATAGGTGGTCATGTATACCTAAAGGTGTCACCTATGAGAGATGTGAGGAGGTTTAACATGAAGGGAAAATTAGCACCAAGGTATGTTAGTCCATTCAAGGTAATTATGAGACGTGGTGAAGTGGCTTATCAGTTAGAGTTGCCTGAAAGGTTGTCCGGTTGCATGATGTGTTCTGTGTGTCATAACTTAAAAAGTGTTTGCGTGTGCCGGAAGTAGAGCAAATACCTATAGAGGAGCTTACAGTAAAAGATGATCTTACTTATGAAGTATATCCGGTTAAGATTTTGGAAACTGCGGAACGGATTACAAGGAGCAGAATTATTAAGATGTGTAAGGTTCAGTGGAATCAGTATTCTGAGGCAGAGGCAACTTGGGAAAGAGAAGATGCTTTGAGGGTAGCATATCCACAGTTGTTTGAGTAAGCTCAGCAAAATCTCGAGGACGACATTCTTTTAAGGGGGGTAGAAATGTAACACACCAAATTTTGCATTTTTCAAAAATAGAGTAGAATGATTTATTTATGTATTTGTGTGCTCATGAAAACCTAGGAAAAATAATATTTTTCATTATATTAAAATTTATCATAGGGTTTACCAACATGTTTGTGCATTCACGCTGGTGCATTATTTATTTTTTGGTGTGTGGTTTTGACCAAATTTGAAAAAAATGAATTCAAAAGAGTTGAAAATTTATTTGCAAATTTGTTTGAATAAAAGAAAAGCCTTTCTTTTCCCTCTCTTTCCCTTCTTCCCTTTCTGGCCCGAATGGCCCAAGTAGGCCTGGCCGGCCTGCCTGCCTTCCCTCCTTTCCCCTCAGGCCGCAGGCCTTCTCTTCACCTTGGCCCGCTCGGCCTTCTTTTTGGGCTGGCCCAGCAAGTGCAGCCACGCCGCGGCCTCCCAGCTCCGCCCGCGCTCCAGTCGCTGCCAAGCGGGCCCCGCCCTTTGGCCACACGTGTCAGCCGCCTCCCTCCGCTCTGAATCGCGCGGATGCGCGTCGCCGCCGCTCGATTCACCCCAGCGCACCTCCCAAGGTTTGTCTGCTGCGTTTATAAGGCCAGTCCTGAGCCCTCGTCGGCCCCTTCAGAACCCTAGCCTGCCACTGCCTCGGTTTCGCGAGACCGTGAAACCCTAGCCGCCATTAGCCGCCGCTGCGGAGCTAGCGGCCGCAGTCGATCTCCGCCGCCGTTGTGTCTCCGCCAACAAGAACCCCGGCACAAGCTTCGCGTCGAGGTAAGCATCACGCCGGTAGCATCCCCTTCCTCTCTCCCACTGTCTCGAGGCCATAGGCCGTCGTTAAGGTAGCATCGCCGTAGTCCACCGCCGCCGTGACGCCCTGCATTTTCGGCCGCCGTCCGCTGAAATCGACCCGCGCCTCACGCTCGTGTGGACGTGTGTGTCTCGCCCGTGTGATTGGATTGCACCCTAGAGCCTCCAGCGCCCTTCCACCAAGAATCCGCCGCCGGTCAATGGCACCGCCGCAAGCGGACCCACCACCGGCCGTATTCCGCCGTCATTAACCCCGCGGTCGAGTCCGCGGAGCTGCGCTCATCCCTCCAGTGTCCTCCACCAAGCCAGCTGAGCATTGGAGCGCTGTTTTGGCGAACTTCGGTGAGCTCCTCTGCCACACTGCTGTCCCGGCCGCCATCTCCGGTGACCCGACCCCGCCGGCCGACCCTGGCCGCCTGATCCAATCTGGACGGTCCAGATTAGACCGTGGCATACCGGTCAACCGGGAGTCAACCCGGCTCCCCGTCTGCCGACGTGGCAGCCATGCTGGCGCCACGTGCGGGCCACCTCAGCGCCACGCATGCGCTGACTGCATCAACGCGGTTAGGCCACCGACAGCTTTGGCACTTTTGTAGAAAAGTCCCTAGACTTTTTAGTATTTATGATTTAGTCCACCGTAGTTCAAAACAGACTGCTATTTTTATAGTTTGAACCCCGAAGTCGTCGGTATTTATGCTTTAGGTCCAAAATAGGTTTTATTTCTGTTTTTAAATTGTTTTTAAATACAAAAATGGTTCTATTTATTTACGGTTATGCCCCTGACCTTGTTTTAGCTGTAACTTTCACGTTTTAACTCGTTTTTAGCAAACTTATACTTTTTGGAACCGTATCGACATAAGCTACGCGATCATAGTGACATTTACTATGTTCTAGGAATTTCAAAATGTGACTTATTTGTGGGTTAGAATAATGATCGATCAACGCCTTGCCAACATGCGAATAGCCTAGATCAACCTCGTTAGCTGTGTCACCACAACGATAGCTCCTTTGTTGGTCACTCTTACGCTCTCGTGATCATAGTAACGAGCTCTACTGTGTAGACCGCTCTTTCTTCAGTATTTCTTTTGATTGATGTTTGTTCTTAGCTTTGTTTGTTTGTGTTGCTTGTTTGCTACGAATAGATGAAGAGCAGTTCATGAGTGCTGAAGATCGGGAGCTGAGGATCGACAAGTGCAATAGGAATTGGAGACCAAGAGTTCTTTGAAAACCAGGATTAGCAGGTTCATCAGAAAAGCTTTGAATGAGGAAAGTATAGTTTGGGCTATATTCTGTGACTATGATCTTGTGATTTAATTAATGTTTAAGCAATAAACGTTAAAAGATGACTTTTTAATAAATTAAGAACTTATCTGTACGTGATCATCCAGGATTTATAGTACAGCTGTGAGGGCTACATGGCTTTAGTTTTAGCTCAATATGAGGACCTTTTCTAGCTTGTTAGCGGTTCCCTTTTTGGCGCAAGAGGGGTGTGTCCGGGTTGGGTGTAGTTAGACCCCTGTCTATATGTGTATAGGCTGCGGTTGTGTGCCATCTAGAAGGGGATACTACATTCATAGGGCGCAGAAACCTTAGCGTCCCTCACATATTAGACGAACCTTTGAAAGACTTCATAGTGAACCCTGCCGGCCTTCCTTGGTAGTGGGCTAAGAGGTTAGCTTCCTCGAGCAAAAGGGCAATTCACGGCTCACAGTGAAAGTGTACACCTCTGCGCAGAGTTTAATAAACTGGTATACTAGTCTTGCTCAAGGACACGAGCAGCCTTGGAGACATTTACTTTAGATAATGATTCTAGTTATGTTAAGATGCTCATAATTCATCGTTTATGTTTTGCATTATTTATGTTACATAGATCATGAGTCTATAGTTATACTACCTCGTTACTATACTTATCGAGTTCGACACGGACTCACTCTTGCTATTCTCCCCCACACCTCAGGAGAAGTTTTAGGCTTGTGATCAACTAGTCAGTTGGATCCAGTGGAGTGAAGTCTACGTCGTCTTTCCGCTGATTGTTCATTAGGTGATCTTTTATATATTATTTACGTTATATTTAAAGCATTGTAATTGATACTATTTGTAGCTATATGTGAGATTTGTCCTTTAAGACTCACATATAGTGTATATCTGGTTTTTTCGTTAGAATCGGGTGTGACACTTATAATTTGGAATGGATTTGAGGGAATATATACCTCATAGACTAAATGATTGCATTCAGAGTTGAGCTTGACGCGACATCACCAGACAACACCTTGAGCCCACCAGCACACTTCTTGGTCCATGGTCCATGCATGTCTACGTTGGTTTATAATTGTTGAAGACGGAGGCCCGGATGGTTGGATCGATGGGCTTTCCGGACTCGAGTTCCAACCGTGGAATGCGTTTCTGCATCAGAATATCAAGCAACAAACAAATTGCAAACTAAATAGGAGATCGGGCAAGATATACGCTAGATGCTTCTTCATGGAAATTAAGCGCACACACAGCCATGTTTAATGCTCACGTTCTGGCTTTGTTTGTCCCGCATGAAACGCCATCGCTTGGGCGCCGCGAGCGCCCGGGGTTTAGCTCTGGGTATCTGCGTGGCTGCGCCTGTTCGGCATGGACGCATGGTGAATCTTCCCCGGCCTCAGGATGCCCGTGATGGGAGGGGGCACCGCTCCGTCTGCGGCTGTGCGGCAGCGTTTGGACTTGGACGTGCGTGTATGGCGATTTAGATCTAATAATATATTTCACTAGGTTTATTTTGTTAACATTGGAATCTGTCAATCTATTTTGGATTTTTCCAAAACCGCAGAGGTCTTTTTTCTTTGGAAAAGATCACGTATACCACTTGGATGGATTTCCTCAGAATGTTTTTTATCTCTGGAAAAGATATTTTAGTCTTTTTATTATTAACGGTAGAGGTGATAAAGAAATATATTTAACTATGGATGACGTAAATGTTTTTATCTTTGGAAAAGATCACGTATACCACTTGGATGGACTTCCTCAAAACTTTTTTTGTCTTTGGAAAAGATATTCTAATCTTTTTATTGTTAATAGCAGAGGTGGGTAATTTTTAGATAGATCCAACGGTTTTAGGTGGATATAGACTTATGATTGAAGGGCCCGATGTTTCTGATTAACGTGGGAATTTATAGCATTTATCTTTTTTCCTAACGTATATGGTGAGAGTTAACGTAGAGCCTCCGTTGAGGCCTCCAATTACTAATAGTAAGATTCTAAGAATCTCGAAGAATCAAAATATTTAGGTTTCACGAAGTTTATATGATAGTATAGTGACATTTATGATATTAACTAAGTACTATTATATTTTCTTATTAATTATATTTTTATATTATACTTATTGGATGTCATAAATCTTTATATTTTTTCTATAATTTTGATCAAAGTTAAAACGCTTTGTCTCTCTAAGATTCTTGGAATGACTTATAATTTAGAATAGAAGAATTATTTTACTATACCATTTATCTAATTATAGAATGAATTATTGATGAGAGTCTAACATAGGGGTATGTTAAGTCCCTGGGTCAAGGATGCGACAGTCCGACTAGGCCACTAACTGATCGATTCTCTGAATTAGTCGGGGGCTCAGCGCTACACCCATCATGTGTGCTCACAAACACCGACTACCAACAAAGGGATGGCTCCATAGCCCACATATGACCCCACCCCACTCCAACCCCTGAGGAGACCTTCAAAATTATAGGCGCAAGCTTGAGAAAGTGACAACTAGCATGCTAGAGGTTCGAGGGCTCGGATAGAGATTTCCAACCCATGGGGAGACTCGGGCTAGGTACAGCCCTTGCAGCCATCACAAACTTAGCATAGGGCCAACAACCACCCCGGGCCAAGGCTAGAAGCCAACTTCATAATTCGCCAAGCACTCTGAGGCCTAACAAGCGCTAAAGCAGACCACGCGCCCACTCATCTATGTTGTTCAAATTGTTTAATTTATTTAGTGTTTTGGAGATTTATATAGTAGTATGTCCTTTTGTAATTATTTAATTTAAGTTGAAACTACATAAATTTCCAACACTTCTGTTGAAAGAATGAGCGACAGTCAATCCTGAATGCTGCACCCTATTGCCAATGAACGTTTCAACTAAGCAACCCAGATAGTTCACTATATGGAACTAAGGAAATTGTTTGACCATTTATCTTATTTAATTTTTATAAATAAGAAATACATAAAAATATCATCTTTATTTAAAAATAAGCTATAAAAATAAATAATATTTATTTGTACATATATTTTTAAATAAGACAAACAGTTGTCATGTATTTTGGGACAAATTAAAGTGTGTACGAAAGATCTGTACGTGGGTGCTCCAACATAAAGGTTCGTACTGCTAGTACAAATTTTATTAAGTCGTAGGTCGTAGGAGTATATATTATATGAATGACAATACGTCTAAGGATCGACAAGGCAACACCTTATTTTAATTGTAGCATACGATACCCTGCTAACTGATGCAGATGTACCTAGTCACTGTATAAATGGTCGGTAGCATTTGAGTCATCGCCACACATGACAACAGCGTATCTCACTGTGAGACTTGATAACATTTATTAGGGCCTTATTATTTTAATATCACCTCCGTCAAACTTTGGAATTACGCGTAGAAAAAACATGGATATATAGATATGCTCCATAGATACATGAAAAAATCATTAATTCACCAGAAAAAAAAACCATGCACGCATAAACTCAAAATAACCCGAAACAAACACAATTAAACAAAGAGCTTGATGTGATCAAACAATGGTGAAATTAAACACTGTTTCGCCAGGAATGAACTGCTTCAAATGGATCAATTCTTGAGGATCGGTGGTCAATAAGTTGAAGTTGTACTTTGCCTTTGGTAGTTTGATACGATACTTCATCGATCACATCGTTGCTGATTGGAACCCCACATGCTCCATCACATGGTTTCTGTCATTGGGCATGTGGCAACATCTGTTCCCGTGCATTAGATAAGCACTCGAGATACGTGATCAGCTAGCTACTGTCATAAAACTATATTAACCGTGATTGATAAACAGAAGATATATACTTGAGTTGACAATAGCATATAAAACTGCATGGTGTGATGGCGATAGCTTATCATCTTAATCCTCAGCTCCAATCCGTCGGCTTATATCATGACATCGCCTAGCTTACGTATGAAGCTAGAGTGCCTTGGAGTCCGAAAGAGTCTTCTGGGTATGGTATACATACTCTCTTGTATTCGTTCGTAGCATTTACTTTATTCAATACTTTACTATGTTTAGTACTTTATTCAGTCATATATCTTTGCTTAGTTCAAGTTATAGTTCACACTGGCTTGTTCATCTTTAGTGATATGTCGTGTTTGATGGAAGAATCGAACACGAGCATCATATTCCCCTCGGACGCGGGGACCATACGGTAGTGGGCATCACTAGCCACGAAGAAGACTGCAGCGTGAATGAACGGAGTGTTGATGGTAGTGTAAGGGACGCGCGAGGCAAACTCCTTGTTGCCGGAGGTGGGTATCTAGAGCACGCCCAGATCCCGCTCAAAGCGCGTCGTCGAGAGCTAGGAATAAGGCTAGACGAAAAACTCAAAATTCGTTTGCTCGCTCAGCTAGTAGCCGGCTCGGCTTGACTCAACTCGGCTCGTTATGATAATGAGCCGAGCAAAGCCAAGATTTTAGCTCGTTAGCTACAATGAGCTAACTCGAGCTAGCTCGCGAGCGAGCCAAACAAACCATACGTCTAGCTAAAAAACATCATGACTTACATTAAATTTTGTATTATTAAGTAACTTCTACTTCACACAATTAGTTGATGATACCTAACCTATAAAATTAAGGTTCCTATGATTTTATCGTTTTATTTTTAATGGATGTATGGTGTAACATTATATTATATTATTATTATTATATATACTAGTACATATCAATTTTTCTTTAGTTTAAGGCTTTAGATGTGTTACTTTTGTGTTATTATTATCCTCATGCTTCAGAAAGATGCAAATATTATATTTTGAGCACTTTTATACCTGGCTCACGAGCTTAACGAGCTAGCTCGAGTTTTTAAGGAGCCGAGCCGAGCCAGCTTTCTAGCTCGTTTAGATAATGGGCCAAGCCGAGCTAGCACGTTATCTTAACGAGCCAGAACGAGCTGAGCCGAGCTGGCTCGTTATCCATCCTTAGCTAGGAAGATCCCTAGAGAGTACTCCCTACGTCCTACAATTATTGTCATTCTAGCTCTTGCCCGGTGTCCCAAAAAGAATGTTGTTTTAGGCATCGGGCCCAACTGACAACCGCACTCAGGCCTCTGCATGCCTACATTGCCCCTGAGCCATCCGCTCCGCCCTCCTACTATTCTCGGCATCATCTTCCTCCCTTTCTGAACCACTCATCAGATCCCCTTCTCAACTGACGCCACTTCCCCTTCTCCGCTGGTAGCAAGCCAGCGCTCGCCCTCCTCATCTCCAGCACCCCACCTCTGCTCCTTCGCCGGCATCGAAGCAGATGCGGCAGAGCTAACTGAGTGGAGAGGTGGCCTAAGATTTATTAATAATGCATCATAATCTTGACTAATGAAGTTGTTACTTGGCTTGGATTTAGTTGTGCGAATTTGACATTTGATTTTGAGGCCCCTCGAAGTCTGGGTTATAAGATTGGTATGTGACTATATACGACGTGCACAGCCACGACCATGTGGTGAACGGATTAGACCTTCTCTGGGTTCCATGCTGATGGAATTTTATAACTTTTGCTAAGAATTACTATTTTACACTTGCAGTTTGTAATTAATAAACTATGAACTATATTCATAGAAAATATGAAATGCACATAGCACTTAAAGATATATGATAGGACCATAGAAACTGCCAACTGTGCATAGCACTATACCAACAAAAAGGGAGTAAGCAATGCAAGAAAAATAGAGAGGATAACTGGTAACACAAATTTGTAGAAGGAATCAGTTATTGGAAACAATTGAATGGAGAACTGAGGAGCCTCAAAGGGCAGTGGTTGATGGCAACGCAAGCCTCCTTGGGTCAGTAAGCATGCCTTCAATGACAGTAAGCATGCCTTCAATGACTGCTCAGCTGCCCTTGTCATTTACTCAAAGGTCATGCAATGTGTTGGTGAATGCAGAGTTGGCAGCTGCAGAGGAGAGTTGGACGGTCAAATGAAGGTATTCATGCTGATCTAAAGGCCGGAACTCTAGATGATATGGCTTAATATAGAGCAAGATTTGAAAGGAGTAAATGCTTAGTGCGTATGAACTATATAATATATATAGATATATATGCCTCTAACCAACAAGCCAAACAACCATTTATTCTTATTATTATTGGGGAACATCGTTCACATTCATCCAACAGAAATAGATATATATTTCTAGAAAAGAATACTTAAGCTGCAACTTTTTGAGAAGCTTAGAAGTTTTTTATGTATTAAGATAAAATATTTCTTCATAAGTTACAAATCTGATTTTAAAAAACATTAAGATGGAATATTTTGTTGTCAAGATAGTATTTTTTGGGTCTGTCTACCTTTAACTCAAGTGATTTATCCCCAACAATCACCCGAGTGACAGGCCACCATAAATCACTCGAATTTGCCAAGCAAAACAAATTGAGTGATTCGAGGCTCTATGTCACTCGATCTCCGTAACCATAAGATCGACATCGAAGGAACCAAATTGGATAAATTCATACAAAGTAAACAGATCGGTTTTAATCAAAGAAAAAGACATAGAAAAAAGACAAGTAGATTAGAAGAAAATTGAAACAAAAAACATAGAAGGAATACAAATTAAAAAACATAGAAAAACATACAAATTAAAAATTACAACAACAAAACTAATCGATTTACACCCATAGAACACAAAACTTACACCCACGTTAAAATAGTAAAATATGGCTTATTGAGATGTAAATTTCCCTGGGTGCAGGGTGATGGGAACGCCGGGGTGGGATGGCGCGGTGCCATGGTGGGCGACAGCGGCACTGGGACGGCTTGGGCCGCAGGGATGAGCAGTGTGGGCGCGCTGGGGTGCACTGGCGCTGGCGCAGGCGCAGAAGCCGTGGCGCATGTTCTCGAGGTGTGGTTGCGCTGAAGCTGAATGCTACAATGTGGTCGGAGGCAACGAGGAAGAAGACTCAGGACGCGAGGAAGGAAGAGAAAGCCTGTGAACTAGGGCCTGGTTTAGTTGGCTAAAGTTAGAATTTTTCTAGCTGTAGCACTTTCATTTGTATTTGACAATTAGTGTCCAATCATGGACTAATTAGGCTCAAATGATTCGTCTCATGATTTATATCTAAAGTTTGCAATTAGTTAATTTTACCTACATTTAATACTTCATGCATGCGTGGAAAGATTAATATAATGGAGAGAGAGTGAACAAATTTCAACTCTAGCCGTGGAACTAAACAAGGCATAGTACTGCTACCTAAAAGCATCTCCAACAGTTTGGTAAAATTGACTTACCAAATGTTGTCTTTTAGCAGGTTGCTAAAATAATATGCCAAGTTAAAAAGAGGTTCTCTTCAATAATTCCCTATTTTTAACTTACCAAAACCAAAAAAAATAGAATGGCCCAACATTAATGCCCTATAGTCTCTTGTTCCCGCACGCAACACTCTCGTTGCTCCATTGTTCCTAATCCATATCCTGGCAGCCACTCTCTTCGTAGCGCCATGCGACCGCACACGGAGCTTGGACATGCAAGCCACCGGCACCACGACCGAGCCTGGACATGCAAGCATCCTCACCGACGCAGACCACACCTGAGCTCGCGCACCTCCTCTCCATTGCATAGGCCATGCCCGCCTCCTCTCTGTGGCGTGGATTTGGGGATGGAGAAATCCGGCTACCGGGCCCCTCCGCCGGGCTGATCTGCCGCTACGCCGGCTGATCTGCCTCATCGTCGTCCGATCCGCCTACGTAGCGGGCCGATTCATCTCCGCGCCGGGGGATTCACTCCGCCTCGGATGCGTCTCTGCGCCGGCCACGCCGGCCTTCTTTGTCTTCATGCCTGACCACCGTGAAGGGCTCCGCATCCTGGCACAACTTCGCAAGTGGGACTGAGGGAGGAAATTTCCTCGCGCGCGGGAATGAAGTCGGAGTCGGGGAGACTCGCGATACGCGTCGTATGCACGCGCGTATAGATAGGCGCGCCGATGGAAGATTTGGCAAGCTACGAAAATTGGCAAGTAACTTAGAAAAACTGTTGGAGAATGATTTTTGCTTGTTTTCCAAATTTTAAAGGATGACAAGTAATTTGTTAAAATGTTGGAGATGCTCTAAGGTGACTCTGTGGATGGCCTGTGGGCGATACGCTAGGAAGAGTGAATGTTCATAAATCGAGCGACCAGAGCCAAGAATCACCCGAACGACGTGTAGCTTTCCCGCATTTTTTCCCATGAGGCCAAAAAAATTTATAGTAAATTCTACAACATTATTTTTTGAAGCTTAGACATATTTTGTTTACTGTTCATGATGATGAATATGTTAAGTTATAACGTGCATCTTTTTGGGGGAAGTTTTCCTGATGATAATATAGGCAAAACAAGAGATGAAATTTATAAATGCGAACCAGCTTTGACTATGTGGATCGTGAACTTCATAGGTTGAAAAGATGAAATGTTTTGAAAACACAATTTTTAATAATGTTATTGTGCAGGTACACTGATGGTCACTTTTGCATTTTTAAAGATCATTCTTGTATAAGTATATAAAATCACCATTTCGGTATTAGAACAGAATAAAAAGTTTTGACCCAAATTGTGTGATTAGTATTATATGAAATTAGCAATATATGAACTTGTTTGAGAATTGCAGTACCTACCAAACCAAACATGAAGTAGCCTTTCTAGCCAACTTTATGTTTTAACTACTACTACTACAAAAAAAACTGCATGTCCAGATAAATACATCAACATCCAAACACATTGGCTTGGTACCCTAGAGATTTTTTTTTCCCGAATCACCATATGGACTACTGCCCACAACAAATGCCACAAACTCACAGTCGGCTGGAAAATTATGGTGCACATCTCCGACAGTTCATTGAATGTCACTGCAATTCTTCTAACCGGAAGGAACTAATCTTTCCTAGCATGTAAATAGTTTAAATAACATTTTAAAACCTCAAATGAATTCGGCTGAAGAAGTTATGAACTACAAAGTTGTATAACTCATCAAGATATGTAATTCTTATTTGGGTCATTTTTTCATATGACAAAGTGAAAGTAACATTGTTCATAAAATTTATATATCTCTCTTATAGTTTATAAAACTATATGGAAGCATATGAAAGATATGTAAAATTTGTGAACAACGACACTATTGCTTTATCAGATGAATAAATAACCTAAATAATAGTTGTACGTACTGAGAAGTTATGAAACTTTATAGTTGGCAACTTTTGAATTGAAATTATCTTGTCATCGAAAAGTACGCCTAAATTTTATAAAATTTGAAATTTGAAACCTTAGATGAAAAAATAACCAAAATAAGAGAAGTAGATCTTAAAAAGTTATGAAACTTTGTAATTGACAACTTCTTAATTTGGGACCATCTTGTCAATAAAAATTACGTTTGAAATTCTAAAATTTAAAATTTAAATTTTATAAACGATCTTGGATGGGCAAACTTTTTAAACAAAAAATATAGATCTCAAGAAGTTATGAAACTCTGTAGTTGATAAGTTTTTTATTTGAATTCGTTCAGGGCCTCAAACAATCGATTTTGACTCGGTTTAATATAATATGTGAGGAACCAAAATGTAATATCCACAACTAGCTAAGGGTGCAGTGGTAGAGGGGGTACGCGCAAGAGGCAGGTCACAGGTTCGAATCAACAGCCGCAAAATGTGCGCAAAATGTTGTGACTTAATCTCGCTAGCCGCAAAATGCGTGAAAAATGTTGTGACTTGCAACTTCGACGGACTAGGCAGGTGGCGGACCCGTGGGGGTCTCCCTAGATTTGAAAACATTTTTTTTTTGCTATTCTTTGATTTTTTTTCTACATTTTTTTAGAATTTCGAAAAAAACCACATCACTGCCGTTTGACATCACTGCCGGATTGATGTGCTGCCGGTTCAAAATCCGGCAGTGATGTGCTCGAATGGAGTAGTGATACTTACATATATACTCAGAACCCAAATCATGGCCCTCACGAAAAAATTACATATTGTTTACAACAATACAACTTTACATCTATCTATCAAGATATTATCATCGAGCTACGACAGCAAAGAAGCAGCCTCCTGACTTAAGTCATCTGAATCCACATCGTGCACCAAGGCCTCCTGACTTATCATCGGGTAACCATTGATAGCGCTAAATTTCTATAATTTACTATCTCAAAAAAAAAAACGAAGGGACTTACATTGTATCGTCAACACTAACCTTACGTGATCCGTGACAAGTAGAGATAAGGTTCTCTCTCAAAAAAATCACATGAGAGTTCTCAAAAAAAAAGTTTTTTTTTTAGTGGGTACGAACCGCATTCTTTGATTATTGCCACTAATTACTTGTGACACTATATATACTCATAGATTCTTGTGATGCTCGGCCATGGGTCGATTATTACCGTCTCTGGAACTCGCTGGGAAGGTAATAAAGGCCGACTTTTTTTTTCGCGAGTGAATAAAGGTCGACTTTGTGGCCAGGTACCAAATAATACGTGTGGTTCTGCTCTTTGGCGAAGACTCTTGCAAGGAAAAGTTGCACCAAGTCGTCGGCCAAGGGAGGATCGCGGACGCCGGAATTACGATCCTTCCACGTTGAACGCCCTTTTCAACGTCCGCGGTCTTCCCCATGACCCAACCAAGCTCAAGATGGAGAGCAGTGAGAAAGTGACCAGATCAACGCAGAAAATTATCACATACAGTACACAATTAATAAGCTTATTTATTATTTATTACTACACTACTACTCCTACTAGAAATCGCCATGACCAAGACCAATGACCCGTTCTGCTTTCTTACCGCATATAGTGAGTCGTCCCCCTGGCCGTATACGACCACGTTGTTTCCTGCTATAACTCCGATCCCCGGATGTCCATGGCATGAAACACAAATCCTTGCATTCCAGATAGCTAGTTACATAAATTAACCTTCGAGAGGCACCTATCCGACACAGATAGACAGATTGATTGATACGTACCAAGCCTGTAGGTACAGAATCACAGACAAGAACACGGTCCATCATATCGTTGATGCAAGCCCGCCCAGCAGCTCCTCCACTCGCGCGGCTTGCTGGCGTTCTTGACCACCGTTACAGCACAAAGGAGCTGAGACCGACCATGGACGACGTGCTGCGGCACATCGACGAGGGGTTCCGCCTCGCCAGGGAGCTGATGGAGGAGCTCCCCGCGGCCCAGAATGAGCCCACCTACTACCTCGCCGACCGCTGCCATGGCATTGTCCAAGCCTACGCCGCGGCCATCCGCATGCTTCACCCGCACGGCGGCACGGACGACGCCGCGTCGTCCCCACCGCCGCTTGGGCCTCCTCATCGTCCTCCTCACTTCGGCGGCGAGGGTAGTGGAGGCAGCAGCACCCACGGCCACGTCATCCCTCAGCCGGACCTCCTCCGCCCGTTCCTCGGCGGTGCTCCATCTCCTTCGGCGCCGTCGCCGTTCCGGCACAACCTCCGTCGCCTGCTGGCAGAGTCGTCGTCGTTCATCAACACCGCGCCCGTCGTTGACGCGTTCGGCGCCGGCACATCGTCGGGCGTCCCAGCGAGGCGGCAGGCTTCGTCGTCGCGGTCTTCACCGCCGGTACGTGCACAGGAGGAGGTACGTGCGCTGTCGTTCCTTCGTCCCCGGCCCGGCTTGGCGTACGTTTGGTAAAATAAGATCAAATAAAATAGCAATTGAGGATCCGCAGAATCTCTTAATTGCTTAGGAGTCAAGTCCAATCGGGACTATAAGTATTAGAGGGTTGTAATCAATCAGAGGCAATAAAGAAAAGGGTTATCCCTTATCATCCTCTCCTCCTCCCTCTCCCTGCCGCCGCCGCACCCTTCTCTCCCTCCCCTCGTGTGCCGCGCCGCCGCTGCCCAAGCGCCGCCACCATTGCTGCCCCTCTACGAGCCACGCCAGGGCTGCCACGTGCCCCCCTGCGTTAGGCTCCTTACACTTATGGAGCATTGTAAAATATCCTTAAGCAAACATCTATTAGTAATAAAATAACAACATCTTGACTGACATGGTGCATGCTGAAAGAACTATTTATGCCATTATATGAACTAAAAGTAATCTATTATAGTAAAATAAAACATGAGAATGTTGAATCAGCGATACAACAAGCATTACAATTTTGAATTGACACATTTATATTACACCATCTAGATCACAAAAGTTGAAATATAGATCTTCATGATATCACATAAAGGGATGAAATATGGGTTTATGTACTTTAAGTTTATCTATGTTTCAACTAAATACATATGGTGCTAGAAAAACACAAATTCTAGAAATTATTACTCACAAAACTGTTACAAATGAAGAAAATATATAATAAAACTTTTACTAAAATGTAAAACATTGTCCATCAAATTGGTACACAATAGTCACCATTGTAAATAATAGCCATTGTATCTGGGCAGTTAATATGCTTAATTTTTTTTTGTGGGGGGATCAAAATTTAGGTTCAATTTGTCGAACTACAGACAATAGCCGAAACCATCATAGTTTACCGAATGTTTCAAGTAGACGTATATTGTAGATACGCAGAGGAAGAATGCTATTATGCTAAGTAAAGGAAAAAAAACTATGGATATGGATAAAGTGTACCTATTATTTTGAATATTAGTGAAGAGAAAAGATATTTAATATAGTTAGTGTCTCATAATAATCAAACACGTGCGGAAGCACAGGTTGATGAAATAGTAATTTTTTTAATTCAAGATTATAGAATTATGTAAATTAGAAATACTCCGTATATATATGTATCCTACTTTATGGTTGTTTTCTTAATAAGATATATTACTATTTACATGTATATTTTAGAGATTTTGTTTATTTTTCATAGTGGCTATGTACATACAAATATAAATGTAGCTGCTTATATTATCTTTCACTGTACCACATATCGATATATTAAATGATAACTTAGAATACTACTTTCAT
>CM041636.1:19574046-19599788 GCA_023333625.1 Bothriochloa decipiens
AAAAATATTTTAAATTATCAATGGTAGATGTGGATAATTTAGATACAATGTTAGAAACTAAATTAAAAATAAAAATTGGATATTTTTTTTAGAATTACACAGTACAATGCACACACTCACTACACGCACGCACACTCTTCCGTATAAATACACATTCCCAAACCCAACCCCGATGAGCACCTTCGAAGGACCGAGCAGCCGGCAGATCTCGAGACTCCTGAAGTCACCGCTGGCGCCTCACTGTCGATAGAAATGTCGCATACCACTTAATGCATAACACCAATAAATCCTAGGACAAATCCCTTGAAAAGATGCGAGCACCAAGATATGAACCCTAGTAGGTAGTGTCTCACTGACCCATCCTACCATTGGACTACAATCATGCAAAGCTAGGATGTTATTTTAAATTGTGTTTCATAATGGCTTAAGTGGTTAATTTAGATACAAATTTAGGGGGTTATTTTGAATTATCTTTTGTAATGGCATATAGGTGGGTAATTCAAATACAAAATTAGGATTACTTTATGTATTTTTTATAATGGTAGTGGTGGGTAATGTTTTATTAGGACTGTGAGAGATCCGATGGCTATTATAGATGAAGCTGACTAAAGTCTACCAAATGAAAGGCCAGATGTTTCTGATTATTGTGAGAATTTTTGGATTTATCAATTTTCTAGTGCATCAGGTGAGATCTAATTTGGTGCCTCCATTGGAGCCTCTAATTAGTAATAGTAAGATATCAGCTTGGTTTTTTCTTTATTCTTTACACTTTGTAACACAAAGTAGAAGGTTCTTCCTTTGACTAGTATGATATTTACTTATTAGTAGTGCTCTTTTAGCTGTACTAGTATTATGTTGGGCTCAAGAATTGGGTACAAGGTATGTAAGTGATGCAGTAGTATCTAAATTCTTGTCTACACAGGGCTTCATGGCGTTTGACATGTGCGTATGGCATTCAACCAAATGAATTGAAAACTATACTTTCACATGCACAATACAAAACGTAAGATCACATGTTTTCCCCCAAAAAAACACAGGCCCCGGTAGAATCTATACATACATACGGTTTAGCATTATTATCATGTTAAATAAAAGTTTAGACATAAAGCAGAGAGCGTCCAAACAAAATGATAACGTGGTTTTTATGCTTCCTTTTTTCCAGATTATTAATTAATTACATTTTTCTGAGTGCAGAGACCATTACGCCCTCATTTGTGTCAATCTTGATAAAAATTAGATCGAGGTGTGGGACTCCAAGAAAAAGCCAATTGAGGATCTGCAGCGACTAGTGGATGTGCTGAATGCGTAAGCGATGCTAACAACACCATATTCCTCTGATCACGGATGATCACAGATATCTTTTTCTAATGATTATCCTTTTAACTATTTATTATAACTAGTTCATCAACCCGTACTCTCGCACGGGTTAGAATCTCTTTTGACGGTCCTATGTCACGGCCTTGTGCATCAATGTGGTGTGAACGCCTTGATATTTTTTGCTTGTAGTCCGTATGTTTCTTACCAATTGAATTTCACTACTTTTGAATAGATTTGTTTTTAGATTTATTTGGCCAAATTGGTAAGATACATTTGTTAGTTGTAGATATTTAGGTTGTTTTTTTTTGTTATTCGATTGTTTTTAGAGACTTTTATGTTTTTTAAATGTTTTTATGAGCTTGCCAACGTATTTTATCATTTTTATAAAATAGTGTGTGCTCTAGGGCAACTCTTAGGCCTCCGATGTTGAGCATCAGTGTTTGGCACTCCAGAACAGAATCATGATGCAATAACTGGTGAAGATAACCCTCTCCAAAGGATCAAAGAAAATATTCAAGTTTTCATTTTCTATACTAATTTTGATGTGTATGATGTTCCTTTGGAAAATAGAATTTTTGAAAAATAGAAAAATAATCAACATCAACTGATTGAGAAAACACAAATTGGATTTGTTGCTTTGAAACACCCATTCCCATTTGAAGAGTATTGTTATGATAAACTCTTCTATGAAAAATAGCTCATATGGTCCTAAACATTCAAATGAAACTGTTTACTAAGTCTACCTAGCTAATTACTGCAACTTCCCGAATTGAAAATGTTAACTTATAATGTTTGTTTCCACTAAAATGTTTGTTTCATATATTTTTGTACAAATACCTCTATTTTATTGACTTCCACTATCTGCTTTGAAGCTAAATTATTTATCCGCATCACCCTCTGAATTGTTGATATAAGCACCAAAGAAACAAAATTTGGTAAATGTTGAAGAACTACTTATAATTGTAACATATAAGATGAAACTTCTTTATGGTGTACCTCTTTGTTTGACTCTTTGACATACTTTCCTCTAATTTCTGTATGCATTTTTTTCTTGTTGCTTGATGTAGTCTTGTTTCCATGTTTTTCGGCAACATATTCATTTCCTTGAAAAATTCTGAACAGATGTATAGAATAGAAATATTAGGTAATAATTTCAAATGCAATGTGTTGGTTAATTGCCCTACATTGTTTTCAGATTTCTGCGCATCGGCCATGTCACTATCATTTTTCCTTCCTCACTTTTTAGGTCATCCTAAACTGTGCATGGACAATATTATTCTCTAAACAATGTAAACAAAATAGATATTGAGATATAATAAATTATAGCTTACGGCTAATATTTCTCTGGCCTTTAGCCCTTTAAGCCTTCTTCTGTAATTAATATTTTCTTGGCAAAAGTTACATCACTGTCTCTCTCTCAACGCTTATGTGTTATTGTATAATATTTATTTGAGGTATCTTTTACTTCTGTTTGCACATGGTAGACAAAATATATAAAGGAAATCAAGTAGATTTTTTTTGAGAATTAGGAAATCTAGTAGATGTGTATATGTTTTGTAGGCATGGATATGTTCCCTTTTATCCACTTAATAATCGATCAAGATTGAATAGATTCCTCATATAACTAACCATACATCTACCACCGTATACCATCAAGTTTTCTTTTTGTCTTCTTAACTAATCAAAACTTTTCTCTGATAAAAGTTCTTTTTTCAGAAAAAATAATTTTAGTTTTCTTATCTATAATGGCATAGGTGAATAATTTTTCTTAGCAAAAACATATCCAATGGTTATGGATGGCTAGAGATTTTAGATTTTATGAACGGATTTTCTAATAATGTAAGAATTTTTAATATTTATTATTTTTCTTAGCGAATCAAATGAAAATTAAACTTATTTGGAGATAGACCATTGAATATGTTTTTTGAATAAACACTGATTTTAGCTATGAGTATTTATATAAAACTGATTATATTCTTTTATCTTGTTGTGTTAAGCGCTTCAACACAATATACATAGAAAGTACTAATCATACTAAATGTTAGTTTTACATAATAACAATTATTTCCTACCAAATACATGCAATATAAAAAACTTTGAAAAAAGATTTCACTCTTGTGCCTTGTTTTATTGGAAAAAAATAATCTAAATACCATAGTGAACTAAGGTTTTTTATTTCTTTAACATACCATCTTTTTATTAAGTACTCTCTCCGTTCCAAAATATAATCACTTTGACTTTTTTAGTACACTCACTTTGCTATGTATCTTGTGTACTAAAAAGTCAAAGTGATTTATAACTTGGAACGGGTGGAGTATGAGGTAATGGAATGCCAATTACCAATGGTATTGTAATTCTTAAATACTATCTTTTTGTTAATTATAAAGTAATAGAATGCCAATTATCAATGACATTGTCTGATTTGTGCTTGTCCTCAATATAAAAATGAAATGTATATTAGTTCATTTTTAATTATTATTTATCTAGACGTAGCATACATCTAAATTGATAGAAAAGTGAATGTATCTTAAGAAAGATAAATATCTTATAATTTAGAACGGATTTGAGGGAATATATACCTCATAGACTAAATGATTGCATTCAGAGTTGAGCTTGACGCGACATCACCAGACAACACCTTGAGCACACCAGCACACTTCTTGGTCCATGGTCCATGCATGTCTATGTTGGTTTATAATTGTTGAAGACGGAGGCCCGGATGGCTGGATCGATGGGCTTTCCGGATTCGAGTTCCAACCGTGGAATGCATTTCTGCATCAGAATATCAAGCAACAAACAAATTGCAAACTAAATAGGACATCGGGCAACATATACGCTAGATGCTTCTTCGTGGAAATTAAGCGCACACACAGCCATGTTTAATGCTCACGTTTTGGCTTTGTTTGTCCGGCATGAAACACCATCACTTGGGCGCCGTGAGTGGCTGGGGTTTGGCTCTGGGTATCTGCGTGGCTGCGCCTGTTCGGCATGGATGCGTGGTGAATCTTCCCCGGCCTCAGGATGCCCGCGATGGGAGAGGGCACTGCTCCATCTGCGGCTGTGCGGCAGCGTTTGGACTTGGACGTGCGTGTATGGTGATTTAGATCTAATAACATATTTCACCAGGTTTATTTTGTTAACAATGGAATCTATCAATCTATTTTGGATTTTTCCAAAACCGCAGAGGTCTTTTTTCTTTGGAAAAGATCACGTATACCACTTGGATGGTGTTCCTCAGAATGTTTTTTATCTCTGGAAAAGATATTTTAATCTTTTTTATTATTAACGGCAGAGGTGATAAAAGAATATATTTAACTATGGATGACGTAAACGTTTTTATCTTTGGAAAAGATCATGTATACCACTTGGATGGACTTCCTCAAAACTTTTTTGTCTTTGGAAAAGATATTTTAATATTTTTATTGTTAATGGCAGAGGTGGGTAATTTTTAGATAGATTCAACGGTTTTAGGTGGATATAGACTTATGATTGAAGGGCCAGATGTTTCTAATTAACGTAGAAATTTAGAGCATTTATCTTTTTTCCTGATGCATGTGGTGAGAGTTAACGTGGAGCCTCCGTTGAGGCCTCCAATTAGTAATAGTAAGATTTTTTACATTGATCGGAGAAGGCATAGAGGTGGGATGAAAAAACAATTCCAAATTGTTGAAATGACTAAGATCCCATACCTAAAACAGTCGGTGGCCAACAATGAGTGTGGGTTCTATGTCATATGGGCAATGTTCCGCTATATTGGGTATACTACCGAAGAGCCAGATCAAATTATGAGTATAATCCTTATTTTGTTTATTTTTTTTATTAAATAAAAAATATGGTGTACTGATTCAATCTTTACCTCCATCTTTTGAAAAAACATGCGCCAAGAGGAATTTTGCCAGTTAACATTGAAGTGCGACGATCTTGAATTCTAGCAGCCTTTGGTGATTATATTTCTTGCGTTGTCATTTAAAAAGATGGATTATTTTCAATTGCACGAGCACGCAAGTTCAAGTATACAAAAGTCGACCTCGAACATCCGTTGTAGTTTTTCTTTCTTATTTTATTGTTGAAGATCTCTTATCGATTGAATGTAACTGCACCTGATATTTGTATTATGTTTGTATTGTTGATGGAAAACTATAATTATAATTAGTAGCATTATAATATTTACAATAAATTAAACACATTACATAAAAAATATTATAAATTAAAAATTATAATTAACAGTACTAATAATATAATAATTATAAATAATAAATAAAACAAACAATATTAAAAATCAAAAATTAAATTAAAAAATCAGTATCAGCTTGCAGCACAAGCCAGCAGTGTTAGCTCAGTCAACACTATCGGCTCGACAACCATGCCGCTAGTGTTGGCTCAGATAACACTATCAGCTCACAGCCACAATCCGACAGTGTTGCTTAAGAAGACACTGCCGGCTTGAGCCACAAGCCAGCAGTGTTAATAAGTTCGCTAGCACTGTCGGGTTGCACTACGAGCCGGCAACGTTAATTGGTTAGTACTGTCGGTGCCAAGTTACCGGCAGTGATGTGCCCCCCCCCCCCCCAAAAATCACTGCCGGTTGTTCGATGCCGGTTCAGATTCCGGCAGTGATGAGGGCTATGCACCGGCAGTACTAAAGCCGGCTGTAGTTGTGACACTTTATGGATGGTTCCCTATATCGGCATCGAGCATTCTGATCTTGAATGGCTACCAATGTTTCCAAACATTGCTGATAGATAGGATGGAATGCACTGGCTTGGCAAACAAAATTGTTTTCTACTTTGATTTGATTCCTAAAAGTATTTCAGTGTTGAGCTAGGTTATATATATCAGGCCCTTGGTGCTTGGTGGTGTGCATATATATCTCGTTCAGTTTCTTAATTATGTTACCATGGATAAGTAGTTTGATTTAGGATGATTCTTGCAGTTGACCAAATAACACAGACAATCTTGTAGTTGTAGCCCGGGCCTTGTTCAATTTTGAATTTGTATGTGAAATGAACTTGCAGCCGCGGCCTGTGACAAACTTGTTCCATACTTGAACTCTCCGCGCACGTTGTTCCTACTTGAACTATCCGCATACGTTGTTCCCTACTTTGAACTCCCGTATTTATATATACATGCATAAATGTACACAACTACCACTGAATAGTTGCCCTTTTATTCTTAAATTAAACTAAATAAAACTAACTATTAGATGTCTCTATGTCAAAAAGAGTGATGCCTACAGACACCACATGAAAACACACCTCTGGGATAGGAGTTCACAGACACTCGTTCGTAACGTACGTCTTCACTAAAATAGGTGTGTGAAAACGCATGTATGAGACTCGAGAGTGGTTCACATATGCTTTATGACACATATGTGTTTTCGTACCTCCTTAACATAATAATATAAATACAATTCGCAAAAGAATATAAACCTTCCTGCTAGCTGATGTTCAGTATGCCTATGACACTATGTTTCCTGCCAGCTGATACACAACACATTTGCTGATATCCCTAATGACCTCATGATGGAGTTTTCTAATTAACAGAGGACAAAATGCTTACATTGTTACTGTATACAAATGCAATATGGTGGCGTTTCCTAATGAAAGGTGCCAAAAATGCTTACGTTGTTCTAGCCGAGAAAACCCATGAACTAGATAAATGTGTGTGTATATATACATGCATATACATAGATCATGTATCATCACCATAGGCTACTACGTTCTTCTTCAATTCTTCTGTGGAGAGTATGTTGTCATGTATTTCTTAGTTAATTATTACTCTTAGAAATTTTCCTTCTAACATTTTAGTACACTTGATCCTGCTCAGTTCGTCGCAGTTGTAGTACATAATTACACGTAGAATCCCTAATCATACAAGGAGATCTATGTGTTATTATCTACTACATTTATGATGACGATTATGTAGCTTGTGTTTATGCCTCAGCTCTCTATATTGGCTAGATTGCATATCATAGCCTAGCTTTGGTGATATCTGAACTACCTTTCATGGTTGAATATATATACATGTCTATGATGAATCTACTTATAGTAGTGTCCTCCATATATCTAATGATAAACAATGATATGTCATGTGATGAGTATCATATGCTTAGTATGAAAGTAGGATGTGTATCACACCTCCAAGTATATTTTCGCCAAAGATGATAGCTCTTGTTTGAGACAAGACATATGTTATGTTTCTATTGATTTTGTCAATATTTCTAGAATATTGATTCTTATTGGTATTGTAACAGTTTCAAAAGAGGGAAAAGCTAAGGATAGTGCATAATCATGGCTGCCAAATTCCCATCTGCTTGGGACCACGATGATTTTTCCGGTTTGGTGGGACAGCCGATTGATGAGCTTCTTGACTATATCGACACACAGGATGATATAACATTGGTTGATGCAATAGATGTAGATGATGAACACCCGAATCCAATTCCTTGTGACCGACTCCAGCCTGGAACTAAAAAGATTGTTATCTACTTCGAAGATCCCTGGGGAGTGGAAATCATTGAAGAGACACCGTATGTTACAATTTGCTAGGTTGCCTAGCAAAGACTACCTTTCTACTTTTAATGCCTTGATACATGAAAGGCAAGCATATGGAATAATGCAAGCGACCGTGCTGTATAAAGCTCCTTTTATGGCAGATTTCATATATGTATGTGTTTGTGGTGAATCTACTGAGTAGGGTCCTACTCAATATATGTAATAATAAACAATATGGTATCTTGTGTTGATGAGTAATGTATGTCTGGTGAGGTATTTATATATAGTTATTCAATTTAAGCGTAACTATGTCATGAGAAATCGACGAGCAATACTTGACACACTTTGTGGATGGTTGCCAATATTGGCATCGAGTATTCCAATATTGAATGGCTACCAAAGTTTTCAAGCATCATTGTTAGATAGGATGAAATGCATTGGCTTGGCATAGAACAATTCCTTTTTGCATTACTACATATTGATACATCACTAATGCCCCCCCTTCACTGTCGAATGTGAAATAAGCGGTGGTGGTGTATCTCCACGTACGGTCAGTTCAATTTATAGCGGGCAGTGCAAAGAAATCATCCGACTATGGAAACATTTTGCACAGACGGATAAACAATCCACATGGCTACGATATCGTTGTTGCATTTTCTCAGACGGCTGAAAAGAGGGACCGACTGTGAAACGGCTTTTGGCCAGCGGCCCAACACTAGCGCTAATGGTGAACGGACAATAAATGCAGTGTGGATGTTGAATGCGCCTCAAACTCCAATGTGGTCAATTTACCATTGCTCCCGTCATCTGAAGGCCAACAACCGTACCCCTGCTCTACATAAATCACTCATCTGCTTCTTCATCCCAACACTTCAATCCATCATCTCCTTCTTTTCAAATTTGTAGTACAAAGAAAATGTCTGATAGCCCCATCAGGTTTCCCACCCCACCACCAACCAACGACGATGACGACGACTTTGCTAGCCTACCGCTCCTCAGAGGAGGATATCCACTCCGACGAATGCATGGGTTCCGATTATAGTCCTCCATGGAGCTCCGAGAAGGAGGACCCAAAGGAAGGACAAGGAGGAGGTGGATGATCCCGATGATCCCTCCTCCTCCTCCTCTGACGACGATGATGATGTGGCCACCGCCATTGACTCCAGCTCCGACTCGCCTCCTCCTAGTGACCGAAGCGACGATGATCCTCTCTGTGAGACATCCAAATTATATTACTTATTTCTTTGTGTTAATGAATCAATAAAAATATTTAAGCAGATTAATGGCAGATTTTTTATTTATTTTTCAAATTCAAAGCAGGTTTCTTTCAAATGCTACTTCCAAAATGCTAGTGCACAGATTTGATCATATGGCAGTTGTGGTTGTTTTGAACTGTTTCAAGTATTAGAATCTAACAGTAGGTCAGACGCTAACAATCGTCATATTGTCATGTGGAATTAGCATGGCAATGGTAGTCATAACACGGCAACTAATAAATTAACTTATCCCAAGCCGTATGTTCTCAAGGTCGATCAATCTGGAGCATCCATTTAGAAAAAAAAACTAGAAGAGCCCCGCCCAGCAACCGTTCCCCAACTCCCATCGCTTCCTGTCGGCGCCGTTGCGGCGGAAGAAACTCCCTCCACCCCCAAAAAAAAAATACTTGCACGAGAGAAGCCATTTGTTCTCTGACCACACCCGCTGCTTCATCTTCACATTTTGACCCATTGCATGCACTTGCCCTGCCTTGTGCTCCTTGCATTGTCATCACGAACAATGCCTCGTGAAGGTTAGATGGATTCGGTCACCCTCACCCTCCCTATTTGCATTTGGTTACAATTGGTTATGCATTCGGTATCAGGTTTGTTCATATTTGAATTTCTTCACTGCAACATATGTCTTACTACGGAAGGAGCCATTTCAATGAGAGCAACCTTGCCTTTTGGCAGCTAGGTGTGGCACCTGGAGCCTAGATGATGTTGTTTGCTCCTTGGGGACGGAGTATTCACCCAGACCGACGGTTGATTGTTGAAGCCACTATTCATTTTCTTCTTGGGCCACAAAATTGGACAAGAATCATTGAAGACCCAATTTGTGGAGAGATTTTTGTGCTTTGCAGGACTGCACGCGAAGGATACATGCTTTACAGAAATGTGAACGTGGATGGAGATGTTGTCATCTTCTCTGTTGTTCACTACCTCCGGGTTTGGGGCCAGCATGAACCAATTCAGTGCCATAGCAGCTGCATGGCCCTCCCACATTGAGTCTTAGGATTTGTGAAAGTGCTCCTTTTGTCAATGAAGTTTATATGTACTGATGGATCTTCTAGAATTATTGTAGTATGTATGAGTCATGCACATCATCGTTGACCAACTACTTTCATTGAATTGTTAATTGAAACTCTTGGTCTTCATTGTTTTCCACATGTACACCTCTATATAAGCAAGGTCTGTGGAGGATCTAAAAATAAAAGAGCTCCTTTTACAGGCTGATAGTAACCTAAACTGCCGGTGACACAACATTTTATCTTGGCGGGAGTACGAGAGTTTAAATTTCATGATTAATTTCGGCATTAAAGAACTCCTCTGGTCCCAGAGCTCAAAGAACTGGCTTCCATGCTTCAGCAACACATCCAGCACCATACCAGCTGACGTTGCATAAATAAGCGACCTACAGCACAGTGAAGACGTAGGCAAGCTAGCCAAAACAATCAGCATAAAATATTGGTTCATGCGTATATGCGTATGTCACACACACAAACAAGACGGTCAACATCAACGTGATCTGCCTTTCTACGTGGGGTCTGACTCCGACCGGCCATGTTTGGTGAGCCAGAGGCAAGCTGACAAAGCGAGCTGTCAAGACGTGAGCCGATCGAACTACCAACCGGGCTGACCGAACCGCAAGCAAACTGTCAAGCAAGGCACCAACTCGTAAGTGTGCGCTACGCATACCACGGCTAGTCAACTCCTCTGCTCGGTCACCATAACTATGTTTGGGGCCTCGGTCATAAGCTCGAACACGGGCTCAGCGGCTGACCACTAACTCTCGACTAAAAAATACTCGATCGCAAAGTACCCGACCACGAGGAAATTCAAGCATAAAATTTCCAGGTTCCAAAGTACCCAACTATGAGGCACTCGACTGCGAGAAATTCCCCATATTGCAAAGTACCTGATTGCAAGGTACCCGATGATGAGGTGCCCGATCACAAAAATCCCCAAAAATGCCAAGACTTAATTTCATAAGTCTTGACGACTACAAAATGTTCGATCTCAAGATATCCTGAGGCATACTGCTACCAGACTACCAGGGGATGAAACTGTTCACTCAATAACAAAACCTTTTGACTCCTGCTATTCAAGTCTCCGATCGAGAGTGGCTACATGGAGTTCCTCGAGAACTCAGTGCAAACCACCCGACTTGAAAAGTCTCGAACACAAGCGAGTGATGAGTTGTGTTGACAAGACAAGATGAGGAGACTAGAGTATGGCATTTTTTATTCTCACCTTATCTTCCAACTGCGGTGACTATAATGTTTACTAGACCAACTTTTCGATCGAGAAAAGACCGAACATGTTTTGCCCAAGTATCGTGAGAAAAACCGAGTCTGGAAGGTTGTCGAGTACTGATAGGCAGACAAGCTCGGGGGCTAATGTCGGTGCCATAGTCTAAGAAATCCTAACTACAGATATGCCGATTATCAACTCTGTGGCTACGGAGACAGCGTGACCAAAGATGACCCTACTCGAGGAAACAAATCTCTAGATTGTATCAAGACTCCAATTAGGGTAGGACTAGATGGCATGCGGGCTAAGAGTAAGCTCTCAGATATAAATAGCTAGGCATACCCTAGTTGAAATCATTCAATCTCTCATAGGCATAGCTGTTAGGGCCGGCGACACGCCGACGCTATGAACTAGCCGGCTCCGGCGATGCCCGGAGCGCGGACACCAGGGAACGCGAGAGCACTAGAGTTGACACAGGATGTTCGCTGCAATGGGCGCAGCTTTACCAGATGCAATCTTTGTTCTTTTATCACGGGCTTACCCCGCACCCCCCGCCGCAACAAACCGCTGCACGGTGCGCCGTTATTTCCGGAACGCCCAGTGCGACATGCACGGCAAGCTCGCTGCGGCTGGGAGCTCTGACAGATGCGGTCACAGCGTCAGTTGGGCAGTCTCCAACCAACCCGCGATTCTACGCCAAACTAAACATGTTTGTTACCAAATCAAACACCTAATGCACCTAGTATGCGGATACACTTGACACGATTACAAAAGATGCAGTTCAACAATAGCCCTACTGTAATTTATCATCTCGCAACTAATATGTCATCTCGCAACTCAACGAGATCGCAATTTAAACAAGTACCTGCTTGGCATAGGGCTGTTACTCGTTTCTCGGGGGCCCGAACCAGGATAAATCTCGTCTCCCTACTATGTTGCTTCGCACCAAACGATCTCCACCAAGTACTGATATGTGTTGGTCGAAAACACCGACAATATTTTTCACAAAAGAATATAAAATTTCATGCCAGCAGATGTTTAGTATGAACATGACACTCTTCTCTTCCAGCCAGCTGATACAGGACACCTTTGCTAATGTCATTAATGGCCTCATGATGGAGTTTTCTAATTAACAGTGGACAAAACCCTTATTGTTTTGGGGACTTCCTAAGATTTTTTTAACATTTTTCTTATTTTTGTAGAGCTCACTCTATTTTTTAAAGCATGTAGAAATATTTTCATGTGCTCTAAATATTTGATTTGGACTGTTGTATCTTGGTCTATACCTAGAATTTTTATCAAACTTTTAGGATCATATAGCCAGTTTCCATGATTTTGAAACCTTATCAAGTACTTATTATTTTTTAACTCAAAAGGACGAAACCTCCTTCAAACTAGGAAAGTGAGGTAACTTGAATGGTTTTAAGAGTTTAAGGTGTGAGATACTAGTTGTTTAAGAAAGAAAACCAGACCATGTTAGTAATTAACAAAGGTAGAATATACTTTTTCCTTCACTAGTTTTTCACATGGGCGTGTCGTTGGGCCAAGAAAATTAAAACGATTCATATCAACGTCAGGAAGAAGTGGTGACATAATAAATTCCTGTCATCTATGCTATTTGCATTATAAATAGGCTTCCCAGGGCTAAAAATTAAACCACTTTGTAAAAGTAGATTAACAAAAAACATGTGCTATTTTTTAGTCTTGCTGTGGGTATCTAAAAACAAGGGTTCATTGTTAGCCTTCTCGATCCCTGTGGTATCAATAGAATCAGTCGGTCTTCCCATGATGCTGCACTAATTTTAGGGCCTGTTTGAGTCCAATGTGCTAACAATTGACACCTATTTTTAATACCAATTAGAAAGGCTAATATGAGTTAATTTTAGGGTAATACTCCCTCTGCCCGAAAGAAATTAATTTTTAGGTCAAAAGTTTGTCTCTAAAAAAATCAATTTCTGCACATGTGGACCACCGATCTACATTAATCTCTCTCCTAATATGGGTTCCATTTAACACAACATCTCTCTTCTACGCTGCTATTGATACTCCAAACGACACTACTAAATTAGACTTCTTGATATAGTCTAATGAGGGACAGCATGATCTTTTATCTTCTTTGCTATGTCCTAAATTCTCTCCATCTGGCCAACCTACAAGATTCAAGTTTGGCCAGATGAAATGTTTTAAAAACAGTTTCATTTAATCTTATGTGGCAGGGTACACTGATGGAGTGATGGTCACTTCCGCATTTTAAAAATGGGACATTCTGGTCTAAGTAGTCAAAATGACCATTTCGGTATTAGAACAGAAGAAAACGTTTTGACCCAAATTGTGCTAGTATTTATATGAAAGTAGCATTTATGAACTTGTTTGGAGAATTGCAGTACCAAACCAAACATTTGAAGTAGCCTGGCTGCCAATTTTATGTTTTTGTACTACTTAAAAAACTGCATGTTTATTAGTTAATTTGCCTGACATCAACATCCAAACACATTGGCTTGGTACGGTTGACTTTTTCTTCCCAGAATTACAATACAGACTACTGCCCAGAACAAATGCCACAAACTCACAATGTTGGCAGAAAACTTAAGATGAGAGTTCACTGAATGACACTGCATTTCCTTCTCTAACTGGAAGGAACTAATCTTACACTGCGTGTAGACAGTAGCGTCTGTACTTACATACCCAGAACCCAAATCAGGGCCCTCATGAAAAGAATTACGTATTGGTTACAACTTTACATTTATCAATATATTATCTACGAGCTACGCCAGCGAGAAGCGGCCTCCTGACTTGTCATCTGAACCCACATCGTATAACCGATGAAGGGTCTCCTGACTAGTCATCTGAACCCACATCGTCTAGCCGATGAAGGGTCACCTGACTTGTCATCTGAATCCACATCGGTAAGTTGAAGCTTTGAATTTCTATAACTATCTGCTATTATTGTACACTCAAAAATCAGCAATTTAGCTTGAATAAAGTCTTATGATGGATCCAATCATCCAACGGTGGTAGGGGTTAAGCAGCAGAACCATCTCTTGGTCTTCCTTGCTCGCTTTGACTCTTCGTTGTTGCCGAAACCATTCTGATGGAAGCCATTAGTGTCTAGGCTCTCTTCACCGTGCACCCTTATTGCACTTCGCAATGTCATTGACATAGTCCTAGATACGGTAGAAGTTGTCGAATTTTTCAGAGAATTTTTGTCGATGGCATCTTCTGCACTATCACTAACTTTCTCACCAGGCAATGAATATACTTGTTGGATCTCTCTGCATCAAGGAAAACATAAGTTGGATCATAAACGGCCCATTACCACAAAGGAAGTTAATAATCTTTCATGCTGACCTGGAGTCTTGTGGCGCTGTGGTAATACGATGGCCGTTCAGAAGATTTTTTGCATTAAGAATGTTTGTTTGTGAAGTTCTCGAACCAGCAGTACTCTCTTCCAAAGTTGCATCATAACTGAGCAAATTTTGTAGCGTGGTAACATTTCCAGCCTTATCGCCTTTGAGAACTGCAATAGCAGTGTCCAATATGCACAATGCATGCTCTACCTCAGGACTGATATAAGGTTTATTTTCGACCTGTTGTGCTTGCTCAACTGGTTCATAGGGATGGCTAGTTGGAAGATTATCCACATTAACCAATGTGTTCTGTTCAGTCTCCTCCTCAACAATCTCACTATTCAATATGGTATTTGTTAGTGACAAACTATTTTTTATAGTGGCATTAGCAGGGGGCACCTCAGTAGCATTTTCCTCTGTTGCGGTCACCTTTGCCTTGTCATCAGAATCCTGGTATTCACGGATCCTGACGTAGAGCGGTCCTCTCAAAGCTTTCTTGTAGTCATCATCATGAGTGGCCACAGTACTGACTGCCTGCATGATATTCCAGTAGAAGTGCTTCAGCAGGTTATTGATGTTTATTTAGAAATTAGAATGTTATGCTCATCAATTAGCATACAGTATTTCTCTGATGCCCTGATTTACAACCCCACCACAAACTATGGTCCAAGAAAATCTATGTAGAGAACATAGCTGAAATGTGAAAATGTTACCAGCGACTAACCTTCTGATACAACTTATGCCCGCTGCCAATTAGTTGCCTTGATATGAAGTTGATCAACCATGGTGGAACAAAATCTAGCTTAATATCCATATTAGCTATTGCCCTGATAAAGGATTTAATAAAACAAGAATGAATACAGTATATTTTTAAAGCAGATAAATGAATAATGCTAGTATGAAAAATGAAATACTTAAAAAAGGATAATCAGTATATTCTTAAAAGAAAATTTTAGTGAATAGTGTTCAAGCAGTAAGGTGAAATTGGATGTCTTACTAAAAACAAATTTATAAACAAAATAATTGCATTGATTACTGCTAGAATAGAATGATTGGATTAATTGTGGCTAACCCTAAAAGGGTAGCTATATAGTGGCATACATAGGCCTCATGGGCCTAGCCCCATGGGCCTAATATACTCATACTCTAACACCCCCCCGCAGTCTGAATTTCCGGCGCAGCGGAGTTACAGACTGGACATGACATGAAAAGAAGCACACACACAAGCCCCCCACAGACGCAACTAGCCACCGGTGACGTTGAGGCTGGAGCGGAACTCGGTGAAGGCCGAGGACGGGAGGCTCTTGGTGAAGATGTCGGCAAACTGGGAAGTGGTCGGGACGTGGAGGACCCGAACATCGCCGAGGGCGACTCGATCACGGACAAAGTGAAGGTCGATCTCCACATGCTTGGTCCTCTGGTGCTGAACAGGGTTGGTGGAGAGGTACACTGCACTGACGTTGTCGCAGTAGACCAGCGTGCTCCTGGAGAGAGGGCTGTGGAGCTCGGCGAGGAGCTGCCGGAGCCAGGAAGCCTCCGCCACGCCGTTGGCGATAGCGCGGTACTCCGCCTCGGCACTGGAGCGGGAGACCACCGGCTTCCGCTTGGACGACCAGGACACCAGGTTGTTGCCCAGGAAGACAGCGTAGCCGGAGGTGGAGCACCGAGTGTCGGGGTACCCGGCCTAGTCAGCGTCAGTGTAAACGACGAGCTCGGAGGAGGAAGACCGGTGAAGGAGCAAGCCGTAGTCGACAATGCCCGGAGGTAGCGGAGGAGGCGCTTGAGGGCAGTGAGGTGGGGCTCTCGGGGATCATGCATGTGAAGACAAATCTGCTGCACTGCATAGGTGATATCCGGTCTAGTGAAGGTAAGGTACTGAAGTGCACCTACGAGACTTCGGTACGCTGTGGGGTCCGCCACTAGGGTGCCCTCTGCCTCTGACAGCTTGCCCTCTATGTCAACTGGAGTAGAGCAGGGCTTGCAGTTAGTCATCCCAGCTCGCTCCAGGATATCTAGAGTGTACTGCCGCTGGTGAAGAAGAAGGCCGGTGGGACGAGTCTCAACAGTGACCCCGAGGAAGTGGTGGAGCACACCAAGATCCTTCACAGGAAACTCCTGCTGAAGAGAGCTGATGATGCGGCTGAGTAGTGACGAACTGGAGGCTGTGAGGACAATTTCATCAACGTATAGCAGCAGGTAGGCAGTCTGAGCTCCACGGTGATAGATAAACAGGGACGTATCTGACTTGGCCTCCACAAAGCCTAGTGTCACCAGGAAAGCAGCAAACCGAGAGTGCCACGCCCGAGGGGCCTGCTTCAGGCCGTAGAGAGATCTATTGAGCCGACAGACCATGTCAGGACGAGAAAAGTCAACAAACCCCGCCGGCTGGCTGCAATAAACTGTCTCAGTGAGAGTCCTGTGCAGAAAAGCATTCTTGACGTCCAGCTGATGCATAGGCCAAGAGCAAGCGAGAGCCAGGCAGAGCACTGTGCGGACGGTGGCCGGCTTCACCACTGGGCTGAATTCTCATCATAGTCGACACCAGGGCGCTGAGTGAGACCTCGGAGAACCCAGCGAGCCTTGTACCTCTCAAGCGTACCATCAACCCGTCGCTTGTGCGTCTAGATCCACTTGCCGGTGACAACGTTGGAGCCAGGCGGACGGGGCACCAGATCCCATGTCTGGTTGGCAAGGAGAGCCGCGTACTCCTCTTCCATCGCGCGGCGCCAGTGGGGGTCCGACAAGGCGTCGCGCACGGAAGAGGGTACAGGAGAGACCTGCGTGTCGCCGGGCATCGCCGCAAGAGCCCGGGACCGCAGGGTACCCGCCGCATGCCGCGTCACCATAGGGTGAACATGCCGCGGGTGTCGGTGAAGGAGCGGCGGGTGGTACACCGATGGCAGCACGACACGGGCAGCCAGAGGCGGCGACGGTGGTGTAGGCGTCGCCGGCGGAGAGGAGGCCACCGGCGATGACAGAGGCGCCGGGTCCGCCCGCGCACGGCGCTGGTAGACATGCACCGGCTGAGCAAACCGCGCCGGGGGCGGTGGTGTAGGCGCCGCCGGCGGATAAGAGGCCACCGGCGGTGACAGAGGCGCCGGGTCCGCCCGCGCACGGCGCTGGTAGACATGCACCGGCTGAGCGACCGCGCAGGGGGTGCAGGGACCGGCGTCCCTGGCTCCGTGGCGGGCTAAGGAGCAGGGGCCGCACCGGAGGGCGACTGAAACGACCTTGATTTCCACGAAGGGAAATCCACAGTGTCGGAGTGTAATATGACCATTTAAATCACATTACCCGATAACAGTTGAATCCATAATCCATACATCGAACAAAAGAGTGCAAATAGAGGGAGTTACAATAACTTATTACATCGCCACAGGGCGGAATCAGAGTTCATGCAGCATTACAACAAAAGCTTGAGGTGCGGAAGCTATCTTCTTCTCTCCAACTTGAGCGTAGGCACGAAACCCTCAATCGCTGTACTCCCCAGATGAGTACTCACTCCTTGAACCTGAAACCAAATTTTCAGTACGATTTGTACTGGCCACACTCCCACCCTATGCATTGCTTTGTGGAAGTGGGTGCAAAATAAGGGTATCGCAAAAGGAACCTATAAAGGCTGGGTTTTCCTATGCAATGTTCAAGTATATAAAACAATAGTATAATAAATAAGTTTTAAACACAAACTCATTCCCTTCACCTATATCCATCCATAACTGTAGCATCATCTCATCTCATCTCCAACACCCTCTCAGACTCTGGTCGACAAGCCAACTCCCTCTTGGCTTGCCTCAGCGGCCCGCAGCCCTCAAACTGGCTCACGGCCGGAAAACACACTCAGAGGAAGGTAGAACACTCCACTCACTAGTCCGGTGCATACGAAACATAGGAAAGGTCCATAGCCGAAGATTCGGCATATGTATCGATCGATCAACCATACACTCTGCAGAGGTTTCACTAATCCACCAGATAACCATCATCGATGCACGCGCGCACCTAGGCAGATTCCGGGCGCCTACTGCCATAGGCGATGCCACTCTACCATCCAGCACTGGATCACTGGAACTGTGAAGAGAGCATGTATCCGCTCCCGAAGAGGATGCCATGCCATGTACCCACTCCCGAAGGGGGTGCCATGATCGTCTCGGTAGGGTGTTAGCTCCATCCCATGCATATACCTTCCTATCACTTCTCGCCTAGCAGTAGTGGCATCGACCTATCCAGCGGTTCGGCCGTCTCCCCCCCCATGGAGAGCGAGTGGAAAGCAAGAGATTCCTAGGTCCGGATACCAGCGCAACAGTTCCTAGATTTGACCAAACCGGGATATCTTCGTCAGGGTTTATCTTTAACGTGCTACCACGGCACCTTCATCCCGGGCTCCACCTTTTCGAGGATCACACCCAAGGACCACCATCACATCTCAGTTAGCCCGCCACAGGCTCCTCTCATGGGAATGTCCAGAACCATTCCCTGGCAAGACTTGCTCCAAAAGCTCGTCGTAGATCCCGGCTCGATCGACTCAACCCTCACCCTACTCCCTGCCGTAAGTTCCACCCCAAACCCGGATACAACATCATCAGCTCACATGCTCATCTGAAGCATCAACTCACACATCCAGCCTGGCACCCTCCAGGCCTTCCCCGGGTTCATCACGTCGCATCAAAATGTAAGCGAGTGAAGTATAGAAATTATAAGCATAGCAGATAAGCAGGTGGCTATCATAACAGCGGGTAAGCAGGTGATAGTTTACAACAAGGTAGGGCTCATCAAATAAATACTCTATCATGCAGTCCTAGCATAGGCATAGCATTATAGCAACATGAATGTAAAGCACTAGCCATACTATAATTGTCATGCGTAATGGGATCTACGAGGTTGGGTGGTGTGTGGCACCTTCACTGACGTAGCTGTCGGACTTCTCCTGGTAGTCACTGTCGTTAGACTTGTCCTCGCTCGAGCCTGTAACAAGATTTAACGGTCGCAGAAGCGACCCCTATAGATTAGCACAAAGAACGAATGCAAAATAGAAGATCCAAATACACTCAAACATAGCCTAGATAGATAGGGCTCGATTTATAGAAAATTTAGATATGTGGATCATAATTTTCTAAGCTCGTATGAATTAGTTATGAATTTTCAAAGATTTAACCATTTTCTGAAAAGAGAAAGGGGCTCGAGGGGTTACGGTCTCAAGGTTACGCTCTCGAGGGGTATGCTCTCGAGGGGCACTGTCGCGAGGATACTGTCTCGAGAACACGATCGCGAGGGTACTGTCTCGAGGGTACTGTCTCGAGGACACGATCGCGAGGATGCGGTCTCGAGGTTTCCGGTCTCGAGGGGGGTACGGTCTCGAGGGTACTGTCGAAGACGGAGAAACAGCTCTGCTCCCACAACGGTGCTCGCTCTCGAGGGTTACGGTCTCGAGGGATACGGTCTCGAGGACACGGTCTCGAGGGGTACTGCTTTCGAGGGCATGCTCGAAGGCGGAAAACTGCTCTGCTTCGACAGCGGGGCTCGGGCGGTGATGGCGAGGTTAAACATCCGGCGAGGTCTGCTCCAAGACTTTGCTAACTCGTGCATCGTCCTCGGGTCGTCAAGGCGAACACGTAGGCGGTCATCGAGTCAGGAGCTTGGTTCCGGCGACGTGCTCTATGGCGGACAGCGCTCGAGGGTGACGGTGCTCGAGGTGTAGAACTCGAGGGTCGACGCGTCGAGGTGTCAAACTCGAGGGTCTGTCCTCCGATGGGTCAAACTCGAGGGTCGGTTCTTCGAAGTGTCGAACTCGAGGTTCGGTTTGTCGAAGGCTCGAACTCGCGGATCGGTTCGAGCGCGTGATCTGTCTCGGACGAGATCGGCTCGAACGCGGAGTTCTTCCTCGACGATCGGCGGCGGAAGAACCCTCGATTCCTGGTGCCACAAAGGATCTCCGGTGCCATTAACCCGCCCATCGGCTTCGGGACTTCACGACGGTCACGTCGATGGGCTTCAGGGCGACAGCTTCACTTCTGTGTCGAGCTCGACGGCAGACGGTGGCTCGATGGCGACGGTGCCCGATGAACACTTCACACCGAGTCACCACAGCTCCAATTGGTGGCGTCGACGGACGGTTGGAGTCACGCAACGCCTGCTCGAGGTGTCGGCGGTGACCAAAACACACGGCGGAGTCCGCGCGGGCAGCAACTCCCACGGCGGAGCTTCCCGACTTCTTCCTGCTCCTCGAGGGTGGTCGATGGTGGCAGGAACGACGGTGAACGACGGCGTTCTGGAGCGGCAACGTACTGACACGTCGACGACAAGGTGGTTCGGGTCGATGCTCTGGTGAGGCAAACGCAGAGCTAGGGTGTGCACGGGGTCCGTCTCATCAAGGCGAGCGCGGATCCGGAAACAACGGAGGTCGAGGCTCAACAGAAAGGCGACTGGGTGATCTTGCCACGGCGGAGCTTGGCGCGCGGCGATGAACTGGGCGGCTTCCATTCCGGCATCCTCCCGATGCCGTGGTCCGAGGGGCTCGGCTAGTCTCGTGTGTGTGTGCGGGTGTGTCCAGTGAGGTCGGTAGTGACCGGGGCCTACGCGCTCACGGCGGAGCGCCATGGCCAACAGCACGGCGGAGGGTTCGAGAGGGCGGCGATGGCGGTGCTCACCGACGGTCGAAGAAGATGGAGGTGCGGTACAAGACCAAGCGGCTCCGGCTCGCGGTACTGCTCCTCCTTCCTGCTCCCGACGCAACAGCGGTGGCTCCGAGTCGACGGTCTTCCTCCCCAACTCCGGCGGCGGCTTCTTCTTCTTCCCCGACTCCTTTCTTCCTCCTTCCTTCAGCTCTTCTCCAAACGAGGCTGGTAAGGTGGAATGGGGTTTCACCAGAGCGGTGGCGGCGATCTGGGAACCCTAGGATGCCGGGGTGCTTGCTTTATAGGGCGGACGCGGTGGTAGGTAGCAGACGGACGGCCGATCACAGCTTTGCTTGATCGAGCGGTCAAGGGATGTCCAAGTCAGCAGCTGGGGTTCGAATTGGGTCCAGAGAACAGCGAGAGAGGGCTAGGGAACACTGGGTGTCGAAGTTCTTTATGGCGGCAGCGTTCCACTGCGGCGACAGCGCAGGTGCGCGCGCGCGCGCAGAGAATATTGCCTGCGGCCGTGGGAACTTTACGCGGGCTGGTCGGTCCAGGTGGCTTGCGGACGCGCGTCGATGCAGGGCAACACTGGATCGAGCGGTCGAGGGAGGTTGCTTAGGAGCGACGCCGGGGAACAGTGCTGACGCGAGCGCGCACGGCCGGTCGGGTGACCTCAACGGGCGCGATGACACGTGGGTTCCACTTCGAGGCCCCATCGTCAGCGACTCCTCGGCAACGGAGGCTCGGTGCGGCGCGCGGACGCGCGCAGCTCTTGCTGGGCCGTCGGCCTGGTTGGGCCGCGCAGCGCGGGGTCGAGCGGCGAGCAGGGGGGTCGAGCGGCGAGCGGAGGGTCGAGCGGCGAGCAGGGTCGAGCGGCGAGCAGGGTCGAGCGGCGAGCAGGGTCGAGCGGAAGGTCGAGCGCGCGCAGGCTGGGTCGACGGGGCGGCTCGGGCCGGTCTCCTTCTTTTCTTTTTCTTTTTCTTTTTCAAATATATTTATATATATACTTATATATATACGCAGTGTGCTTGTTTTGTGTTACAGAATAGTGAGCATACATGGCCCAAATACTTTTAGGGTATTATTCCCTTAATATTTATTTGCCAAAATAAATATTATGTTTACATTTTTATTATCCAACTCATAAACCAAATAGAAATCCAACTCACTCTTTTAATGCAACATGATGATTAAACAAATGAAACATTAAAATGTAACAAGCGAACATAGAGCATGGTTATGAGATGTTAATTAATTTGCAACATGTGAATGCTATGCATGACATGCTAGGGTTGATGCATATGTAAGGGGTAGATGATGACATGTCGCACCACATCACTCGAGGTTTTGTCGAAAAATTTTGTAGTTCGAATTTTTGGGTTGTTACAGCGACGCCTTCTGACCCTTGCAGGGCACAGGGCCAGGAGCGTCACTGGTGGGCGGCGAGCCGGGGCACGGGCCCGGCGAAGGGCACGGTGGAGCAGTACCTGCAGGAGGAAACGACAAAGGTGGCTATACCACCGTGTCAGTGGAAAGTAGAGAGGAGAGGTCAGGGTTAGGGGTGGAAGGTGGTGTGGTGGTGGTGGAAAAGGGGAAGACTAACTCATCAAAAACCACACGGCGAGAGATGAGGACCCGACGAGAAGTGAGGTCAAAGCACCGGTAACCCTTGTGATTTGAGGAATACCCGAGGAAAACACACAGAGTCGAACGGGGAGCCAGCTTATGGGGAGTGGTGGCAGTGGTGTTAGGGTAACACGCACACCCGAAGACACGAAGGTGATCATACCGAGGAGGGGTACCGAAGAGAGCATGGTGCGGTGTAGGAGTTGGGCATGCAGCGGAAGGAAGACGGTTTAGGAGATAGGTGGAGGTGTGCAGACTCTCTGCCCAAAAGCGAGCAGGAAGCGACGCCTGGAGCAGAAGGGTGCGCATGGTGTCGTTCGTGGTCCGAATCATACGCTCCGCCTTGCCGTTTTGGGAGGAGGTATACGGACAAGACATGCGCAACTGGACACCGTGAGAAAGGAAGAAGGCACGGGAGGTGGAGTTATCAAACTCACGGCCATTGTCACACTGGAAGGCCTTGATGGTAAGACCGAACTGAGTAGACACCCAAGCGAAAAAGTGAAGAATAGTGGGGAATGCCTCAGACTTCGCACGCAAGGGAAAAGTCCAAGAATAATGGGAAAAATCATCAACCACCACAAGATAATATTTATAACCAGAGTTGCTGATGACCGAAGATGTCCAGAGGTCGCAATGTACAAGATCAAACAAATGAGTAGCATGTGAACTAGAAGACTGAAAAGGAAGACGAACATGACGGCCCAGCTGGCACGCATGACACAAGTGCTCATTGTAAGCCCGAGTACAACGAATGTCGGAACTACGACTAAGCTACATCAGGGCATCACGTCCAGGATGGCCAAGACGACGGTGCCAAGTGGTGGAGGAAGTAGAGGCGGCGAAGGCAGCTGACATCGTGGACGGTGAAGAAGGCGAAGCGGAAGCCGGAAACCAAAGAGTGTAAAGGGGCCCCGAGCTGTCACATCGGAGGAGCGAATGCCGAGAAGCCAAATCCTTCACAGTAAGACCAGAAGAGTCAAATTCAACAGAACAGGAATTATCAGCTGTAAAACGATGAATAGAAAGAAGGTTGTGAACCATAGAAGGTGCAACAAGAACGTCAGGAAGATGAAAAGAGCCATGAGCGCCGGCGGCACCCACGGACATGACAGGAAGACACGACCCATTCGCGACCATGATGGACGAAGGATGAGAAGGAGAAGGAGGGTGAACAGAGGAGAGTATAGCAGGGTCGGGAGTAGTGTGGTAGGTAGCACCCGAGTCGGCAACCCAAGCTGGTCCAGCAGGAGGTGTCAGGGCCATGGTGCTGAAAGTGGACGCCAAGGCCGCCGGGTCCCAACCGACGGGCCCGGGCGAGTCACCGGGAGGTGTCACCCACGGTCCGGGCGAAGTGTCGAGAGGTGGAGCCCACGGAGCCGCTGAGGGAAACCCCGGAGGAGCACCAGCGAACATGGCCACCGGTGGGCGAGACTCACCGCCGGGAGCCAGGAAGGGCATCATGGAGATGCGCCCTGTCCACGGGTTGTTGAAGGAAGGCCAGGGTGTCCCCCGTGGCGGCGCGGGCGCCGGGTTGCTCCCACGGCCAGCACCCGCACCACGCCCCCTCCGCGACGACGGCGGCCACCACGGCCCCCCACCCCCGCTTGGCCCGGGGGAGGACCAAGGAGAGACGACGGCGGCGGAGCAGACGAACGTGGCGGAGGAGTAGCCGCAAGTGCAGTCGAGGAAGACGAGGAACCCGGTGCAGAGGTGGACCCGGGCTGGATGCCTTGAGTGAGCTCCTTCATGACAAGGTCGTCACGGACCTGCAGGAAGGTGAGGAAGGGCCACTGCCGGGTGATCCACATCCAGAGGTGGGCGTAGCGGTCACTGAGCCCACGGAGGACGTTGAGGACCAGGATGCGGTCCTCCACGGGCCAGCCAAGGTCACCGAGGGAGTCTACTCAGTTCAATCTGGACGAAGGTACGGAAGCTCGCATCAAGACGCAGAGCTCGTGCCTCGGCGTTGCCTAAAAACTGGTCCTCGAGGGTGAGCCAGGCCCGGCGAGCGTCGAAGGAGTTGCGAACGAGGTCGTGCAGGTCGAGGGAGATTGTCCCGATGATCCAGGAGAGCACGATACTGTCGAGAAGCAGCCACGCTGGGGTCTGGACCGCGACAGAGGCGTCGGCGAGGACGTGATCGTCGAGGGCGTAGCGGCGGAGGGTGAGGAGGACCAGGTCCCGCCAACAGGCTTAGGCAGGCGACTCAGGCTCGAGGACGACCGGGACGAGGAGACAGATATTCTGGACACTCCCGGCCTGGTAGTGGAGCTGCGCCACGCGCGGGTCAGCCGGGTCGTGCCAGAGGACCGCGGTGTGGGACGCGCGGGGGCCCGGTGTGCCGGAGGAGGTGGCCCCAGCGTCGTACGAGACAGGGAGGACGACGAGCTGCTCCGCCTCGACGATCTGGCGGGCCAGTGCGTCGGCCGCCTCGCGCTAGCGCTCCCAAGCGAGGGCGGCGGCACGTAAACGGGCTTGGCCCTCCGCGGCAGCCGCCCGGGCCGCGACGAGGGTGGTGGCGAGGGCGGAGTCCGGGCGCCCCGCGTAAGGTGAAGGCGGCGGCAGGGGAGGTGGGGCAGGGAAAGGAGCCGCGCCGAAGAAGGGTGGGGCGACGACGGGGGCTGCCAGGGCGTCCAGGCCGCCAGCGCCCTCTTTTGCAGCGCCCGTGCCGGGGCCGTGCGCGCCCGCGCCGCCCACAGCCAAGCCGCCCGCACCGCCAGGGCCGGCTCCAGCGCCGTGCGCGCCTGCTTGCGCACCCGCGCCTCCAGGGCCGGCTCCAGCACCATGCGCGCCCGCGCCGCCTGCGCCCGCGGCCAGGGGTCCGCCGGCGCCGCA
>CM041636.1:19604788-19617376 GCA_023333625.1 Bothriochloa decipiens
AAAAAAAAAAGTGTGCTTTAGTGAAAGTATGTGAACCTGTAGTTATTGACTGGCTGACGGTTAAAATTCCTTACAAACGTCAATAGGTCCATCCGCAAAGCCTTCAGCAAGCAGGGTGTGAAATGGGGTCCCGTCAGGACCCTCACGGTACATCACTCTTAACTGGTCTGTATCTTGCTTCACCTGCCAACAAAAAAGTAGCTAAACATCACTGCAGTCACTCATAAGCATTTACTTATAGAAACCTAAAAGAGATTAATCTATATCCAAAATTGTAGAGGAACAGGCTAGACAATTTTGAAGCAACATGTCATCTAAGATATAGAAATCACAAACAGAAGTAAAATGGTAAATTATGGGAAACGGTGATAACCACACGCAGAAGTCTAGTCAGTGAGATTATGACACTATGAATGAGTCAATCAAATGGTCTGGGAGCATACCTTCCACTCCTTCTGTGCCACCCCACGAACCTTTGATGATCGCCCATCTCTCGAAGTATTCAGCATTTCAAGAAACTCGGAAACTTCTCTGGCCCGTGTCTCAGCAATCAGATCGATGTCGCCTAAAAGAGGACACAGAAAAGGCACTAGTCAAGAAACAGCGAGCAGGCATTCAACCATGTACTGTACATATAGGCCAGCAGATATGCTATCACAATCAAAGCCTTCGGGTAGCAACCACTTTTTTTAACACGCCATCACTAGTAGTAGTAAAGATAGGCCAGCAAATATGCTACCACAATCATAGCCTTCAGGTAGCAGCCCCTTTTTAACACACCATCTCTAGCAGTAGTGGTGGTACTAGGATGGATAATTGGATATTTACGGACCATCAAACCATGAAAGCTCCAAAGGATCGTTAATAAGAAAAAAAAAAACGGTACAATCATCACTGCCATTAATAGACGAACCAAAACCAGCTGAGCAGAGGAAGTAAGCACTAAGCAGAGCAAAGCAAGCACCTTGATCGGAGCCGGTCAGGGACGACGCGAGGATCTGCTTCTTGACGAGCGCCCTGAGCGAGGCCTCCTCCGCGAGGTCGGGCATCGCCAGCGTCCGGTCCAACCGGTCCCGCAGCTCCAGGACCCGCTTCCTCTTCTCCATGGCCGGCGGCGGCGACGGCGGCGACTACTAGAAACCTCAACTTCAGGCTCCTCCGCGCCGCCCACCTAGCTCGCCCACGACACAGACTGTGTAAAGACGAGGAATTTGTCCAAAGAACAAAGAAATTAGAATCGCCGAATCAGTCGATCGAGCAGCATGTGAGGCGCACGAACTAATGCCCTGCTCCCGCCCCCTTTTGCTTTGATCCCCACCGAACAGGAAAAACAAAAAAAAAAGGTTCGGGATTTCGCGGTCCCGATACGAAAGAAAACGCGAGCTTTGTGCTGATGCTCGTGCGTGTACGCGTACGCGTATGTATGGTCCTCCCCTCCGGCTACGAACGGCGGCCGCGTAGCCTCGAGAATATCGTCACGAAAGAATCTACGCCCCGTCTGGCCAGGCGCACGCCGCGGCGGAAGAAGAGGGGGGGAAGCGATCTGTGCGGGAGGGAAATGGAGGCAGCAGGGCTCAGCTGAGATGCAGAACAGAACAGGGGAGAAGAGAAGAGAGCGGCCGGCGGCCAAGAACAGGCGGGATTTCGGCCGGCCGGCCGGCCGGCCGACCGGAAGATCGGGGGCGGGAGTCGCTCACCGCCGGCGGGGGACGTCGGGGACGCAGGAAGAGCGCCGGGGCGGGAGACGGAGACGCGGAGCAAGACGAGCGACTTGGTGTCACGTCTCAGCGCACGGCGGGGGAGGAGAGGTCATCAGAGATGTAGCAGTAGAATAAGACGGCGGAGGAGACGGGAGGAAGAGGAAGAGGAGGGAGGACTAGTAGTAGTCCGTTGACGCTGATCGGCTGCTCGCGTGGGGCCCGCCCGCGTGCCACCGTGCCGGAGCACTGGATATCTAAACTGAAATTGTTCTATGTGTTGCTCTCCATTCTTGGCGCAAACAATTCTTGGCGCAAAATGTAACAACACAGGCCGACCGAGCCGGCGTCGGTGTGCTATGCCCCTGGCTTCTCCTCTCTCTTCTCCCCCACCTCAGCATTTGTTATTATAATTGATGTGATTAGAATGTCACTTTCTTTGATAATCAGCTGCCTCTTTGTAGTTCTACCAACCACTTGAACAATATTATAGAGTACTCATTCTTTTTTTTTTTTTTGGGTAGAATACTACACACAGGGAGAGCATTTGGTTTGTAGTAACAACAACAAACAAAAGAGAGTATTGTGTCCGCTTGTCCCTAGGCTCGCCAGTGCTGATTAGGACAGCAGCAGCCGAATGGTCCAGCTAGCCCTCCAACCCCAGCCGGCACGCGTTAATGCAATCCACACCGGACCGGACGGCACTTTACGCCGGTCATGATCTGTGCTTGATACGGACCACGTGCCCCGTCGGTTACCAGTGCCTGTCGCCCGGCAAGAATGGAAATCCGGTGTGCTTCTTTCGGCCACGCAGGGTGGACAGCGCCAGTCGCACACGTCACACGCGCCAAGCCTACCTGCCAACTGTTTGGTGTGTTTGGAGAACGGACGCTGGTTTCGACTCTGTTCCCATCCGTTTCCATGTTCGTGGGATCTCGTTCTGATATTTGCAGAAACGGGATAGGGTGTTCTCCGTGCGTATCCGCTTGTCCAGATTTCGTTTGCAATCCCGGTTTTTTCAAACCCGGACACGTTATACACTACTATCGAAACGAAATAGAAATGAAAATGAAAGTGGGATTCTTTTTTTTTGTCTGTTTTTGTCTTCATTGGCTATAACTCTCTTGAAATATATGGTAAAATTGAAGTTATTTAATGCTAAAACATTCTTTTACCCTCGTACCAGGCACCAGGCAAGTTGAACTTGACGTCGTCCCTGTTTATCTCTACATATACATTGTTGCCCCCGCCTTCCTCGTTAGTTTTGTTTCATTTTGTGTGCTATTTAAAAAATAACAAAAACAAACATGCTTTGGCTTCACCGTACATTTGTAGCTATATTGAAGTGAGGACTTTTATTTTTATCCTCTTTTTTTTTCTCAAAATCAATTAAGAGTCAATAGATCCACTATTTCAACTTCACTAGCTCTGTCTCTAGCTCTATCTCCTCTCCGATCCCATAGCACACAGAGAGAGCTAATGAAATCCTACCAAACATGTTTTCTTTATTGCCCTACCAAACTTGCCGTTTCGTTCATTGCTTACTGACTGAGGCACAATTAACGCTGTGGGTTGGTTGTGGGGATCTCTCGCGAGCTCATGTCAAAATCAAAACGCTGCTAGAAGACTGTATGGATTTATGAGATGGGGATTCCCGGTCCCACCAATTGACCACGGGTACCGATAGCGTTACGTCGTTGTGTTTTCATGTTTGTAAGTTTGTTATTAGCGATAAGGGGGTGTTTAGATTGTGGTATTTTTTGAACCCGATGAATGGTACCACTTTCGTCTTATTTGACAAATATTGTCCGATCGTGGACCAACTAGGCTTAAAAGATTCATCTCGTGATTTTGAACTAAACTGTATAATTAGTTTTTTTTACCTACATTTAATGCTCCATGCAAGCAGCTAAAAATTGATGTGATGGAGAGAGAGTGAAAAAATTGTAACTTTTGGGTAATCTAAACCAGGCCTAAGTCTCTCTTTGGCACAGCTAACAGTACGTAGCTTCTTCGACTTCTCTGATATTGGCACTGTTTATGTGTTACGTTGTAGCATCGTTGTTCATTGAGCTATTATATTTATTTTCCCTTTCTGCTCGATCACTCACCCAAAACAACTGGATGCTGATCAAGTCACTGTCAAGAGAATCGACTTCACCGGCCGGCTCATGGATCGGAAGCTATTGCACAAAATGAGGAACCCACCACAAGCTATAACAAGTAGGTAATAAACAAGGCTCTAAGTAAATCTTAATTAACAAGGTATAAAAAGATACGTTAGCGTACCTAGTAGTTCAGCTTCATTAGCTATTTAGCTGACTCAATGAGCAAATATTAGATGCACGGTATGAGTTCAACTTCATTTTATTTAAAGAGAAAAGGTTCGCTACGACATGCCGACTGACTCCATTTGCCATACTTAAGTTTTTATTCTTTTTTTCTCCCTCTTCGCCAACTTTTTGTATGGTTGCCCCGTCCAAATAAACTACGTGCTATTATTTCCCCTCTCGGCAACGCACCAAATCGGAATGTTTGGAGACCAAAACCAAACAATAAATCTCTGTCAGCGTATCAGCCTTCCCACGTCGATAGTGACACTAAGAAATTTTTTTGAGTGTATAGTACCACTAAGAATTCATCAATCAAAACATACAAAATTTCGACTTTGATGTCTTCTTCTTGTAAATAAAATACTAAAATACGCCTGAAACGCTATTAGCTGCGCCCAGTTTATTATTTCAGCCGTACAGTACAGGTGGGTAGGTTTCCGCTGGCGGATGAGAGCTGTTTACATTGTTTGACTCTCCGTGGGTGCCAAACCCATCCGGCGGCGGCACGGTCACCCGTCCAACTATGAATCCTTGACTTTGTGGGAACAAGAACAAAAGACCACAGCGAGGATTCACATTTTCTTCTGCAATAAACTGAAAAAAAGAAACCTTCCTTGCACACATATTTATTCAAGCTATATAAAAATGTTCATGACAAAGGAGCTGCAATGACAGATTCTACGTCTTTGGTGAGCCTCTATGGACCATGGCATCGTCAGAAAGAAAGCACACGTCAAGATCGTCTGAATCACGGAAGCATGAAGATGAATTGACTAGCAACCACTAACCGCTAGTGGTAGCAAAAGCGTCATCGTATGGCTCTACATCTTGACCTATATGAATGAAGCATTAAAAATTGGTACATCTGAATCTTTCAGACAGTGAGGTTTCAGCCAGTCATAACTTAATTCGCTAGCGCCTAACCACCTGACGTCGCCACAGCTGATTTAAGTTGTTGGTCCACGAGTTGCCTGTAAGATTTTGTCGCCCAAATGCTACTTCTTCTCCGACTCTGGTGAGGTCAGTTGCCTTAGGTTGAACTTTGACAGCTCTTTGTACCTTTCGACAACTCCAATCATGCATATGGTCTGCTCAAGTGTCAAAACAATGATAACAAATCAGAACCTGGCTTTATGAAAATTCATGCTAACATAACAATATGACAGGATGAAACACAGAATAAGCAGCAGGAAAATACTAATAATGGAATAAAACATAAAAACATGATGTACCACGTGCCCTTCTTCAGAGAATTAGAATCATACAAAGTTAGTCAATCTCTATTAAAATTTGGTCATTTGCTTGTAGTGATGAATATCATTTTTGCTTGCCAGAGGCAGACAGTCCCCACAAAGGCACCTATGAATATGCTATATAAGTGACAGTGCAGATTGCTGCCAGCATGAAGATCCAGGAGCAACATTTGATCTTTTCAAAATAACAAACTAGAGTATCCTGTTAGTCAATATATTAAGTAAAAATATGTATCCATTACACTAATGTAGCAATTCTGTGCAACCATGAGGAGAAAAGGAACATAAGGTAGAGGATGAGCTCCCTTGTCTACTAGGCATTGTAAATACCACAGGAGCGGTTACCACATGCACAACAGTTTTTTTGTGCTACCAATTAAATACATATCAAGGCGTGCGCATTAAATGGGATCTAAGTGGACCAAAACTAGTTGGTCCTAGCACCCCCCCCCCCCCAACTAAACAAGATGTGGCATGACAACTAATTCAAAAGCATAATAGTGTTGGTCCCAGAGCTTTAACTGTCCATGAACTTGACAATCAAGTTTAGATTCGAAGAAAAATGGTTGGCACTTATCATGCCTTACATAACTCAAGTCTAAAAGGACAAAGTTCACTCAAGGTTTCAAATAGCGGGCTATAGCACCTGTAGCGTTTGTAGAGGGTTGCCACTATGATATGCAGTATATCAACACTAATGCAACTACTGTTGATATTGCATACAATTGCGGGCTAATCAGCTTAGCAGCAATGTTATTTTCAGTAATGCTAATCAGGTCCTCCAACAGCAGGCACAGGCTGCCTAGTCATTGGCTTCCTGCTAGACAAGCCCCTCATACGAACCTGCAATCCCGCACCAGCACAAGCTGCTGGACCATGACATGCCTGGTCACACCCAGGCCCAGCAGCGCAAGAGCTCCGCGCTGCCCATGCAGTGCAAACCCAGCGATGCAGAACAGGATGTCGCACCCAGAGGGAACCTCTAGGACATGGCGTGCATCGATGCTGGGGCACTTCTGCATGATCACAACCAGCAGTTTTGGACGGTTCTTGGAGGAGCACAATGCGAACATCAGCTTACATGGCTACCAGAGCTTTGCTGTACTGGAGAGTAATTGCAAGGTGATAGCAACTTTGTGGTGGGTGATCGATTGGTGGATAGAAGGGGAAATGGAGGGATAAAAATCTAGGAGGGATAAAAATCTAGGACCCATACTGAAAAAGGAGATGCTGGGAGTATGGTCATGCGCGTGTGCAGCAGCCAGGAAGCGAGATGCTCTTTTGTTTTGTCTTTTTATAATCCACTGAATGGAAAAGCAGCGTTATAGCAGCTGGCAAAGCTCATCACTAGACCCTTTAGCCTGCTATTATTGACTAATTTGTATGAAAGAAATGTCTAGTAGGATCTTCTGAACACCATGCACCATCATGTAGAGATAAAACAAAGGCACCAGGAAAAATACCTTGGGAGCTTGTAAAACCCAAACAATATAATGGAATTAGTTATTCAAGAGAATAATTTCAAAACACAAATAAAACCTGAGCTACAAACTATGCTATACATGGACATGAAGGCAATATTTGGAGTCCAAAAATTATTTAGGAAACATGAAGTAAAATAAGTAACTGCAGAGTTTGACATATTCTCTCTTTCTTTAATAGATGTCGAGTCATTATTCCATCTATTACTAAATGGACATCACCATAGCTGCTATCACTAGAAAAAAAAGGCACCATGTATCAGTCCACAAGCATATTACAAATAAAAGCATTTACCTTTGCAATCTGGACTACAATAGTCTTGTCTGGGTTGCTCAGGTCAACTTTATGATGTTGTGGTACAGATTTCGCTACTGCGTTTATGATTTTCATTCTATCAATTCCTGTGTTTGACCTTGCTTCATATAACACTGCAAACTGTATGATTGAAGTTCTGAGTTAGAAATCATGTCCAATTCCAGATAATGAACAAAGAGAACAAATACTTGTTCAGAAATATGTATGTGTGTTGTAGTTTGTCTGGCTATGTTTCATTCACTTTCTTGGATAAGGAAACACAGAAGTATAATTGCCAGGTGATTCATGTTAAGGAGCATGAAACTTATAAACTGATTCACTGAACTAAATCAAACTTAAGTGTCCTATTGCCATACCTACAGCAGTAAGGTGAGTGAGGGAAAGGATAGGCTGAAATTGACCCAATTTTTTGAAAGCTCCTAAAATAGAGTTTTAGTGTGGTTTTCACGGATTGAACCGAAGATGTGGTTTGCACCGAATATTTTGCCGCAAAACAATCAAAGGATGCAGCAGCCAGCAGATCATCTTACAAACTTCAGACCTGGCAACCATGGGATATATTCAAAGTCCAAATCCATCTTAGCCTACCCCAAAACCCCCTATGATCTTTTTAATACAATGAACAGAACATTTAATGGTAGATGAAACAAAAACATCTAGAAATCATTTTCATGTAGAGTGCCAAAAAACTTCTATGACTAAAAAAGATAATGGCATTTGAAATAATGTTCCTATATTAATTCTAGGACTTCAACAAAGTAATCACCAGACCATTACTCCCTAACAAAAGGATTACAAGAAAAATGGTGAAGCAATGAGGTAGGCAACTTGCCTTATGGCCAGAAGGGCATTCTTTTGGGAAGTATTTTTCAACAAGAGGACTAATTGCCTTTGTAATTTCCTCTTCGGATGCATAGCATGCCACCTCCACAGGCAAAACTCGCAGAATAAATCTAGTATGCATTCAGATGTGGAGTTTATAAGTGCGAAAGCAACTCAATAGTCTGTATCAGCAAAGAAAAACTGCATCTTCAAAAATGAGAATTAACAAGGGAAGATGGGCTGCAATAGCACCAAATCTAAACCTTGACATATTTTTACGAGTTGAAGCAGCAGATGACATCATGTTTTGTACAATCTCAACTGGACCAGGATCTCCTGCTCTTTTATGCATTTGAATGAATATGCATCCATTGCAGCCAGACTCAAGGCTTGCAAAGAGCCTCTGTTCATCATAATACAAAGGTCATATAAGTTAGCCTATAAAGACATAAAACCATAATAGATTTTTTATACATAGTTTAGTCAATATTGTGCTGTTTTTGCATACTGCCAGAAAGATTCCCAATAGAACAAAACAAATAAAATTCACAAACAGATAAGATATGGGATAGTGCTTCAGCTCAGGTTTCAAATAAACAGTTGCTAAATGGTGCATATAATACCAATTTCCAACACTTCATTAGTCAAGGTTTCCTACATGATCTTCATCCCACAACAAATTTAAGCTTGTGTACTGAACTCCTTATACATGAACACCCAGTGATGTAGCAACAAGATTAAATCGAGTATCAAGTGATTAGTTATATACAACAATAATCAACCTACAAAGTTAGTTCATGCCTGAAAACAATTTTATCCTGTACAACCTAGATTTAAATTTTGAATATGAGGTAGCAAAGATTATAAAGCAGGAGAACATTTGATAGCAGTATCCTAAGGGTCACTATGGGAGTATGTCTACAGTATAAATTTGTATGATAACAGTAAGAGGATGGACAAGTCTACACTAATTTAAAAGCATGCCTAAGTTCCTATGCTAAAGCCCCTTCTTAATGAGAACAAAATATAGAAAAAAAATGGCACTGATCACCCACAACTATGGAGTATTTCTTGTTTTCTTCCTACAGAAAATGCTAGAAACTTCAGTTTATTCTTTGATATAAATTATATGCACTATACCATAACCAAGAGCACTGTAGCAGATATCTTAAGATGTATAAATGCAGTAAACATACCTTTTTCCTGTCCCCTATTTCTTTCAGGTCCTCGTCAATTAAATCGTCAATATTTTTTTCACTGGACTCTTTTGGTTTATCATTGGACTCCTTTGGTCCATCAGCAGTCTCTGTTTGCACAGTCTGCTCAGAAACTGGAGGGTCTTCCACACGTTGCTTCTTTTCTTTTGGTTCATCAGCAGTGACTGCTTGTTCTTCATTATCCTTGCTTGTGGTATCAGTGGTATCAATCACCTCCTGTTGCTTCTCAGATGGAGCGGTATTGTCCTTGCTCGTGGTATCAGAAGTATCAAGCACCTCCTGTTGCTTCTCAGACGGAGCAGCGGTCCAACCTTTCTCCACATCATTCCCATTCCCATTGTCGGCTTCCTCACCAAAGTGCTCTTCACCCTCGTCATCTGAGGAATCAGAGTCCTCAAACTTTATCTTCTTGTTCAGTGGCTTGTCTGGAATGTTTTTAGGCTTCTCATCCGGTCCTTTCCCATCCACTAGGTCTTCGTAGAACTTCAGAAACAGCAATGCCGTACACAGCGTAATGAGCCAAAAGCATATTAGAAAGATTGATTGTAAAAACTAAAGCAACTAGCAAAATAAAATCATTTCCCTGGACAGAAAGCATGATAACTAAACTTGTATATAGTAACAAGGCATAATGACCAGCAGTTCCATCACATTGCACAGTTTACAACTGTTGTATAAACCAGTTATAGTTGTCTTTATGGAATTGTGCACATAAAAACCCTACTAATGCCACAACCAGGTATCCAATCATAACCAACACACAATCCAAAATTCATGGAGCTAAGGGTACCGATCTACATCATTAGCTGCTTTCCACATTTCAGGCTTTTGGCCAGTTAATTGTAGAGGTGCACAACAAACATGCAATATGTGTTGCCACAAGGAATACCAAGCACGGCATGGCATGAAGCTTACGGCCACACACACCCACCCCCTGATGACAAGCAATGGGATTAATCGACAGCACGAACTCATCAGCAGGAAAATCACCAGCGAAACCGGCAACAAGTCCGCTGCCATTCACACCGGCACACCGCCCTCAACCAGACCAGGCAGGCGCGGGAAATTTGACGAATACCTAGCGAGCGAGCGTCGCAAGGACCGGCCACACTACACGCCGGCGGCCAATGACACGCACGGAGGAGCGGAATAGTGAGTGTGTGGGTGTGGGTGGGTGTGTGTTGGGGGGGGGGGGGGGGGGGGGGTGTTGGGGCGTGTGTGTGTGTGGGGTGTGGGGGGTGGGGTTGCAGCTTACGGAGTCGAGGAGGGAGAGCGCCTCGCGGGTGGCCTGGCGCTCGCGGCCGCCGTCGCAGGTGATGAAGAAGCCCTGCACGCCGGGGCGCAGCGGATACGCCCCCTTCCGCACCGGCTTGCCGTGGGGAAGGAACTTGCGCGTCCTCCCACCACCACCCTTGGCGCCGCCGCCGACCGTGTTTGGCTTGCCCTCGCCACCGGGGGGGCATCTCGTGGTCTCGAGTGTCGTTGGGGATGGCAAGGTGGCCGTAGGGTTTTGGAGCCCGTGGGGATTTGCGGCGGCGGCGGCGCTGCGGGGAAGGGGAACTGGTGAAGTGAGGCCGTTGAGGCAGAGTACGAGGTTGGCCGAGCGCTAGATCACCACCGTCGGATCATAGGTAGGGAAAATTGCTCCTGCTCCTATAAACAAATTATAAGAAATTTTGGGCCACTTCCAAATTTGAAGACAGAGTAGATTTAAATCAAATTTTGACGATTCCACCAAATCATGTTACATTTCTCAATTTTTAGGGCTTGCCAGTTTCAAAATTCAAAAATAGGGTAGATTTAAATCATTTTTTTGTTGACACCAAATCATGTTACATTTCTCAAAATTTAGGGCTGTTTAGGAAATATTCTAAAGCAAGAGCAAGTATTATAATACAGCCAACTTACTAGTTGTAAGGTCTCTTAAACAGTTGTTGAGCCTTTACGTAGGGTCCACTTGTTTCTCGCATAGAGTTTTGGTTCTTGTGCCGAAATGACTATAAGCCTGTTTCTCTTCTCTCTTCTTCCTTCTCTCCTCCTTCCTTCTCTCCTCCACGTCAACATTTAGTCGCCTTACACCCTGCTATAATACTTACTCTAACACTTCTCAAAGCTCAGGAAATATAGCTGTTCTCTGCCATTGGCGTTAGGCAACTAGCAAAACTAAGCTTATGGTCATTTTCCTCGAATCTCAAGTAACATTTAAACATGGAGACAGCACAAAACTAACCTGGTATACAATGAGACAGCTCAATTATCAGTAATATTTCAACACTGAAATCAAGTCATACAGATGACTAATCCACAACTATCTCAAATAATCGATAGTAAAAGTAGTACTGGACAGAAACTGCGATGACTCATCAACAATCGGAAATACTTGGATTGCCACAGCACCCAAAAACAGACGAAGAAACAAACCGACTCAACCTGCCAAACTATTTCAGTTCACATCGGTCCTCATGTTTTACAGAAAATCGTTGGTTCTGCTTCTACAGAAGCACGTCACCCCAGTCCCCAAGACACGCACATCTAGCAAGAGCAGCTCGGGCACCCTTAAGTTTTACAGTCAGGCAGGACCAACAAGGACTCCCTGCGCAGTGCCTTCCTTCTTGCCACCTTCGTCTTCGGCGTCATTGTCAGCCTTCCGGATCCTGATCTTGTACTTGAGCTCGAACTCGGTGATCTCCTTCTTCTTCCTCTCCAGTGCCTCGTGCATGCGAGCAATCACCTCCTCGAGGCCCTCCTTGTTGCGCTTCACAGCAGGCAGGACCTCCCTGATGGTCCTTTCAACCAGGACGCCGCCGATCATCCTGTAGCAGCGCCTCGATGGGTCCAGCGGCTCGATCGCGCTGATCACAAGGGAGTGCTCACTGACCTCCATCTCCAGCTCTGTGATCTTGGTGTAGAGCTGGTTCATTTCGGTACGCATGTTGGCATAAGTGTTGGCAATTACTTGTTCATTTATGACTTCTTTACCATCACCACCTGCTTTGCTTGCCATTTCCCTTGGGATGCAGATAACTGGAATATGAAATCACGAATGACAAGACCTGCATAGAGAAAAGGAATCTTTTAACCACAGGACACCAGCCCAGAGTTTTATCACAGCATCTGAGGCACACAATAAAAGAGTTATTAGAACATTAAAGAGTACAAGGAGAACTAAATAAAGAAGAAACGAAGATATATATGCCACAATGCAAAGGTAAACTTATCGGCATAGAGAAACACATTTCTGTGAGACTAAAATACATTACCGAGCATTCCATATAGTCGAACAAGCAGTAAACAAAGCAAACATGACCCAAGCGCGGGGGGGAGGGGGGTCTTTTGTAGCTTTGTGTGCTATGCTGCCCAAAGTAATATGTGTGCCAGTTCCTAGGACCAACCAGGCACACCACGACACCAGGTTGCAAGGCGAATTAACTAATGAACTACTGAGTAATCTTTCTTACATACATCTCAT
>CM041636.1:19617776-19677902 GCA_023333625.1 Bothriochloa decipiens
AGACGGAGGTATATTGTGTGATCTGTGATTCTCATGATCACATTAATCACAAATGCCCTCTTCTCAAGGCGCCGAGACCTGTAGCCCATGCTGCTGGCTATGCAGTAATGGGGTTGGGCTTTTACCATATCCCTCATCCGCCCCTACCCAGACTGAAGAAGGATTCCAAGATGGCTCGGGTCTCTGTGGTCAGTGGTATGTTGACTGTAGACCAGCTGATTATGCAATTGAAGAGGGTGGTGCCAGTTAAATGGAACTGGGATCTGAAGGAGCAGGGGGAAGAGAAATTTATCACCCAATTCCCATCCAAAGGCTGAGCTGCAACGCTCAATTGCTTATGGTGGGGCAGACGCTAAAGGTGAGGGTGTGCCGGAGGGGATCAGGCTTCAGTTTGAAGAATGGCAAGAGAAAGAAGAGGGTTATCTGCTGCCGAAAGTTTGGGTGAGGGTGAGGTGCATTAGGGAGCCACTTCGTGAGTTTCTCATTTTGTGGGCAGTAGGGTCACTGCTTGGCTCAACGCAAACAGTGGACATGGAGACCACTAGGAAGAATGATTTCGGTCGAATTTTTGTCGCTGTGCTTGATCCCAAACTGATTCCAAAGAGGTTGGACGTAGTTATCGGTGACCATTATTTTGACCTGGAATTCGAGGTTGAAAAAAGGGCTTTGATGAGAATGGTGAGGAGGTTGATGTAGAATGGGACGGTGGTGAAGGGGAGGGGGATGGAGAAGGAAAGGAAATGGACCCAAATAGTGAGGGCGGTCTGAATGCTGACAGGTCAGAGGAGAGGGTCAATAAGCGTTCTAAGGGTGCTGATGGGGGTGTTGATGGGAGAGTTAAAAAGCATGGATCGCCCTCTGAGAAAGGTGCTCCAACTAAAAATGGTCACGTTCTCAGTGGTGAGGAGTTCCAGGAATTCCTAAGGTGGAAAGCTGAACAGGTGGTCAATGTAGTGGTTAATAAGACATTGGATGAAATTGCTACAAAAGTAGCAAATGAGTCTGATGCGTCCTTAGATGGGAAAGTAGCTGCTATGGATACTGATTGGTCTGTGGGGAATGAGGTTGGTGAAACAGCGATGGAAGTGGAAGGGAGCATAATTGCTGATCAGATAGAGGTTTTGGGGAAGGGCCCTAAAAAGGTTGTTGAAATGGTTGGGCAGAGGAGCAGTTTGCTGGGGGCTCTAGAAGAACCTGCTGATGCATTGGTCGTGGAGGCGGCGCTGATTCCAGAAGTTGTGCAATCCCCGGTCAGGGCCAGTCCACGGCTGGCCACTGTGACGGATGAACATACCTTGGTGCGAGCGGAGCGTCTGCTGCAATCCAAAAATCTGGAATGCAACAGAGGTAACAATATGACCGATCCTTCTTATTTTTTCTCCCTATCTACAGGCTTTGGGCATAGGGGTAGAGAATAATGATAAAAACTCTTTTGAGTTAAGCGTTCAGAATTTAGTTGAGGAAGATTTTGCTAGTAAAAAGCCTTTCTCTGATTTGGGGTCAGAGGAGATATATTTTTCAGATAGGGAGTCAGTTGACTCAGAGATTTGTGATAGGAAAACACTAGAATTTTTATGCAGGGATCTTATGGAAGAAATTTTTGATGAGGATAGTTACCAACTAAGTAAGGACTTTAAAACAGTTCAAAGGAAGCCAGGCACTAAGACGTCAAGAAAAAGGGCTTCAAGAAAGTTAAAGGTTAAAATCAATAAGATTGGTGCAAAATGAGGGGAATATTTTGGAATAGCAGAGGTCTTCGTGACTTGGCTAAAACCAGATTTTTAAGTAGTGCTTCAAGAGAGCAGGAACTAGATTTCATTGCGCTCTTAGAGACCAATAAAAAAGACTTCACACAGGCAAAACTTGATAGATTGTGCGGAGTAAGGAACTTCGTTTGGCATTGGACTGAACCACATGGTAGGTCAGGGGGCATGCTACTTGGAGTTAATTTGGATATGTGCGATGTAGGAAGCATAGAAGAGGGAGACTTCTTTATTAAGTTTCACCTAAGAATGAGGGAGGATGATTTCCACTGGTGTTTAGTGGCAGTTTATGGTGCTGCACAACCAAAATTTAAGGAAAGTTTCCTGAGTGAATTAGTACAGACATGTAGTAAAGTCTCTCTCCCTCTACTAGTAGGAGGAGACTTCAACATTATTAGAAACCCAAGTGAGAAAAATAATGATAAATATGACGATCGATGGCCCTTCCTTTTTAATGCCATTATAGATGGTTTAAATTTAAGGGAAATTGAAATGTCTGGAAGAAAATTCACTTGGGCTAACTCTAAAAGGGTACCAACTTACGAAAAATTAGATAGAGTGTTGGCCAGCACAGAATGGGAGCAGAGGTTTCCCCTTGTCACTGTTGATGCACTGAATAGGGAGATCTCAGATCACACACCCTTGCTTCTGTGCACGGGGGAAAGGCAGTACAAGAGTAGGCAACCTGAGTTCAAATTTGAACTTAGTTGGCTACTCAAGAAAGAGTTTACTGAGTTAGTTGAGAAGATCTAGAAAAGTGTGGATTATGGAGCTACTCCAATGAAGAAATGGCAGAACAAGATTAGAAAGTTGAGACAATTTTTGAGAGGTTGGGCAAAGAACATGAACGGGAATGTTAAAAGAGAAAAAGAAGAGTTGTTTAGGTTAGCTCAGGATCTGGATATAAAGGCTGAATCCATGATCTTGAGCCAGCAGGAACTTGATCAGAGGCAAAGTGTGAAGGAGAAAATCGCACAATTGCTTTGGGAGGAAGAAATCAAATGGTTTCAAAGAGCAAAGACTAGGGATCTAGTAGAAGGAGATAACAACACTAAATATTTCCATATGGTGGCTAACGAAAAGAGAAGAAAAACAAGAATTTTTCAGTTAGAGCAAGAAGAGGGAGTGATTGAAGGGCGGGAAAACTTAAAAGTCTTCATAACAAAATATTATAAGGAATTGTTCGGATCATCGCAGAGAAATACCTTTTCTCTTGATGAATCACAAATAGATGATATTCCTCAGATCAAGGATGAAGAAAATATGCTACTAACTGAAACTTTTACGGAAAAAGAAGTAAGAGAGGCTGTTTTCCAAATGAAACACAATAAGGCACCAGGCCCTGATGGTTTCCCAGCAGAATTCTTTCAAGTGTTCTGGGCTCTAATAAAAGATGACCTAATGGCCATGTTTTATGAGTTCCACGCTGGAAACTTACCTTTATTTAGCCTTAACTTTGGAACAATCACCCTGATCCCAAAGCAAAAGGAAGTTAAACAAATCCAGCAGTATAGGCCTATATGTATGCTCAATGTGAGCTTTAAGATCTTCACGAAGGTCTTGGCTAACAGGCTTGCAACTTTGGTAGACAAAGTAGTAAGACAGTCACAAACTACATTTATGCTAGGAAGGAACATTCTCGAAGGAGTAGTGATACTTCATGAAACAATTCATGAGTTGCATAGGAAAAAGAGGAATGGGGTGTTACTAAAATTGGATTTTGAAAAGGCTTATGACAAGGTGAATTGGTCCTTTGTACAACAGACCCTTAGAATGAAAGGCTTTTCACCTGTATGGTGTAAATGGATTGAAGAGGTTGTGAGCCGAGGAAGTGTGGGAGTCAAAGTGAATGATGAAATTGGTCTTGATTTCCAAACCAAAAAAGGATTTAGGCAGGGGGATCCCCTTTCGCCTATCCTTTTTAATCTAGTTGCAGATATGCTGGCTATTCTTGTTTCAAGAGCAAAGAATTGTGGACAATTTAGAGGATTGGTGCCTAATCTAGTTGATGATGGGCTATCCATTCTGCAGTACGCAGATGATACAATCTTGTTTATGGAAGATGACCTAGAGGGAGCTAGCAACCTTAAACTAGTTCTGGTAGCTTTTAAAAAGCTGTCAGGTTTGAAGATCAATTTTCATAAGAGTGAAGTGTTTTGCTTTGGGAAGGCTAATGATAGAAGCAAAGAGTACGCAGAGCTGTTTGGATGTGTTGAGGGAAGCTTCCCCTTCAGATACTTAGGAATCCCAATGCATTTTCGAAAGCTCTTGAATAAGCACTGGAGTTCAATAGAAGAGCGCTTTCAAAAAAAACTTAGTAGTTGGAAAGGGAAACTCCTTCCCTCAGGGGGCAGACTAGTGCTGATAAATTTAGTTCTATCAAGCCTACCAATGTTCATGATGTCATTTTCTCTCATCCCTAAAGGGGTGCAGAAAAGACTAGATTATTATCGATCTAGTTTTTCTAGCAATGTGACGAACATAAGAAGAAATATAGATTAGTAAAATGGGGCATTCTTTGTAAACCAAGGTGCATGGGGGGATTGGGGATCTTAGATTTAGAAGCCCAGAACAAATGTTTACTTAGTAAATGGTTGTTCAAGCTCTTTAATGAAGATGGCTTATGGCAAGAGATGCTAAAGAGAAAGTATGTCAAGGACAAATGCTTGTCACAAATACAAAAGCGCCCAGGAGATTCACACTTCTGGTTTGGCTTGATGGAGGTGAAGGAGTTGCTTCTCCAACACGGGAGGTTCAAGGTAGGTAATGGAGGCCAAACAAGGTTTTGGGAGGATGTATGGATTGATCAACAACCGCTAATGTGGAAATTTTCAGACCTGTACAGGATAGTTAGGAAAAAAGAGGTCTCGGTAGCTTCTGTACTTAGTACAATCCCGTTGAATATTTCTTTCAGAAGGGGTTTAGTGGGGGAGAGACTGAAGAATGGCTTAATTTAGTGTCTTTAGTGCTACCAGTACACTTCAATAATGATAAGGACAGATTCATTTGGCAAATAGAAAAAAATAGAACGTTCTCAACACAGTCTTTATATAGAGAAATAATGAAAAGTGAGAATATTTCTGGGAAAGAGCTGTTCTGGAAGGCAAAGTTGCCTTTGAAAATTAAAATTTTTCTCTGGTACCTAAAAAGAGGTGTAATCTTAACAAAAGATAACTTACTAAAAAGAAGATGGAAAGGAGACTCTAAGTGTAACCTGTGTGGTTTGGATGAAAACATCCAGCACCTGTTCTTTGAGTGCCGTGTGGCTAGATTTATTTGGAACATCTTATTTATCACCTTTAATATTCAGCCTCCAAAGTCTACTTCTCACATGTTTGGATCTTGGATAAGGAGATTTGCTCCAGAGCTAAGAAAACAAATGATAGTGGGGATAGCAGCCTTTTGTTGGGTTTTATGGTTGAATAGAAATGATGCAGTGTTCTAAAACATATTTGCTAACTCTTACTTGCAGGTGATTTTCAGAGGGACTTTTTGGATCCGGCACTGGTCCCTGCTGTCTAAAGAGGAAGAGAGAAGAATGATCCAAGATGGCTGCAGACAGCTGGAAGGAGTGGCTCTACAACTCTTTGGCTCCTGGAAAAATCAGAAGAGGATAGGATGATAGTCTGCTGGGTTGGTGTGGTTTGCTTCCAGGTCTATGGTTGGTCTGTCCTCTTAGCTGATCGCTGGCTAAGTCTGTACTTTGGTTGTTTTCAGATTTTTATATCGGTTGCTCGTTGAGCTGAACTCTGAGCTATGTCTCTCTTTGTTTCGGTCTTGTAAGGCTCTAGGTTGCTGGACATGAAGCTGAACTTTGGGCTGTGTCCCACTTTTGTTTCAGCTTTGTTAGGCTCCAGTTCTTTAGCTGGACTACTCGCTTTGCGGGTACTGGGATATGTCCCCTGCTTGTAAGATGTGGCTCTAAACAATCATTTGTGGTTGCGAAGGCCGGAATGATTTATTCCTTAATCTAAAAAAATATAAAGCATCACTAGCAAATATGTACATGCGTTGCACCGGAGAAAAAAAACCAAATATTTATAGAAGCACCATGACAAAATTTTAACTATTTATTTATGTTCATCTCTTCTATATAAAAATTTGAAGATATAATATATTTTTTGATAACCATGGCATCCATACTATATATTGCTTGCATGTATATATGATAGTGTCACCGTGTGTATGTAGGATGTGTATGCGAACCAAGTTAAACCAATCAGCAAGTCTATGAGTGTATGACATAATATTTTTTCTGTTTTTGCTTTATTATTTCTGATATGATCAAAGTAGAATATGAAACAGAAAAAATATTGTACCCTGGGGTCTTCTTAATGTGCAGCTAGAGGATTTGATTTTTTTTTTACATTGCACGTCAGTAAATTTCACGTCTGTAGGCGTTACGAAAGCTCGTCTTCTTCACGTCATACTTTCCTTCCCCTGGTTTATTTTGCATCTTCTCATCTCCTACCATGACTACTCATCCGGTGTCGTCGAGCACTGAGCATAGCACCATGGTCTCCTATGCCCCCCTCGCCATGGCTTATCCCATATCCAAACTTTGGATATCCCATTCAAACTTTAGAAAATCTATATACACCTAATTTTGCCAGTTTTATATCTTATCCGATATCCACACACAATTAGATTGAAATTATTTTTATACCCCCTCCCCCCTCTATGCATATTAAAAAAGATCTCCATATCTACAATATTCAGATCTAGAGGAGCGTATAATTTTTAGCAACACTTTGACCTCTAACATAAATTACCACATACAAACTGAAATTAATATTAATTATTAATTAGTTTTTTAGGGCCGGTCTGTTATGCATGGTTGCATGCAGCCCAATCGTATAGGAGGTCTGCTAGTTTTCTTTTTTTAGCGTGGTTGTTCGCCTCGCTGCTCTTTCCTTTTTCCGATTTGTTTTCCTTCTCCTTTTCCTTTTCCTTTTCTATTTGATTTCCTTCTTCTTCTTTTGTTTGGAGCATCGCTTGGCGGACAGAAAAATTATATATTGAACAAAAGGCAGACTGAAATTTTGGAGATTAAGTAGTAGGGAGAGGAGATAGATATCAGCCAAGAGGGGGATAAAACATGCTACATTGATCTAGGGGGTCAAACAGACTTTACCAAAAAAATTTAACAAAATAAATCTTCATTAAAGCTGCCTAAATATTTTTTATTTGAAAACCTGAAGTTAAAGTTTAAAATGTATAAAACCCGTTTAATCTTATTTTAGTTGAGCTGAGTGGTGGTAGTACGAGTAAAATTTAGACTATACCCCTGGTCAGCGACACAAACAAATATGCAACATGAACTCTTGAGATTAAGAAACGAAAGTGTACGCAAACGTGGTGAGAGTTGCCCACGTAGAAGCATGCAAGATTTCGATACATTTACACCTCTAAGGTCTGTGTTAATCTTCTTCTTTTTTAAACAAGTGTTAATAGATAGCCAAAGGATGTGCGAAAGTTGGAATCCAAATCATGTGCAGCTAAAATAACTAGTTTTGGCTACCACCCCTGCAAAAATGGACGCTAGTTTGCTCCAATCCTATTTTGGCATAGTTTTATCCGCGTACGTATTACAAAAAATCTAACCCCGTTGACAGTTAGACGCGTATGGTGACTTTATAAACTTTAAAATATATATGAGTTTAGTCCTTCAAAAATGCTTGTAATGGTAGGGTTTGCGTGCGTATATTCATAAATGTGAACATGCATACGTGTTGTGGATATATAATTTATAGTAAAAAGAAGAAATCTAATGATTAACGAAATAGGGAATATATATGCGTGCGAAATACATACAAGGAAACTCTACAATCTCTATCTCTGCTACATATAATGCACCAAAAAAACATCCCTACAGCCACATAGAAAATTGTCCTCCATTGTTCCCCATAGTCATTATCTCTCCTAAACGCTAAGTACACCCAATTAAGTGCACCTAAAACTCAACCTTACTTTGAAATAAAAAGACGAGATTTATTCTATAATCATCTTTCTCTTACTCACTTAGATCCAACGGATCAGATTGCCCGGACCAAACCTTCATCACTCATCCCTCGTCCCTCGTCAGTCATTCCCTCCCATACACACCCCACACGAACGCGGCTATTCCCCTCCCCGACGCCGGCTCTACCACTCCCCGAGGCCATGCTTCACTCCCTCTCCTCACGTCGGGAACTGGCAAGAACTCATAGCTGGGCGACTCGCGATGGCGCGGTTCGCGGAGGCGTGTCCCGCGGCGGGCTGCGGCGCGACTGGAGGAGGTGCGGCGGGCTGCGGCGCGACAGACTGAGGTGCGGTGGTCTACAGCGCAATGGGCGTAGGTGTAACAACCCTAAAAATTCAAACACCAAAAATCACAATCAACAATTTTTTTTCTAAAGTATGCCGATGTTTGGTGAGTGCCATGTAGGAAAACATCCAATAATTGCACAAGTAGCACCAAAGATAGTTGGAGCATTTGCATTGTAACTACAAAGTGTGATTTGCTTCTTATTGATTTTATGTGATGAAAATAAAATCAATAACCTTTATATCACATGTGAGCATGTATATGTATAAGTATCGCATGCGCTAACATGTGAATATATATGCTGCTAACCTTGAACATGGCTTCCAACAACTCTATAAGACCCTAGTGGACCTACCATGGTTACACCATGGTCACTAACTTGCTAACATAGGATCTTAAGCTTGTTTAGTTTCTTGGTTAAGAAATAGATTTAAGAAATAGAAAAGGGAAAGGAGATAAAGGAGAAATGGAAAGGAGGTAATCAGCCCAGGCAGCAATACAGCCCAGCCGGCCTGCTGCTCCTCTTTCCTCGCGTTGGCCCAACCGGCCGGCATAGCCCAGCAGCCGCGGCCCAGCCGGCCAGCGCACCGACCCAGCCAGCGAGCCACCAGGTCGGCCTTCCCCGCCCGCGAAGCCGCAGCCCAAGTGGCCGAGTCGGCCCAACAGGTCGCGACCGCCCGCGCCCGCACGCCACAGCACCCGCCTATCAGCTTCCTCTTCTGGACGCCCGGGCGTCCCATCCGTTGTCCCAAAAATGGGAGCGGCGCACCTCCGTCGTCCCAAAAATGGGAGCGGCGCACCTCCGTCGTTCGCTTGCGCCCATGACCTAGAGGAGCTCGGGATGCTTTTCGTCCCACTCAGTCGAGCTGCGCAAACCGTAACCCTAGCCGCGTGCATGCCCGACCGCCCGATCGGCACCTTCTATCCTCGCGCGTCCGCCCTCCCTGCCATGGCCGTCGGCTGGCTATAAATTGGAGGAGCGCCGCCCTTAGGGTTTCCCCCTGTGCCAGCCACCATCCTTGCTGGCCACCGCTCACTTGCCCTAGCTGAGAAAGAGGAGAATAGGTAGGAGAAGAAGAAGGCGGAGGAGAGGAGCGCCGGCGCCCGGAGCAAGGGAGCCGGAGCAGCTCGTCGTGCCGCCCTACTCAGAACCGTCGGAAGAGGAACTCGGAGCACAGCACGACTGCCATGATGCCCCGGCGCTGCTGCCCTGCTTCTTCGTCCTCAAGAAAGATCGGGGCAGAGCTCCGCCGCCGTTGGCCGTCCGTGCGCCGGAGGGACCCCGGAGGCCAGTACGACTACACCGCCACCGCAGCTCAGCTTCTCCTTCACCGCGCGCACCTTCTCCGACCCCAAGCTGGTGCTGCCGCTGCCTCGAAGCCGTCAGCACCACCGCGTGTAGGTGAGCACGCCCTCGCCCGCGCCATGGCCGCCGCTAGAGCATCATCGCCGTTCTCGCTCTCCTCTTCCTCTTTCTTGTCATCAACTCGACCGGGGTGTTCGCCGTTAGCTAGAACGCCTATAGGGCAAGGTCCCGGAGCACGACAATGGCCATAGTGGGGCCATGCAATTTGGCAGCCCTGGCCGCCGCGAGCTCATGGCCGCCGGAGCACCGCCGTGGTGATTCTGCGCCGCGCGCCCCCGTTGAGCCTCGGTTAGTCGCGCCTTAGCATCCTTGAACTCCGAGCTGCTCAAATCGGTAGGAGGTGAAGAAGAGGAGGCTCCACGCAGTGCCAATTTGGGACTCCGCCGCCGCCGACAACTATCGCTGCCGCCGCGTTTCCACTACCGTTCGAAAGGGCTCTGCTCAAATTGACGAGTTTGCCCTGTCCGCGTTAGGGCCGCGACACGCATGCGCACTCTAGCGTCATTTCATGCGCACTCTAGCATCATTTCTTGCGCACCAAAGCGCCCTACCACCACAGCGCCGCCGCCTCGTGCTGCCACGGCGTGAGCGCCGGCTAGCTTAGCCCTGCAAGAATGCTGATACCCCATGGATGCCTTCGCCTTGGCCCCACGGAGCCATAGTGCACCCCCGGGTCGCTCCCCGCGCACTCCAGCGCCTCGCCGTCATGGCCTTGCCGCCGCCGTCGCCTGTCCAATTGATGCACTGTGCTAGGTTCGCGACACCCCCACGAGTTTGTTGCACTGGTCAGAGCTGCTCTCCGCATGCTGTACCGCCCTGCAGCCGTAGCCGCGCCGCTCCCCGCCGTCGTCGAGCACACGCCAACAAGCTCCCGCATCGGCAGCGCGCCGCGATCCTGCAGCCGCCTCTGCCACGCTCCCGTGATGCCTTGGCTGTCCCCTGCCCTAGCCCGAGGCACCAGCGCCGTCGCGCCGCTCACCGCCGGCATCAGCGCCGCCGTGCCTGTCATGTGCGGGAGGAAGAGAAAGGGGACAAATCCTCCTCCCATGTGGACCGCGTCCACGGGTCCACAAGGCGCCACGCAGGACCAACCAGCACCAGCCACGTAGGCCGCCTGCCTTTGGTTCACCAGAGACCAGGATCACGAAGACAAAAGCCATAGACCACGGCCCACTGGACCCTGACCCGCCATGCGGGTACACTCACGAGCCGACACGTGTCCGGGCCAGGCCGCCCAACCCGGCCCAGATCTGGCCCTGCCCAGGCCCGCCGAGGCCCAGTTGAGGCCCAGTCTTGGTTGACCGTTGATCGGTCAACGTTGACCGTTGACCGTGGGTCCCACCTGTCAGTGACCAGGACTGTGGGCCCTACATGTCAGCCATTGCACCAGCCGGACCCACCTGCCAGTGCTGATGTCAGCATGACGTTAGCACACACACCAGCACTGCGCCACATCAGCTGGACCCACGTGCCACGTGGATCAACCAGATCGTGCCACGTGTCAGCCTCTGGTTTATCCAGTCCTTTTCTTTTTCAAAAAATAATTTAAACTTCGAAAATTCATAACTTCTTCATACGATCTCCAAAAAATATGAACCGAGTGTTCGAATTTTCATAAAAATGAGATCTACGTCATAGGCTTATGTATGATTGCATTTGGAGTTAATGGATTTCATTTGCTTCTTTATGATTGATCTATAGGGGTCGCTCCTGCGACCATTATGTCTCGATTTCAAATCCTACGAAGGAGTTGACCGAGGAGAAGGACTATGAGCGCGCCAAGGACTTGACGGAGGACTTGAGTGACAGCTATTCAGGTGCCACGTCCCACCCAACCTCGTAGATCCTACTACGCATGCAACATAATAGAATGCTAGTGCTCTACTTTATGCAATAATGCTAAGATATGCTATGATAGGATTGCATGATAGATTACTTGTATGCCTTTTCTTGTCGTAACCTTCACCCTGCTCACCAGCTTATAGGATAGACACGCTATGCAATGCTTGTTACATGCTACTTATATTCCACTTGCATTATATTTGGAGATATGATGTGGATGGTGGACTTGGGTGTATTCGGCTCGGGATGCCGGATCTGGTGTTTGTATGGGTGTCTCTGGGTAATATAATATGGGAGGGTTGTCTGGTGAGGGTTGAGTCGACTGGACATGATCTACGATGAGCTTTTGGAGCGAGTCTTGCCATGGAGGTGCGACCTGGGCACCCCTGTGTTCTGAGTACTTGTGGCGGGTACATGGTGACTTGAGGAGATCCCGGGGTCGAGAGCCTTCATGGAACGAGGCCTCCGGAGCGAGATGCCGTTGAGGCAGAGGGCACTGATGGCCCTGTTTGAGGAGATATCCTGTCTGGTCCCCCCAGGACCTATTGTCTCTTGAGGACCGGAACCACAGACCCCTTCGTACACATCACTCGCCCCAGATGAACTGGGGACGGATGATTTCAGCTACCTAGGGCGGTGCCACTACTACTCGGAGTATGCATTGTAGGAAGGTATGGGAGGAACCCCACACCCTTCCGAGACGTTCATGTATCCTCTTCTGAGCATCGGCCCCTCGGAGAGCAGGAACATGAATTCACATTTTCAGCCACTCCAGGCAGGACTTGGGGTGTGCCAGGGTTGAGAGGTAGGGTGGAACCGCCATAGTTAGATGGTCATTTTGCTATCTGCCTAGGCGTTCGCGAGTGCTAATGATGGTTATCTTGTGGATGGTCGGCATTAGCCGGTTACAGGTGTACACACTCTGCAGAGTTGATTCGAATCTATATATAGTCCGCAGCCTCGGTATGGCTATTCCGTGACCTATGCTTCTCTTGAGTAGTGAGATGAGTCCCTTCTACCTCCCCCTGAGTGATGTTGTTGTTGTTACCCTACGGCATGATGGCCGATTAGGCATAGATGAGAGGGAGTTGTCCATTGCCGCCACGTGTGAGCTTGGTTGTTGAGAGAGCTGAGAGGATGATGGTTGGTGGTATGGTGTTATGGGATGGGAATGGATTAAAACTTGATGAACAATTACTATATAATATTGATGATACTTGTATAGGAAACTATAGCCAAATAATAGGTCTCTTAATTATATCCATTTGCATCCATCTACCACAAAGCATAAGCAAAGCATAGGGTGGGAGCCGGTGGCCAGTACAAATCATACTGAAACTTACTTGGCAGGTGAGCCCGACTACGCCTACGGCGACGAGGGGCTCGAAGATTAGATGGTCTCGTGCCTACGCTCAAGATGGTGCAAGACGTTGCTTCCGCGATATCCCTCTACTTACGTAGGAGTTCTGGATGCTAAACACTCTGATGATCCCGTCATGTGACGATATAATATTTATGTAAACCCCTCTATTATATTCTTTTATTCGATGTATGACTTTATAATCAACTATTATCGATGATTTAAACACCGTGAGCTACCATTATATCTTTGATTACGTGTATTTTCCATTCGCACGAAATTGAGGATGTTTCGGTAGGTGCGGCGCGCTGCGGCGCAGCGGGCGGCGGACCCTCGGGCGACCGCGCGAGCGGCACGTCGCGCGGCGGCGCGGCGGGCGGAGGTGCAGCAGGGCGGCCCAGGCGCACATCTCGCAGGCTCTACGCCGCGGAGCAAGCGGCGACGGCGGCACTTGCAGGAGCAGAGCGGACGCCCCCGTCCCGCATTGGCACCGGTGCGTCGTCTCCGTGCCCTTCTCTGCTGAGAGGTATGCCATCTCTTCTTTCTTCCTGATGTGTGAAACTGAATCTCCTTCTCTCTAAAGTGGCTCACTACTCTCCTTGGGTGTGATTGTCTCACGTAGATTCAGATCAAGTTGCAACGATTAAGTTAACTGTTAATCAGTCTTTTGGAATAGCTAGCACGAGGTGATTCAGATATGTTGGAATAGCTACCATGAGGAGGAGGCTTAGCAAGCCACAACACTGATTTAGGATGACGCCGTGCTGTCCGCTAGCAGGTTGGTTTCACAATGTATTTCTTTTTCGATTCCTGTACACTTCTGAGTATCATCCCCAATTTATCAAAAATGCAATCTTGATTCGATTCATCAGCAGGCACATTTAGACGTGTTACTGAATGTATTTCGATTCATCAGCAAGCACGTTTAGACTTGTTACTGAAATGTGTAAATTTTTTATTGCCATGTGTGCAGGTGGTAAGCAGTTTGCCATATCACACATACAGGATGACACTCAGGCCAATTTTCATGCTCAGATGGATCTTCAGGCTAAAGATCTGTTGATCACCTTCCTCAGCTCGTATAAACATGCCTCAAGGTATATTTATAGGAGAAATTGCTCGCATACATGTTGCTGAGAAATTGCTCGCAGACAAGGTAACTAGATTGGAGCATGTCTTTTTATTCCATTGATTTGGACATGGATGTTGTACTCTTCATTCCGTTATTATTTCCCAGTATTCTATCTACGAGTCCAGTTATTCTAGAAAGTGAGTGTTCTGATCACAAGTTGTGCTTCTTATTAGGTACTGTATGATGGGGATGTTATAACAAGCATCTCTTCGTAATTGTGCAGTCATGGAAGGACAAAGGTCTTCTCATGTTGTTCCTGTTGATCAGAGGAGACAGACATCTCACTACTCTGTTCTATTAAGAACAATACATTCTCAAAATTTCACCTGGTAAAGCATAAACAAATGTTGTGGCTTTGTTAAGCATTGTTTCATCGATGAATCCTTTAGTTCAATAAAAAATTATGATAGATCAGCTATGAATTTTTTTTTCTCACGTTTGTGGCTTTGTGAATAGGATGCCACCAGTTGAGGTCACATAGACCTGCCTGGCCTAAGAGACCCATAATGTCAATGACGTGTTGCTTGCCTTGCCGGTAAATATGTAAAATTGAGTCTAAGCAGCTAATTAGCATCAGCTGCATTGTGATTTGCTAGCCTCAAGTAATTTCGGGGAACTGATATTTTGCTTTGCATTATAACTGTAGGATTGGCAATGGAGTTAATGAGGGAAGGTGCAATACAGACTGTGTTAAGTGGTATTATTTCAGCATTTGCCTGACCTGCTACCTTGGTGTCTGCTGCATACTTTATCGACAACAAATGGTCTGTTGCTATTGACAGGTAGCACTAATTCACTATTCGTGCTTGTGATGTATTGCCAGTATTGGAGGCTTGGAGACACATTGTTTTAGATATATGTTGATGTTACAGCACCTCCAGCTTTACCGAGCTCAAGGAGCTCCTCATCAGGCGACGAATGATAGAGCACAAGCAGCTCGCCGTCGACTTCCCCCCTGGCGAGGATATTCTCGCTGTCCTGGGATGGATCAGTCGCTGACGGCCACTCCCACAGCAGCAAGATGGCGTCCTGGAAGAAGTTGTCTTCCCCCATTGAAAAGAACAAGATTAGCATGAACGCCAGAGCAGGTGAAATTTAATCCAACAACTTATCATTCAAGGTAAACTATTATCTTAAACCATATCAGAACATCTCCCAGCTAGCATCCATGAACTACGACCTGATGACGAATCACAGCTTGGATCCTTTGCAACCCTTGAAATAAACCATGATATTAGACTATTAGAGCAGTAAATGTAGGTAATAATGTTCCATTTCTGAATGCCGTAAGCTTCTGTGATATTAGTGGAACCTAGCTACACTGTTCTTCAGTTTTTGTTAGTTAGGAACTTCTATGGAGTTCCCTACTGCTGAGTATAAAATTCTCGGATGCTTGGTTCAGTCAATAGATTGTTGGTTGTTTTCTTTTGGAATGGTAGGCCTTTGATTTTGTTCCACTGGAAAAATTGCAATTATAGAACGTTTCATCGATGCTTGCTGTTGCAAAAAATAACTATTTTTTAGTGTAGCAGTATCACCAAGACTACACAACTATGGGAAAAATGTATGAGAACACCAGCTGTACCAGTTGACAACCTTGGATCATTGGTCACCGAAAGCTTGAATGTACTACAATTACCTACTATGATTTTTTTTAGAATATTTGCCTATAGAACTATGACTTTAACTATGGAAGAAATATTGTTGCTTGAGAGCTGGTGATATTAGCGTCACTGCAGAGACAACATTCAATGGTTGGTGGGTACTGGATAATGCAAAGGCAGGCTATCGCTAAGCTTGTGTTAACTGGTTAGGCATGCCCTGGATTTTGGTCTCATCCCCTCCCCCACGAACGGTGTCGGTGGTCTGGGTTTGGTCAGTGGCGGAGGCAGGGGGGGGGCCAGCTGGGGCCATGGCCCCACCCAATGTGCGCTGAAAAAAATAGCAAGTCTTCTTTTCTTTAGTTTTGTATACGTGCGCATATCTGTATATGGTCCAAGCCTCCAAGGCTCCAAGCCCATTAGTCAATGTCAGCCCATGTGTACGTAGATAAACCATCCTGAGCTCACCACGTACAACAGTTCGCCAATTCCGTCTTTCCGGGAGAGACCGCGATTCATGATCGGTGCCGCCGCCGCCACCGTACCTAGCCACGTACTTGATCGATCTGCTGCTCTTGCCTCTCCAATCTTCTTCACGATTCACGAATCAGGACTTCAGTCATAGACAGGTACTATGTTCTATTCCAAAGAAAATTTCCATCGATGTGCAGCCAATAGCCCAATACCTAATTTACTAATTGTGAACTATTGTTTCTGTATTCAAGGATAATCACCATGAAATTAAAAGGGACGACACTTGACCGCTTTTACAAGAGAGACACGCCTGTCGCTGATGCTTCGATGGATCAAGGGCAAGATGACGTTGAGTTTGAATCTATGGAAGATGAAATAGCTCACTGGATTGCTGCAGAACAAGAAAACAATGAAGAAGAAGAGGAAGATCCATTGAGGGCTGTGCAACCGGCAGCTAAGATTCGACGAGTAGATTGTTCAGACAGTAGTGTGTTGAATGTAGAGCGTGATCCAGGTTTGCGTGACCAAATTTGGGCTTATCCTCCAGATAAACAAGAACAAGTTATCAGAGCATACATGAAGCATGGTCCATACCAATTTATCAAAGATGAATACCCTACTTCAGGTTCAACGAAGCATCCACGCAGGTTTCAGTCACAATGGTTTAAATCTTTTTCTTGGCTAGAATACTCACCAACAAAAGATGTAGCCTTTTGCCTTCCTTGTTTTTTATTTTCTAAAAAGCCAGTTGGAAAATCAGGATCAGATGCCTTTACAGTGAAAGGATTTAGTAACTGGAAGAGGGTTGGTGGGAAAGATTGTGCCTTGAGAATGCACATGGGACAAAGTGGTTCAGCTCATCACTATTCTGTCAAATGCTATGACAATTTGAAGAACCAATTATGTCATATTGAGGCGATGATTGAGAAACAAACAAGCGAAGAAATCAAGGCAAATAGACTGCGGCTTAGAACATCAATTGATGTTGTCCGATTTTTAGCATTCCAAGCTTGTGCCTTTCGTGGACATGATGAATCAGAGAATTCAAAGAACCAAGGTAATTTTCTTGAAATGGTAAAGCTACTGGCTTCATATGATGAGGAGGTTAAGGCTGTTGTTTTAAGTAATGCTCCACAGAATGCTAAATATACCTCACCTCAAATTCAGAAAGAAATATTGAATGTTATAGCTGATAATGTGCAAAAGGCGATTCGTAGTGAGATTGGTGATGCTAAATTTTGCATAATTGTTGATGAATCAAGAGATGAGTCGAGAAGAGAACAAATGGCACTTGTTATTCGGTTTGTTGATAAAGCTGGTTTCATTAGAGAGCGTTTTCTTGACATTGTTCATGTTCATGACACATACTCTGCCACACTCAAACAAGAAATATGCTCTGTTCTGTCAGCACTTAAATTGGATGTTCAGAATATTCGTGGACAAGGATATGATGGTGCTAGCAATATGCGTGGAGAGTGGAATGGCCTGCAGGCAAAGTTCTTGCATGAGTGCCCATATGCATATTATGTTCATTGCTTTGCTCATCAGTTACAACTAGCTCTTGTTGCTGCTTCGAAAGAGGTCACTGAGGTTCATAATTTCTTTGATCATCTAGCTCTTATTGTCAACACAGTTCTGTCTTCTACTAAGAGAAATGATGATCTGCGAGATCATCAGGTTGCTGAGTTAGAGCAGCTCATTGAGCTTAGCGAGCTTGAAACTGGAAGAGGTGCTAATCAAATTGGAACTTTACAACGACCTGGTGATACTAGGTGGAGCTCTCATTATGATTCAGTTTGCAGCCTTATAAGGATTTACAAGCCTACATTGTTAGTATTGAAAGATATTGCTAATTCTAAAGATACAGGAAGCACACAAGCAACTCGTGGAAAGGCTGCTGGTGCTGTGAGATTGATGAGGAAATTTGATTTTGTTTTTATTTTGCATGTCATGAAAGAATTGATGGGAATCACAAATCTACTTTGCAAGAAGCTACAGCAAAAATCCCAGGACATCGTAAATGCTATGGATGATGTTGCCACTACCAAAAGGTTGATTCAAAACCTAAGAGATAATGGTTGGAGTAAACTTATTAGCGATGTGATACAATTTTGCAACAAACATGATATCAATGTTCCAAATATGGCCGGCTCGTATGCAGATTACGTTCGAGGTTCAGAGGTCACAGTCGAGCATCACTATCGATATGATATTTTCATGGTTGCAGTTGATCAACAAGCACATGAATTGAATTGCAGGTTCAGCGAACAAGCTACAGAACTTCTCACTTTATGTACTTCTTTGGATCCCACAAATTCATTCTCTAAACTGAAAATTGATGATGTGTGCTCTCTAGCTTCCAAGTTCTACCCTGCTGATTTTTCAGAGCAAGAAAGAGATACATTAAGGCAACAGTTACAACATTATGAACTTGATGTACCTACAAATCCTAGATTTCAGAATCTGACAAGCATTGCCGAGCTTTGTCGTCGATTAGCTGAAACAGGGAAATCAGATGACTATTCTTTGATCGACAGGTCTGCACTTTAAAATAACAAGTTGATTATTTTGTCTTAAATAATCATAGTTATGCTTATTTGCTAATAATATTCTTCCTCGACAGGTTGATTAGGCTTGTGCTAACTCTACCAGTGTCCACAGCTACGACAGAGCGTGCTTTTTCTGCAATGAAACTTGTTAAAACAAGGCTACGAAATAAGATGGAAGATGGGTTCTCAAGAGATTGCTTAATAATTTACATTGAAAAGGAGATTGCAGTGGAGTTTACAATTGATCAGATTATTGATGACTTCGATGCGATTCAGACGCGCAGAGCAAAATTTAGATGAAGTATGTTAGCTACCTTAAACATTTATGTTTATCGTTATATTTTTCATCACAAATTTGTCGGTACATGCTTAATTAATTGTTTAGAGATTTTGGTGTTTTAATATATATATATGTATATCAAAATTCTATAGTAGACCATATGTATTTGATTGTTCGGCACTTCGGCCCCCCCCCATATATAATTCCTGGCTCCGCCACTGGGTTTGGTCTCATTAGTTGATCAAGAGCATAGTAGGTAAGCATAACATAAGCCTCAAGCCACTCTACCTGGCTATAGAAATCAATGTATTGGGGAGCTATACCTTTTCAACTTTTCACATGTTTTTGTATGAGCAAACTGAAGTCAATGTTGTCTAATGTGTGTGTTTTCTGCATCAATGTTTATTGCAGTAGGAAGACTTGTTAGTGTTCTGCATCTATACTTTTTGAGTCAAAAACTATTTATGAACTGTAAACAGTCCACTTTCAAACTATTTCTAAAGTATTTCTTTGCAGGACCTAATAAGCGTGATTGTTGGTCTTGATGGCCACATTATTTTGGTCAGCACCACATTATTTTTAAGTGTATTCACTTAAATAATACCGTAGCAACGTACGAGTACTATACTAGTATAAAACATAGGATCTGATTTGCCATCTTGAGGCTTCCTGACGATGAGGTGGCATTGCGATTGCAAATCCACGTATCATTCTCAAGTTCCCAAAATCTCAGCCACAACGACGAGAGGCCACCAACACAAAAGGAAAACGGTCCAGAAGCAATCTTGAAATCCAAATTCAAACGTTCGAATTCAACGGCTCTCTTTGCCCACCGGTACACATTTTCGCTCTGTATTTCACCGGATTTATGGCGGCCAATCCAATCGACGATTTCCAAAAATAAAAAAAAAAATAAAAAAAAAATCATGCGGCAGCCTACTACTACTCTACTCAGCTGCAGCCAGCTAGCCCAGCCCCAGCCCAGCTAGGCCACTCCCTCTGTTGGGCCGCCGCGTGCCGAAGGCGCTCGGGCTCTCTCTCCCGTTCCCGCCTCGCACGACCACCACACTTCATACAGCGACACGAAAACCGACCCTTCCCTCTCAGCCCTGACTCCGTGACCCCACTGGTGCCCCGCCTGTCATTCAGTTACCCAGAAACCAGACGCCTGCCCGCATCACACCCCTCCCCTCCGCCACGCGCGCCCCGCTGTCGGGTCCCATGTGGCAGTCACTGAAGAATTGCGCGGGAAACCCGCTGGCCGATCCCGCGCTCCCGTCCCGTCACCACGCGTGCCCCAACGCCCACGTACCGCCACCACGGTCACCCCGCACGCGGCCAAGAGAACCCCACTCCCTTCCACTGACCTGTGGCCCCGGAACACGTCAGTCTCACCTGGTCCCACGAGTCAGCCAAATCAGGTCAATCGCGGCGTGGCGGTCCACTCACCCTGCCTGCCCCCCCGCACGGCCGCACCCATGTGACCGTTGTGCTTTCCGCCTCCTTCCTATTCGGCGCCGTTCCGTTCCCCTATAAACCCCGCCGGCGCCGGAGAAATCCGGCAATCCCAACTACAAACCCCCGTCCCTCGCCTCCCGCCGTTCCCGGAGAGAGAGAGAGAGAGAGAGAGTCATGGCCACCGCTGTTTCAACCCCCGCGGACCTATCCCCTGCGCCGGCGCCGAGACGGCGCGGCCGGCCGCCGAAGAACCCCGCCCCGTCCCCGCTGGCGGCGGCGGCCGACGCGGCGGAGGAGGAGGTGATGGGGGACTACGAGCGCGAGAGGGCCGCGCGGATCCGGGAGAACATGGAGCGGATGCGGAGCCTCGGCATCCTCGACCTCGCGCACAACCTCACCCAGTGCGCCGCCGCCGCCGCCGCCGCCGCCAGCGGGCGGCGGCGCCGGAAGCCCGTGGAGCCGGGGTCGGTTCATGGGGTCAGGGTGAAGCCCGAGCCGCCGCGGCCCTCGCGGAGGTCGCTCAGGTACGGACGAACCCAATCGTCTTCCTTGGGCTTTTTTGGGGACTTGGGGTGGCCGATACGTGTCCGGATTACTTTCTTGGGATGCCTGCGGGTTCTTGCCTCTGGAACGATGGGGTTGGGAGGCCGTGGAATGTGCAAAGATCTGTTTTTGTTTTTCTATTTGTTCAGCGCGGCCTTTGTCTTGGTGAATCTAGTGTAGCGGTGATAGTCGTTTGTTCTCCGTCATCTGAACGGATCTACCTGCACTTCCTGTTTCGCAATGTTTTACTATTCTTCCCCACTCCTTTTACACCTTGGCGGCTTAGCCCAACACGCTTCAGGATAAGTATCGCTGTCTATTTCGTCTCGTGCTTCTAGTTTTAGTGTTTTTATACGGATCTGAATAGATGTGGCTGCCCCTTCTTTTGTTCATAACGATCCTGTAAGTAACATGTGCACAATCTTGTCCTAATGGCGTCAACTCCTAACGCCTTTCCATGAGGCAGCACAAAAAATTCAGTTATGTTTCCTGCTCCGAATATGTTTGCCACATGTTAACTTAATAGTACTGGATGTAGATGTCCTGTAATTTGGATCTTTTATGACATTATCAGTAATCTTCTCTAAACCTTTTTTTTTTCGTTTTTTTTAGGTTGAAGGACGTGGAACCAGTTAGCTATTGTGAAATTCAGCCAAAGAAAGAGAAATGCTCCGAAGATGGCAAACCATTGGTAATAGAGGTAGGAGCCAAGGAGGAATTGTACACTGAAGAGCATGACAAGCTCTTGGGTACATGCAACACTCCTTGGACTCTCTTTGTTGATGGCTATGACAAAGATGGAAAGCGCATATATGATCAAATGAGGGGCCAAACCTAAGTTTCTATTGGAATAACTTTTTTGGAATTCTCTACGTTTGAATCAGTTGGCTTTGCCATGTGTTTAATGTTTATTTACCTTTTTGTGGAAGGATGAACCTAGTAACCTATTGTGATACTATTCTTCTATAATAGAAAGATGAACAAAACATTTACAACTTTAATAACAATAACAATAATGCAGTTCCCATATTTTGATATGGCAGAGGTTGATTGTGGTGGCGGTGGGGGTCTTAATACAATGACAATCTTCTGCTAGTGCACTGTTAAATAATTTTTACTACCTGTTTTCAAATATGATGTGGTTTGTGTATGTTAGATAAACACCAATGTGCACACTGATGTGTAGAGGCCAACTTTAATATTTGCTCAAGTTCATTTTTTTCTATGTTGTATAAATGGCAAGTTAATTTCCTTGTTCAGAGGTTTCTTCACCTTTGGTATAATGGCATAATGCTTCTGTGTTACAGATAGAAAACTCTTGGTCATCATACAAGCTGCTGTAAATGCCAGATTGTCCAAGGGCAGTTTTGTGGAGACTGTTTGTACATAAGGTGAGCATTTCTTTATAGTTCTTTCTCATTATTTTGGTTAAATGTTGACCTGCTCTGCTGCTAGACAAAATTAAGCATAGAATTATTAATTGTACATTCATGAGCTGTGTCATCTGTCATTTTCCTAAGGACATATGTTTCATGCAATTTATGACTTGCAATGCAATGATTTCCCTCTTCTTCATATACACCTTACAACAAAAGGATAATTTTAGCTCTAAAAGTTTAACTGTATACTTATTTTGGTTACAAATAAAAATCCATCTAGGTTTATCCTAAGTCAAGCCCTTTTTACTTTGCCCACACACACAAGACTGGCATTATTTAGATTTACAATAAAAACTATATATCACAACTCTTTTCAATTGAGAAGCTATATGTTCATAGACATTGTTAGTTGAAGTTATTTTTTTTTCCTGATTTAGGACAAACCTAGATGCACTTATTTGTGATTAAAATATAACAGTCTTTCCAGTTTATGGTTCACAAATTAAAACAAATTTACTGATGCTGAAGCTGTATGCTTTTTTCTTTAATTTTTTTTTGCACGCCTAGGATTTGGGTTGCAATATACTCCCTCCGTCTCAAATTGTAGTTCACGTTGACTTTTTTGGTGCATGTATTTTGCTATCTAGACATATATCTAGATAAATAGCAAAATACATGCACCAAAAAAGTCAAAGTGAACTATAATTTGAGACGGAGAACTATAATTTGAGACAGAGCGAGTATATAGAAAGTATTTAATACTTATAACTGACTTAATTTTTCAGGTCTGTGCTAATTAAAAGCATTCCATGTGTTCCCTATGCTAATTTGAAAAATGTTGAAACACTACATGCATTTGAATGTGAATTGCACTCTGATTTCTTTTCACCAGCCAAGGTTTTACTTGACAGTTTGTTTGTTTCTGGATTGACACTTTGTTTCTGATGCACAGGTATGGTGAGAATGTTTTAGAAGTTAAAAAGAATCCTAACTGGATATGGCCAGTTTGCCGTGGCATCTGTAATTGCAGTATATGCAGAACTAAGAAAGGATGGTTACCTACTGGTGCTGCTTACAGGAAGGTATATTCAATAGCAATATTCCCTATTACCTTTTTTTTTTTTGGGAAAAAAGATACTTTTTTGAAAAAAGAATATTCCCTATTACCTTTTAAAGGCACAAACTGCTAACTGAAGCGGAAATAGCTTAACATAATATCTCTGTTTCTGGTTCATGCGTCTCTTGTTAGGTTCCGTGGTTACTGTAGTTAATTTGTTTTAGGAAAAAAACTATAGGCAATAGACTATATCCAGCATAGGTCATATGCATATTTGGATCTAATGTTGGTACTGTGCATAGTACACTATTTAGTTGTCAATGATCCAATAATTCTGACAATGCATCTTCCTCCATGCAGGTGGTTGGACTTGGGTACAAATCTGTGGCACACTATTTAATTGCAACACATCGAGCCTCGTCAGTTAAATCGGAGGATTCAAGCTCAGCGTCACATCCCAAAATATTGGGATGTGAAAACACTAAATAAACTAAAGGATTTATGAATTTTTTTAAAATTAGCTAAGATTTTATTCTTCTGTTATCATTATAAAATGATGAAAAATGTGGCTTTAAAACTTTTACGAAGATAATAAAGATGGGTTTGTGCTTGGTGTTTTGCTTGGAATTGCTTATATGTAAAAAAGAATTTCTAAACCACGAGTAAGTCACGACTAGATTCTTCTCGAGTATGAAAATAAAGTTTCGAAAACCAAATTTGCCTCGAGAAGGTTTTAGAAAATATTTTCAGAAAAACCCTTTCTTTTGCTTAGAGAGAGAAAGAGAGAGAGTTTTTCTTTTTCCTCTATAGTGTTGGTCATCGTTTTAGTTAGACACCATCCTTTATCTAGCTCTAGTGGGCATAGTTCAGTCTCTAGACATCTCTGGCTTGTCCTAGTCTATGCTAGTCCGACCTAGCTTGCTCTGGCCTCTCCTAGCCTCATCTGGCCAACTTTGGCCAACCACGGTTAGCCACAGCCACCTGTGGCCGCTGGCCACTCTCAGCCGACCACGGCCAACCTCGGCTGGCCATAGCCAGCACTAGCTTGGCCACAGAGGCCACAAACCAGCCATAGCCTCCTCGGCCACCTTGAGCCTTTCCTGGAGTCCACTGGCCAGCCCTAGCTCAAACTGGCCAAGCATGGCCAACCTTAGCCGGCCATGGCCAGCACTGGCCAGCCATGGCCAAGTGAGCAGCAGCAGGAGCTGGCTAGCAGCGGCCAGCATTGGCCACCAGCAGCCAGGTCGGAAGCCAGCGGCCAAGCTTGCCTCAGCTAGCCGTAACCGGCCAAAGTGGCCAGGCCAAACCAGGCCACCGGTGGCCACAGGCAAGCCAGGCCGCCACAGCCGCGCGCCAGGCTGCAAGTCAGCCAGCCCAGCCGCAAGCGGCTCGGCCCAGCAGCAGCCAGCGCCGGCCTGCTTCGCACCCGCGACTCGCTGCCAGGCGGGCCCCGTTTCCCCGGCCCCACTGGTCAGCCGCCTCCCTCCTCCGCGTCACGCAGGCGCGCCGTGCTGTCGCTGAGGCCGCCTCGGGTACGCGTGACCCGAGGTTCGCCGCCAGCTATAAAGGGCTTGCCCTAGTGCGCCTTGTCCCCTTCGTAACCCTAACGCGAGCCGCCGCCACCCCGGTGCCCTAGTTCTCCCGCGCGCCGCCATAGCCGCCACCTCCGAGCTCGCCTTCGCGTCGTCGATCTCCGTCGTCGTCACGTCCCCACCGGCAAGAACCCCACCACGAGCTTCGCGTCGAGGTGAGCTTCGCGCCGGTAGCATTCCCTTCCTCTCTCCCGCTATCTCGAGGCCGTAGGCCGTCGTCAAGGTAGCGCCGCCGTAGTCCGCCGCCGTCGCGACGCCCTGCGTTTTCGGCCGCCATCCGCCGCAATCAACCCGCGCATCGAGTTCGCGTGGACGTACGCATCCCGCCCGCGCAACCGGATTGCATCCTAGAGCCCTGCAGCGCCTCCCCACCGTGCTTCCCGCCGTCGCCAATGGCGCTCGGCCGAGCCGACCCGCCGCCGGCCTTCCCTCGCCGCCAAGGATCCCACGGACGAGTCCGCAAGGTCACACTCGTCCCTCCTGTGCCCTTCGCTTCGTCGGTCGAGCCCTCGGAGCGCCGTTCCGGCGAACTCCGGCGAGCTCCCCTGCCGCGCCGCCGTCCCGGCCGTAGTCTTCGGCGACCCGACCCCGCCGACCGACCCTGGCCGCCCGATCCAATCTAGATGGCCCAGATTAGATCGGGGGTACCGGTCAACCGTGGGTCAACCTGGCCCCTGTCTGCCGACGTGGCAGCCACGCTGGCGCCACGTGTACGCCATGCCAGCGCCACGTGTACGCCATGCCAGCGCCACGTAAGCGACGAGACCAGGTCAATCTGGTCAACAAGCCGGTCAGCTCTGGCGTTTTTGCAGAAAGGTCTCTGGACTTTTCTGTAATTACAATTTAGTCCACTGCAGTTGAAAACATACTACCGTTTTTACAGTTTGAACCCCGAAGTCATCGGTATTTATGTTTTAGGTCCAAACCGAATTTTATTTTAGTTTTTAAATTATTTTTGAATACAAAAATGGTTTTGTTTATTTACGGTTATGCCCCTGACCTTGTTTTAGCCATAACTCCCACATTTTAAATTCGTTTTTAGCAAACTTATACTTTTTGGAAACGTATCGTCGTAAGCTACGCGATCGTAGTAACATTTACCATGTTCTAGGCTTTTCAAAATGCGACTTATTATGGGTTAGAATAATGATCTATCAACGCCTTTTCAACATGCGAATTACCTAAATCAACCTTGTCAATGATAGCTCCTTTGTTGGTCACTCTTACGCTCTCGTGATCGTGGTAACGAGCTCTACCGTGTAGACCGCTCTTTCTTCGGTGTTTCTTTTGATTGATGTTTGTTCTTAGCTTTGTCTGTTTGTGTTGCTTGTTTGCTACGAATAGACAAAGAGCAGTTCATGAGAGCTAAAGATCGGGAGCTGAGGACCGACAAGTACAATTGGAATTGGAGACCAAGAGTTCTTTGACAACCAGAATCAGCAGGTTCATTGGGAAAGCTTTGAACGAGGCAAGTATAACTTGGGTTTTATTTATGTGACTATGATCTTGTGACTTAATTAATGTCTAAGCAATAAACGATAAAAATGACTTTTTAGCAATTTGAGGATTTATCTGTAACAGAACCTCCGGGATTTACAGTACAGCTGTGAGGGCTATATGGCTCTGGCTTTAGCTCAGTATGAGTATCTTTTCTAGCTTGTTAGTGGTTACCACTTGGCGCAAGAGGGGTGTGTTCGGGTTGGGTGTAGTTGGACCCCTGTCTATATATGTATAGGCTGCGGTTGTGTGCCATCTAGAAAGGGGATACTACATTCGTAGACGCAGAAACCTTAGCTGTCCTAACATGTTAGACGAACCTTTGAAAGGCTTCATAGTGAACCCTGCCGGTCTTCCTTGGTAATGGGCTAAGAGGTTGGCCGTCTCGGGCAAAAGGGTAAATCACGGCTCACAGTGAAAGTGTACACCTCTGCTCTGCGCAGAGTTTAGTAAACCGGTATAGTAGCCTTGCTCAAGGACACTAGCGGCCTTGGAATCTTTACATTAAGATGATGACTTTTGTTTGCTAACATGTTCATGGTTTACCGTTTTATGCTTTATATTATTTATGTTATATTGATCATGAGTTGATGGGTACTGCCTTGTTGCTATATTTATTGAGTTCGACATAGACTCACTCTTGTTATTCCTCCCATATCTCAGGAGAAGTGTTAGGCTTGTTGTCAACCAATCAGTTGGATCCAGTGGAGTGAAGTCTACACCCGAAGTTTAAAGTCGTCTTTCCGCTGATTGTTCATTAGATGATCTTTATATATTGTGTATGTTATATTTAAAGTATTGTAATTGATACTATTTGTTGCTATGTGTGAGATTTGTCCGTTAAGACTCACATATAGTATATATCTGGTTTTGTCTTTAAAACCGGACGTGACACTGACAAAAAGAAGTTGGCTGCTAAATCTAAAACCTCATGCATTTCTGATCATGATGGCCTGGATGCCAATGAGAGCCCCGAGGATGGAGAAACGAGCAGCAGAGCTAAGCTGACCAAAGCAACTCGCTGCCAAGTGAAGAACAGTTCTGATGGCAACAAAGATGATAGCAGAAAGTGTGTCCGTGGTGACATCTGATTGCCATGGTGATCAAGCCAACAAAGGATGCTGGGGGTGCCACTCCATCTTCTAAGCCAATGGCAAGGAAGAGAAAGTACGTTGAAAGAAGCCCTGACTGTATTGCAAGCAGGCTGCGGTCTCGGCTCAACATGCCATAAGCCCATGAACAGTGATCAGTGGTCAGGATCACGGATCTCTTTTGCTGCCCTACTGTAGGTTCGGCCCCCTTTTGCAACTAAGTTCTGGCTCTTTTCAATTAGAAGCAGTTCATGGTATGGGAGTGAAGATGTTCAGTTTCAGCTGGTGGTTGTTGTAGCAGTATTTTGCAGAGCTGTGTTAGAGCTTGAAACTATGTTTACAGTCATGTGTAGTGAAATGGGCTGTATTTGTTGCATTAGTGCCAATAGTTGATTGTGGATTTGTTGTACTGGTGTCTCTGATGAGCTGGATGTTTTACTAAATTGCAATATCCTTAAATTCCCCTGCAGCTTAATGTATAAATCATGCTATGCAACTATGCACGTGAAGAGTTTCAGTTGGTTTCTAGGTGGAGGGTGTCAGTGATGATATTTGGACTGTCCCGTGTGTAGTCGAGGTGTGTCTTGTTCTGGTTGAAACCTACCTGTCCCAACCTTAACTTTCTCATGGCATCACTGCCATATGGAGCAGATCAGAACGTCTGAGCTGCTGAGGTGAGCGCTAGGCGTTGCAAGATATCTTCTATTGCCAAATGCATTGATTATCATACTGAATATGACAGAAAATATAGTAGAAATTAAACCTGGAATATATCTAGCAAATAGAAATCATTGTCTGAGCAAGAACTGAACACCAGTCAAAATGTCTGATTCAAAGAAAACAATATACAACCAAACTTAGACTGCCACTTACATCCGCACCTTTATTGGTAGTGCGATAAATGTGTGGGTGCATTTTGCTCAATATTACAAATTGGACTAATGTGTGGCTGTCTGTTTGACCCAGCTTGCCCATGTAACGACGACAAACACATAGGCTTTGTCAAATACATTGTCGAAGAGGCAGAAGTAAGCAATCCTCCATGTTTTGTTGGATAAGGTGAGACAGAACACCATCCAGAGACCAACCACGTATCCTATGCCAAGTCCAAAGGAAAATGTAAGTATCTCGTGATCTTGTTCATCTCCCTTTCGATCACCATGCTTTGGTTCTCGGTTGTTTGTTGTGCAATTCTTCTGAAGGGGATGTCCACACAGACCAATGTTGTCATCATACATAAGTGGATCCTGCGTGTAGAGGGTGTCAAGCTGCCCCCCTGATGGGATTCTTCCTGTGAGATTGTTGTGTGATAAGTCCATCAAGCTTAAATATGATAGATTTGACAGGCTCTGTGGGATTTTTCCACAAAGTTTATTTTCAGAGAGGTCGAGCGATTCCAGTGATTGCATGATCCCAATCCTTTCTGAAATTTTTCCAGTCAGATTGTTCCTTGATAAATTCAAATTTACAACTCCATCTAGTGAGGCTATTTCCTCTGGAATTACTCCGGTCAAGTGGTTTGATGACAAATCAATGCTCACCATCTCATAAATTGCAAAATCGAAGTAATAACGTTCTTGTCCTTTTGTCATCACAGATATATTAATTTCATTTACTATAGGAAATTCATCACGTCTTCCTTTCATTCCCGTGAAATTTGACAAATGCTGGGGTAAGGCACCTGATATATTATTGCCTGCCAAATTTAGATGAGATAGTCCTTGAAGATTGGTAATCGTTTCTGGAATGCTTCCAGTGAACTTATTCCATGCCAGATCAAGAATATTTAGTCCTGGGTATGATTCTAAAATTGTATCCAACTTACCGGATAGCTTATTGTTACTTAATATTAGTGTTGAGGTCATTCTTGGCTCAGAACATTTTGGGAATTCTCCCTCCAAATGATTATCAGCTAAGTTCAAGACATCCACGCTCAATTCACAAATAGAATGTGGAATATGCCCACTGATATGGTTGGAGAATAAGCTTAGGTCTGATAGGTTTGGGGATCCAAAAATCGATGGTAATGGCCCTGACAAATAGTTCCTGGAGATGTCTAATGCATTGAGATTTGTTGGCAACCGAGGTATTTGGCCAGTTAGTTGGTTTGAGTCCAAGGAGAGTTTAAGTAGTGATGTCATGTTCTCAATGTTTGTTGGCATTGTGCCATTGATTCCATTGTTTGAAAGATATAACTCCTGAGCCTTTGAGAAGGTGGTAGAAAACCAATTTGGAAGTGTATCAAAGATAGATGCACTGGATATGTCTAGCACATCAATATTGGCCTGTGACCGCAGCCAGGAGGGAAATGATGGACCCAAGTGGCAGGATCGAAAAGATGCATGATAAAGTCTGAATGTAGGCAACCACTCTGGATGCACCTCAATCTTCAAGGAATTTCCTGACAAGTCTAACATCGTTAATCTTGACAAGCCATCAAGGTGCTCATGGGTGATAACACCACTGAAGTTATTGTAGCTTAGGTCCATGCGGGTCAAATTACTAAACATCCCAATCCCAGACGGCAAAGGTCCAGTGAATCCGTTGTAGGAGAGAACAAGAGTGTCTAAATTAGTGAGCATACCAATCTCAGAGGGCAATGGTCCTGTGAAATGATTGGTACGGAGATGAAGAGTGACTAAGTTACTGAGCATGCCGATCTCGGATGGCAGCTGTCCAGTGATTTGGTTATTTGAGAGATCAAGGGTTTGTAATCTGGGCCAACGCCCTATATGATTTGGTAGTGCTCCGCTGAAATTATTGAATGATAAATCCAGTTCCTTGAGTTTGTTTGATGAACATTGTGGTAGTCTCTCAAATAACTCTGTTATGTTGCCATCAAATTTTTTGTCACTGAAATATAAACTTTCCAGGTTGCATAGATTGCTCATGTTTGCTGTCATGATGTCTATGGGTCCTTGGATCTGAGCAAAATTAATGAATTGGAGGGACTTCATAGCTCCCAGTGCGTCAGGAAACGAACCATACAAGAAGGTTCCAGCAAGGTCAAGGTAGTGCAGGCTTGTCAGATTCCAAAACCAAGAGGATGCAGCTGAGTGGTCAAAGATGTTCCCAGAGAGTCTGAGGTCCTCAAGGTTTGTAAGATTAAGATGTGGGAGAGATTGGTTTGCGCTCCTAAGCGAGCAATCAGTAAGACGGAGGACCTTCAAAGAATGAATTGTGTTCACCACCTGAGCCCAATCAACCACCCCGCTGAGGTCTACAGAGCTCATGTCAAGGTACCGTAGGGGCAGAGTTGATAACCATGACATATCAGTGGAGCTTAGTTTTGTGTGATGCCATGGGACATAGTAGGGAGCACTTGAGATGTCAAGGTAGTGCAGCTTCGAGAGGTTGCCGAGCTGAGGTGGCACACTCCCTGACAAGGGCATGCCAGAGAGGTCGAGATACCTTAGGTTTTTAAGAAGGCCTAAGAACTCCGGCACGCCACCACCGCCGTCCGGACCCAGAACGTTGTTCAAGCTGAGATCAAGGCTCTCAAGATGATGCAAGGAGGTCAAGGAGGGACTTATCTCGCCCGCCAAAGCCGCCGCGCCAGGGTTGATGAGCACAGGATCATCAGGTTGCACGTTGCGAAGATGAAGGCCGACGACATGTCCAGTGCGGTTGCTGCACCGGACGCCTTCCCATTTGCAGCAGTCTGGTTCCTCCTCTCCTGCTTGGCTCCAGGAAGCGAGGCGCCCGGCCGGGTCGCTGGTGATGCCTCGCTTGAAGGCCAGCAGGGCGTCCCTCTCGCGAGGTATGCAGGCACCGCCACTGGCATGACGACCCGCAGCAGCTGGCGGAGGAAGCTGCAGTGGCTGCGACTGAGAAGTTGCAACGGCGGTGGCTGCGAGGAGGAGGAGCAAGACGGCGGAGGGATACATGAGGAGCACTCTGTTCTTGTCCGCGGTGGCGATGGTGTGGTATGGTGTGGTGTCGCCATCTCCATCTGATCGATGGTGATTTTATAAGATAAGCTAGCTAAGCCGCTGCAGGCCAAGTCTCGGTCGTCGTCGCCGCCTGTCCATCAACGTCGTCCTAACACACGGCAATACAAATTATTAAAATAGCATGTGTAGTAATGACTTGTTCATAGTTAGGAGTATGAATAAAATATAAAAGTCCTACTAATCTCGAAGCGCCAGCTCGTTGACCGTCACTCATAGTAAATCCGAACAAACAAAGGACACATATCGACCTGTTCGCAGCCTGTTATCGTTGAAAGAGATGCATGAGGAGCGCTGAGTGTTTGGGGTCGGGTGAGATTGGAGTGAGAAGTGAATGCGCTGGTGTGACCATCTCATCCAAAGCTAGCTGCTTCAGTGTCACACCCTAAAATTTTAATTTTAGGATGTGAACCAAAAAACACTAAATAAACTAAAGGATTTACTAATTTCTTTAAAATTAGCCAAGACTTTATTCTCTTGTTATCATTATGAAATGATGAAAAGTGTGGCTTTAAAACTTTTACGAAGATAATAAAGATGAGTTTGTGCTTGGTGCCTTGTTTTGTTTTGCTGGTGTTTGAAAAACAATTTCTAAAACCCGAGCAAGACACGGCTAGGTTCTTTTCGTGTTTGAAAATAAAGTTTTAAAACCCAAGTTTGCCTCAAGAAGGTTTTAGAAAACGTTTTCAGAAAAACTCTTTCTCTTGCATAGATAGAGAGAGAGAGTCTTTCCTTTCCCTCTATAGTGTTGACCATCGCTCTAGTAAGACACCATCCTCTACCTAGCTCTAGCAGGCCTAGTTCAGTCTCTAGACATCCCTGGCTTACCCTAGCCTATCCTGGCCCAACCTGGCTTGCTCTGGCCTATCCTAGCCTTAACTGGCCAGCCCTAGCCGGCCATGGCCACCCCGGCCAGGCTAGCAGTAGCCGCAGCCGGCCACCAGTGAACAAACTTGGCCATCAGCCGTATAGTAAGGCCATCAGCCGGTCTAGCAACCCTTTGCTATCCTCAAGGCATCCTAGCTTGCTTTGGCGAGCCCCTACCTAGCTTGATCCACACCTGGCCTCACACAGCCTCATCTGGCCAACCACAGCCAGCTACAGCCACATGTGGCCACTCTCAGCCGGCCACGGTCAACTTCGGCCGGCCATAGCCAGCACTAGCTTGGCCACAGCGGCCACAAGCAGTCATAGCCTTCCCCGGCCACCTTGGGCCCTCTCTGGCCATCCTGGCCAAGCCCGGCCAATTCCAGCCGGCCATGGCCAAATTTGGTTGGCCATAGCCAGCCAGCCCGGCCACCAGTGGCTATAGGTAGCCGCAGCCAGCCCAACGGGCCAAGCCCAGCGGCTTTAGCCCAACCGGTTCCCCGCCAGCTATAAAGAGGGCCAGCCGCAGCCTCTTAGCCAACCCTAGCCGCACTTAGCCAGCCCTAGCCGGCCACAGCCAGCCGCCGCCGGCTACAGCCAGCCGCCGCCGGCCACAGTCGGCCGCTGCCGGCCGGCCAAGTCCCAGTCGATGGCCGTGGTCCTCCATCTCCCACGCGCCGCTTTTGGCTGCCACCGGCCGCATCTGGCCGCCGCTGTCGGCCGTAGCGGGCCACAGTCGGCCGCAGCCGGCCGTGACAGGCCGCAGCCGGCCGTAACAAGTCGCCGCAGGCCGTAGCAGGCCGTAGCCGGACGCCACCGGCTGTCCAGCAGGCCAGGGCCGAGGCCCCTTGCCTCCGGCGCTGGTTTAGCGGCACCATGGCTGCCATGGCCACGATCTTCAACAGCCAGAGGTGGAAGATGATGGTAATTACGAGTCTGCCACCCAGTAGTTATTTACAGTTTTACCATTATTTTTAAAAGCTTATAACTTTTACGTTTTAACTCTGATTTGGTCTGTTCAAATTTTGTTAGATTCATAATTTCATAATCTACGCAGTGGTACTACTTTTGAAGTATTTTGAAAAATTATATTTTTAGTCTATATTTAAAGTATTTATTTGTCTACCGGAAATCTTTGAAAAATCATAACTTCTCCGTTATAACTCCGATTTCGGTGAACTTGACGTCTGCGCGATCGTAGAAGCGAGTAGAATAGTTTTATAACCTTTTTATTCTGTTTTGATAACATTGATGTACTGTTCCTCTAATAGTTCTTTGTTTGCTTCGTGTATGTATGCTCGATTGGGTTGTCTGGTGTTGATGGTTAATGTCGAGTTCAGACGGTGAGGGTTTTATTGAGCCAAGTTATTTTGAGGATCAGCAGGACCAGCAAGACTTTATGAATCAAGGCAAGTATAGCATTGATCTTCCTTGTTACCTATTCACTATAAATAACAATTCATATGCATGTGTCCGTTTGATGACCTAGAAACTATAACTAGCTTTGATATCCTGATTCCTTAAACCTTTTGGGTGCATTGGGTAGCAAGATGCTAGTGCTTAATGATATCATGATCTTGTGGCTTGATGAGTATTTGTGACATGAACAGTAATAGTGACTTTTAACCACCTGAGGATTAATCAGTAACGTACCTTCCGGGATTTACAGTACAGCTGTGAGGGGTATATGGCTCTGGTTTTAGCTCAGTATGAGGACCTTTTCTAGCATGTTAGAGGTTCCCTTTATGGCGCAAGGGGGGTGTGTTTCGGGTTGGGTGTAGTTGGACCTCTGTCTGTATGAGTATAGGCTGCGGTCGTATGCCATCAGAAGGGGGGATACTACATCCGTAGGGCACAGAAACCTCAGTGGCCCTAACTTGTTAGACGAACCTTTGAAAGGCTTCATAGTGAACCCTGCCGGTCCTCCTTGGTAGTGGGCTAAGAGGCTGATCTCCTCGGACGAAAGGGCAATTCACGGCTCACAGTGAAAGTGTACACCTCTGCGTAGAGTTTAATAAACTGGTATACTAGCCTTGCTCAAGGACACGAGCGGCCTTGGAACTCCTTAGACTAATGATGATCTCTCTTGTCATGTTAAATTGTTCATACATTTGCTGTTATGTTTACTATTCATTTATGTTATATTGATCATGATAGTTTTGGGAAACACTTGCCACCTTGTTGCTGCTTAACTGATCAACTTGATTAACATATAAAAGCTAAATGCAGTTAAACCGTGTCAGCTGATTTGAGCCTCATTATCCCATGTTATGCTTGTTGAGTATGGTTGTGTACTTACGCTTGCTTTACAATCAATTTTGGAAAATCCCGGATGGGTAACAGATGAAGGTTGGAGTGAGAGCTATCGGGATGAGTACTAGGCTTGATGTTCACCAGTTGACGTGTCCCTGTGTGGAGTTTCCGCAATAAAGATATCTTAGTTATTTATTGTTTATGCGCAATATACTGTAATAAATATTGGTACGCTATGTAATAAACAGGGTGATGATACTCTTTGTAATTTGTCATCCTATATGTGCGACTGTTTCTGGGGCGCATATAGGGTTATCTATGTATTCTACTTTTATCCTTAAAAGTAAGGTGTGACATTCAGTCTGCTGCCAAGGCACTGTTGTCATCTGGTCGTCGCCGGCTGGGCGCTGCCCCGTCAACGTCCTGTTCCTAGCACTTTTGGATCTTGCTTGTAGCAGGTGGGTCAGCAGTCAACAGGGGGCCTAGCAGCTTTGAAGTTAAGAAGACCGTCGCTCCATTGTAATTCCAGAATCATGATGTGAGCACACCGCCTAAAGGAGCTGCTGCTGATGGTAACTCTGAAGATCGTTTCACTGAAGAAACTGAAGTGCAGCATCGTCAGAACACTGTGGCACATCCGGCACAGCTGGGCTGGCGTTCTGACGAGCCCAGGAGCAGCCGTATCCGGAAACCAAGTGAACCAGTAGTCTGTTCTCAATGAACCTGATCTCTTGGCACAAGAAGCGGCTGCTTGGGAGTTGGGACAGCCCGTCAGAAGCTATTGTATTAGTACCAAGCGAGAGCTGTGGAGAGAGGGAACTGTTGTAATATGACATATCTAAACTCCAACAAAGAACATCTCTGCCTACCAGCTCCTCTGTTTCTCAGGGAACTGTTGTAATATGACATATCTAAACTCCAACAAAGAACATCTCTGCCTACCAGCTCCTCTGTTTCTCTGATCTCCCCCTGATCCGATCTGATTCTTCCTGTTCTTCACTCTACTACCCTAACACATGCAAGGGACGAAATGAAACGAAGTTACTGCCTACTGGTCTGTGCCAATTTAAAGCATTCATTCAATTCACTGTTGCCCTGCTCGAAGTAGAAAAATCTCCAAAGGCCACGAGTTGGAACAGAGCTCTGTTTTCTTTTCTCCCTGCGAGTCTGTACTTGACGGCAAATTAGCAGACCAAAGCAACTTGCCGCCAAGTGTTGAAGAGTTCGAATGGCTACAAAGATGTTAGCCGATCGAACTGAGTTCGTGGTGACAGTGACATTTGATTGCCAGGATGATCAGGCCAACATGGATGCTGGGTGTGTCACTCCATCGTCTAAGCCAGTGTCAAGGAAGGGGGAAGTACGTTGAACGAAGCCCTGACTGCATGTGCACTGCAAGCAGGCTGCGGTCTCGGCTAAATATTCAGGCTTAGTCCCTTATGACATGAAGTTGTGGCTCTTTGACTTACAAGCACTTCATGGTACGGGAGTAAAGATGTTCAGTTTCAGCTGGTGATTGTTGCGGCAGTCTTTTGCACAGCTGAGTTAGAGCTTAAAACTATGTCTGCAGCCGTGTGTAATGAAATCGGCTGTATTTGTGGCATTAGTGCCAGTAGTTGATTGTGAATTTGTTCTGCTCTCTGATTTGAGTTGTTGCGGTCCCCTGCAGCTTAATGTACAATTCATGCTATGCGAGTGAAGATGTTCATTTTCAGCTGATTTATAGATGGAAACTCTTGTTCTGGTTCAAACCAAGAAGTACCTTTCTCTAGGATCATTTTTCTGGTTTGATGCTTACCATTTCTGACCTAGACTTACTTTTTCATGGCTTGGCTACTGCCATATGGAGCAGATCAGAGCTGCCTGATCTGCTGACGAGAGCCTGCCTAGTCATGGCAAAATATATCTTGCATTACCATATCATTATTTTATACATTACGAAGAAGTAGCCAGTTGCTCATCAAATTGAATATGGTCGTATTGAGTGACAAAATGTAGTTCAAATTAAACCTGAAATTTATCTAGCAATCATTGTCTGGCCATTGCACACATAACAGGAATTGAACAACATTCAAGATGCGACTTCAGTGAAAAACAATATACAACAAAACTAGACTGGTTACCGTGGTACATACATCCAAGCGTCCACCTTTAATTCTAGTGTACATGTGGTCGCATTTTGCCCAATCTTACCAGTTGGCTTAATGTGTAGTTGTCTATTTGGTCCATCTTGCCCATGTAACAACGGCAAACACATAGACCTTGTCAAATGCTTTGTCGAATAGATGAAAGTAAGCAATCCTCCATGATTTATTGAATAAGATGAGACAGAACACCACCCAGAGACCAACCACAAATCCTATGCCAAGTCCAAAGGAAAATGTAAAATAAAAAAAAAAGTCCAAAGGAAAATTTAACTACCACGTGTTCATCTCTCTTTTGGCCCCCATTCTTTGGTTCTCTGTTGTCGTAGGAGCAATTCTTCTGAAGAGGATATTCACAAAGACCAATGTTGCGATCATACATATAAGAGGATTCTGTGCTCTTTCATGATGAAAGATGTCATTCCGTGCTCCGGGAAATATCACGATGCTACCAGCACCTTAGCAAAGCCGAAGTGTTATACATACATACATACATACATACATACATAAAAGGTTCTGAAGGGAATTTAAAAAATGGCGGAAAAACAATCACCGGCAGTCCTCTTAAAATATAGCCAGTGGTAACAGATTTTCACTGGCAGTTTTCTCAAGCAACCGCCAGTGGAAATCCTGTTTCCACTGGCGGTTCTCATTTCACCACCGGTGCCGAGTCCGGTTTCCATTGGCCTCTCGCACTGGCGGAAGCGAAAAACACCATTAGAAACCCTTTTGAACCGCCAGTAGTGAGGTTCTGTGTACCACCCAGACAGCCCAATCCTTCGATCCTCCCTTCTCGGTCCAGCGAATTCACTCGACCTAGGAACGTCAGAGCCCAGCCCAAGCTTGCTTGCGTCCGCTCCGTGTGGGACTCGTCGGACAGAAGCATCACTAGCAGCTGGTGTCGTCTTCCTCGCGTACGTACCCACCCTCTGCTGAAGCACGCCGCGACTCCCGTTGACACGCCAGCTCAAGCACGCCAGCAGAGGCTCACCGTCTAGTCCCGTTGCCAGCGGCAGCTAGAGCACGCGTGCGCTACTGTCGCCCTGCCATCCTTGCAGGAAAATATCCTCTCCGGCCAAAGATTTTCTTCCTCAGACGCGGCCGCCTTACTGTAGCTCAAGCACGGCCACCAGGCGCCGTTGTCGAGTTCCGGCAATCATCTTCCTCCCACGGCCCACCCAAGCTCACCTCCCCTCTCCTATCTCTGCTCCCTCCATGCGCGGCACCAGCGACCTACCTCGTCACCGCTCTGCTCAGCTGTCGCCGAGCCGAAGCCACCATCGCCGAAGATGCTGCTGCCCCGGCCCACAACTCCACCTTGGCTCGTCAGAGACCGCTGTGTTATGGGAATCGATAACTGGAATAGGATTTAGGGGGGATCGTAGCAAGAATTGGGGAAGAACAGGAAGAACACGACTAAATCCGTGGGAAACAAGTAAGGTTCGGGGAGGGATCAGAGTTCTATTCTTTGTTGGTTCTTTCGTTACAACGGCAACAGCTTAAGTACTTGCCGTAACCGCCTCGGCGGCAAACCCACACACACGGCCCACATGGCTACAACCATATGGCCCACTATACGTACGATGATGGCCCATCTCGTAACATTCCCCGGGCTTGATTCAGAGCTTGTCCTCAAGTCGGATGAATGTTGACACTCAGCCACCGATCATTGCAATGCCAGAAGACAGCATAGATTCATCCTCCCAAGTTGCCATATGAACTGGCATGTGCTCCCACTGAATGAGGTACTAGTGGATCATGGAGTTACCTCTGCGAATGGAGCGGTTGGCCAACACTTTAACCTGCCCAAGCAATTTGATTTGGATCAACTGACACTGAAGAAAGATCAGGACTGACAGTTGTAGTTGGGGGTACCTGCTTCTTCAACTGTGACACGTGCACCACTGGATGAATTTTTGCATCAGCAGGAAGATCAAGCTTATAAGCCACCTGACCAACACATTGAAGAACTTTAAATGGTCCATAGAACTTGAAAGATAGCTTTTGATTGGACCTGTTGGCCACAGAGGATTGCACATACAGTTGTAATTTTAGAAACACCATGTCTCCTACCTCAAAGTGCCTTTCCTGCCTCTTTTTATCAGCTTGAGACTTCATTCTCTGTTGTGCTCTAGTCAGCTGTTGCTTTATGAGCTAAGAAAGCAGTTCTCTTTCTGTTAACCATTTCTCCAAGTCTGTGCACAGCTGTAGGTTAGCCACTCCCAGTTGTCTAGGTGTATAACCATACAACACCTCAAATGGGGATTTACCAAGAGCTGAGTCAATGGATGTATTGTACTAGAATTCAGCAACAGAAATCCATTTACTCCATTGTTTTGGGCAAGAATGAACTGTGCACCTGAGGAAAGCTTCTACACATTGGTTCAACCTCTCTGTTTGCCCATCTATCTATGGGTGATAGGAGGAACTCATGGCTAACTTTGTATCTGACAAATGAAACAACTGTTGCCAAAGTGCATTGGTGAAGATCTTGTCTCTATCTAAAATGATGGTCTTGGGTAGGCCATGATGTTTATAGACCTCATGAAGATTTGAGCAATCTGCAGAGCTGTAAATGGATGTTTGAGTGGTATGAAATGACCATATTTTGAAAATTTATCAATCACCACCAAAAGAGCATTATATTGGTCAGACTATGGCAAACCCTCCACAAAATTCATACTGATCACATCCCAAGCCTGATCTGGCACAGGTAAGGGTTGTAACAACCCTGGAGGATCGGTTCTTTCTATTTTAGCTTGCTGACAGATTTGATATTGTTTAACAAAATTGTGTACCGACTGCTTGAGTCCTGGCCAAGCAAATAGCTGTTTGACTCGAGCATAGGTAGCACTAATTCCTGAGTGCCCTCGAATGCCACTGTCATGGAGTGCAATCAAAATATGGTACTATGCTAGCTGGTTGTTGCCTACCCAGATTCTTCCCTTATACCTGATGATCCCATTAACTAACTGGAAATGCTCTTTGCTGTTTGGAGACAGGGTCAATTCAGTGAGCAGCTGTTTAGTCTTAGGGTCAGCAAGATAGCTTTCCACTAAATTTTCAATCCATGTTGGAACACATTCAGAAATAGCATGGACTGCAGGCTGATGATCCATCCTTGAAAGTGCATCAGAAGCTGCATTATGAGCCCCTTCTTGTATTGGATTGAGTATTGAAGATCCATCAACTTGATCAAGGCTTTATGTTGGAGTTTAGAAGTGACTCTCTGTTTAGTCAAGTGTTGAAGGCTCTTATGATCAGTTCTTATGATGAATGGCCTGTGTTGTAGATAAGGCCTCCATTTCTCAATGGCTAAGAGGATTGCCATACACTCCTTCTCATATACTGACAGTGCTTGATTTCTTGGACCCAAGGCTTTACTGAGATAGGCAACTGGATGTTGATCTTGCATCAACACTGCTCCCACACCTAGGTCACTAGCATCTGTCTCAACTACAAAGTCTTTAGCAAAGTTAGGAACAGCTAGCACTGGTGCCTGCAATAGTTGTTTCTGCAGGTTGTGAAATGCTTCATCAGCCTGAGGAGTCCACTGAAATGAAACATTCTTCTTTAGCAACTCAGTGAGGGGTGTACTCATTAGGCCATAGTGTCTGATGAATTTTCTATAATACCCTGTCAGGCCCAAGAATCCCCTGAGTTGTTTGACTGATTTTGGGATTGGCCATTCTCTGACAGCCTTGATCTTGGAAGTGTCAGTTGCCACTCCAGCCTCAGATATCACATGCCCTAAATACTCAACAGATTTCTTAACAAATGAGCACTTGGACTTCTTGATGAAGAACTGATGGCTTTCAAGAATGGTAAACACCTGCTATAATAGTTGGACATGTTGTTCTAGAGATTGAGAGTAGATCAATATGTCATCCATAAAGAACAAAACTCCTTGTCGTAGCAAATCAGCAAACATTTCATTCATGAAGCTTTAGAAGGTTGCTGGTGCATTTGTTAACCCAAATGGCATCACTAGGAACTCAAACAACCCATTGTGAGTCCTAAATGCTATTTTGTACTCTTCCCCTTTGGCCATACTGATTTGATGATAGCCTGACCTGAAATCCAACTTGGTGAACCAGGTTGCTCCAGTTAACTCATCCAATAGTTCATCTAGTACTGGCATAGGGTGCTTGTGTTTGACAGTGATTGCATTCAAGTGCCTATAGTCAATGCAGAACCTCCATGTGCCATCTTTCTTCCTTACTAACAGAACTGGTGAAGCAAAGGAACTAGTGCTTGGCCTAATGACACCCTGAACCAGCATTTGCTTAAGTTGTTTCTCAATTTTAGTTTTCTGAATGGGTGAGTACTTGTCTGGTCTCACCTTGATAGGTTGTGCTCTAGGAACTAGTGGGATCTTGTGGTCAGCAGACCTAGAAGTTGGTAACCCCACTGGTTCAGCAAACAGGTGTTGATATTGATTGAGCAACTCCTCAACCGGTTATGGCATGGGATCATCAGAATTTCCCAATTCTTGTGACTGAGTGTGGCCCTGAATACTAGCCATTCAGGGTACAATCAACCGAATGCAATGAGATACTGCTCCATTCTGCAGAAGACCCTTGAGCCTATGAGCACTCACAAGTGTACATGTAGTAGGATTGTCCACCACTCCTTGCAACTTAATCTGTTTACCTTGGTGTCTGAATTGGACTGTCTTCAACTTGTAATCAACAGTCATAGGGCTAAACTCTTCTAGCCAGTCCTCACCTAAGATCAGATCATAGCATTTCAGAGGAAGAACCTTGGCATCAGACTCAAAATAGTATCCTGAATACACCATTACAGGTGAGACACTTGTTTATCTGCCAGCATCATTCCTCTATTTGCAGCCTTGAAAGAGCTAGCTTCACATGCATGTGTTTGAATCTTTAATTGATGCACTAGTCTGTCACTGACAAATGTACCTACTGAGCCCGAATCCACCAAAATGAGCACCTGGTGTTTACCAATGTGAGCCAGGAGCTTCAGAGTCTGTCGGTGATGCCTGATCTGAGTTGGTTCGGATTAAATACTAACACTTCTTGTTCATCACCAGAGGATGCTTCTTCACCAGATAGATCATCATTGCTAGGTACAATCTCCATGGCATCCAAGAATTCCTCCAACACATGCAGAGATATATGAGCAGGACAAGTATGGTTAGGATCCCATTTCTCACCATATTTGAAGCAGAGTCCATTGTAGCGTCTGAATGATTTCAGGCTCTGCAGTTTGTCTTCAGCGTCAGTCTTGTGGCCCTTGATCAGCACTTTGCCGATTTCCACGCCCTTCTGCTTGTCAATTGATGGTGTTTGTCGCCCAACCACTCTGGTGAAATCCCACCCAGAGGTCTTGGACGGTCCTGTCGTAGACTCTTGCATCTGAATCAGAGCCAACACACTCGCCGTATCGACATCCTTAGGTCGATGCAGTTGAATGGCGGCTCAAATGTCGTCACGCAGGCCCGCCATGAAGCGCGTGACGAAGAAGGTGTCATCGAACGCTAGGTTGTAGAGGAGGACGCCGTGGGCCAGCTTCTCAAATGCAGCTTTGTACTCCGTCACCGATCCAGATTGCTTCAAGCCATCCAGCTGGTTTAGCAGGACCTGGTACTGATCCTTGTCGAACTTCGCCAGCACCATGTCTGCCAGTTGACTCCACTCCGTGATCCTTCCGCGCCGCTGCACTATCTGCAAACACGCCTTCGCCGCACCATCGAAGTTCAGCGACGCGAAGCGTGTCCGCATCGGATCCTGCACCTCGTAGATCTCGAAGTAGACCTCGCATTGATCCTGCCACCAACGAGGATTAGTACTATCAAATTTGGGGAACTCCATTTTTGGAAATGGGGGGTGGTGGTGAGGCTCAGCATGGAACAAATTGGCAGGAGCGAGAGGAAGCTGGTGATAAACCATACCATGTCCAGAGTACGGCGGAAGCGCTCTAAGGAGGCTTCCGCCACACCGGGCCCCATGGGCATGTCGACTCACTGCTACGACGAGGTGTTCAACGTAGTGGCGGTGACGTTGAGATCGATCCCACCCAACTGTGGTGGTGGGTGAGGAAGCACGAGCCCACCCGACGATAGTGACGGTTGATGCAGCGCGAGCCCGCTCGTCGGTGTAGGTTGTTGGGGAAGCGCGAGCCCGCCTGTGGAGGCGGCGGTGCTGGAAGGGGCAGGCGAAGCTCCAACTGACGAAGGCGCATGGACGCATCCTCCAGCTGCGTCATCGCCTCATCGGTGCGCCGGAACAGGGTGCCCATCGACACCTCGGCGGTGGACTACCAGGTCTCGATGTTGGTGAGCTTGTCGAGGGATGTGGAGACCATCTGCTCGAATCCGGCGAACTGCTTTGCCATCTTCTCCATCGTCGCCTTCAACTCGTCCATGGATTCGGTCATCTGCACCTGGTACAGCGGCGGAGAGCACTTCTTCGGCGCCAGGATCAAATTGAATGGGGGAAAAAATTTTCCAGCCAAATCAACAGGCTCCTGATACCAAATGTTATGGGAATCAATAACTGGAATAGGATTTGGGGGGGGCGTAGCAAAAATTGGGGAAGAACAGGAAGAACACGGCTGAATCCGTGGGAAACAAGTAAGATTCGGGGAGGCATCAGAGTTCTGTTCTTCGTTGGTTCCTTCGTTACAACGGCGGCAGCTTAAGTATTGGCCGTAACCGCCTCGGCGGCAAACCCACACACACGGCCCACATGGCTACACACCATACAACCCACTATACGTACGATGATGGCCCATCTCGTAACACGCTTCCCGCCCCGCTTGAGCCTAGCGCCGCGTTGCCCAGCTCCGCACCGGTCTCAAGGCCAACGCCGCCGCTTGGGTGCACACCGCGCTGGAGTCAGAACGCCGCCGCAGCCGGCACTCGCGCTCCTACTCTGCTCTGCTCTTTTCCCTTTCCTCCCCCCTCGCTCTCTCGGCTGAACCTGGAGGAGAAGATGATGACGTCGGGGCAACCAACGGAAGCGTGACACCTCGTCCGCGTGGGACCCATGCGGCAGCCACGGCAGTCCCACCTCCTCTCTCTCTCTCCCTTCTTTTCTATGGACGCATGGACTAAAGGGAGATAGCACACGGTCAGCATCATAGTGCCTGAACCCAGCTCATGGAATAGTGCTGGCCAGCAGAGCCCACAGGCTACTGCTACTGCTACCAGCATCAGGATCACATCGGCCTGATCTGCCGATTGCCTGGGACTTCAAAAAGACTATGTCTATCTTGTCAGTTGTAGGATCAAATTGACTGGCATATGGTGAACCTCCAAAATCGACAGGACCTGCACTGGAATAAAGCAAATCTCCCAGGCCGTCGTTTGTCGACGACAGATCTCCGTTAACCAAGTCCCAATTGGCCGTTGACTGGGATTTTTCGGCATCAACAAATTGGCACGCTCAATGAGACACGAAGCAAAATTCCACAATCATCTGATGTCAGATTCCTAGGATGCAACCGATGATTCTTGAGGCGAGATTGATTAATTAATTCGGTTAATAGTTAGAGCTGAATCTTCAGACCTATTCCGGGAATAGCAATCTATACTGCCAAAATTTGCTACCGCATCTGGCTTGCAAGCCGATCCTGCTATACGTTTGCGTGTCATCTGCGTGGTGCTGGTTGTGGCATGTGGCAACACGTTGACACTCAAGTGATAAGCTCAAGAAGATCAAAAGCTGCTGCTCCTGTACTGTACCGCTCAAAGAACTACTATGCTGTTGTTGGCATACACGAGGATAGGTTATTATCGGGCAGCATCACGTGGAAGGGTACCAAAGTGCCGCGTTGCATCATGCTTAACCAAATCAGACGAGAAGTAAATTCAGTTGTCTCTACGTATCAGCTCAGTTATTTTGCTGCACTAAATCAGAGATGTATTGAGTACTATTATATTGCATCGGCTAAACACGAATCAAAGTATCGACTCCGAGTATTGAAAAGTGCTCAGAGTATATTTAAATAGCATTGATATGGTGGCCGAGAATCAGCAAGTCACCAGCTTTATGCTGTAATCTGGAAGTCACGCGCTGCTCGGTGTGATGAAGTAGGCTCTTATGGTCAGTATGTATGATGAACTGTCGATGCTGCAGATAAGGCCGCCATTTGTCCTCTTCCATAAGAATCGCCAAACACTCCTTTTCGTATAATGATAATGCTTGATTGCGTTGGCACAAATGCTTGCTCAAGTGGGCCACCGGGTGATTATCTTGCATAAAGACTGTCCCAATGCCGAAATCACTTGCGTCAGTTTCCAAAACAAAGCTTCTGTCAAAGTTGGGAACAGCTAACACTGATGCCTAAACAAGCTTCTGTTTGAGCAATTGAAATGCCTGGTCGGTCACCGGGGTCCATTGGAACTGTACTTCCTTCGTGGGTAATTCAGTCAACGGGTGACTGATTAGGCCATAATGTTGGATAAACTTGCGGTAGTATCTGGTCAGTCCCAGAAAGCCACGCAGCTATTTCACATTTTGTGGAGTTGGCCAATTCTTCGTATCAGCATGGTGTTGGCACCCGAGTTTCATCCACGCGGAGCAAGTTATCTTCATCCCTGACCCTGCTGTCCTGGGTATACTGGTGGACGACCACCTGCCTGGCCTCCGCTATCCCGTGCGGGCTAGGCTCGTTGCCTATCAGGACTGGTCCACGCCTCCTGGGTCGCCGGGCAACGGTGACGGCCAGGGGGGTGGGCCGAACCATGGCAACGACGGGGCACCCGAGCCAGGCGATGACGACAATGCCGGGGATGGTGAGGTGCACGACTGCCCCTCCCCCAGCCGTCTGCCGGTCGATGAGTTCGCAGGTAGCAGCCAGGGGGGGGGGGGGAACGCCGCGGGCAGTCGTCAGAGGCGTGCCTTCCGCTTCGACGGCCCCTCCGCCGCTCCTTCTCGGATTGGGGCCTCCGTATGTATCGGGGCGGTCTCCTGCCCGCTCCCGGGCCTCGGCGCGGAGGACCGTCTGCCCTGCAGTGCAGACCGCTGGCCCTCCACCGCTGCGCCCGCCTCGCCCACCTCGCCAGTTGGGGGCCACTGCACGACTACACCACCCCCTCGTCGGATCGCGGCCATGTTCGTCTCCCCATCTCCGACCGTCTTCCGCAGCACGGCGCCAAGGAGGGGTTTCGTCTCCGAATTTATCAGCATCGCCCCCCCACCTCCTGCAGATCGGCCGCAGCTCCCAGTCACCTGCTCCAGCGTCGCCTGCTGACTGGTGGGCGGCGGCCGTCGACGCCGAGTTCTTGATAGAAGCGCCGCTGGCGGGGACCGCTGGCGAGGCAGGGACGCCACCTAACCGCCCCAATGACTGGTGGTCTGAGCTGAGCTTGCCTCTGTTGAGCTCCGCACACCTCCGCGCCTCTGCAATGTGCCACCTCCGTCCCAGTTGTTGGGCAGCGCGGGTGGTCTGCCGGCCAGTGCTAGCTTGGTCCAGCCGTCCCCGTCGCCCACCCCAGCTCCATCCGCGGCGGGACGCGCCACGCCGCCAGCAACAGAAAACAGGAGAGCCAGGGCCCCGACGGCTCAATCGGTGGCGGACTTCATTGGCAGCATGATCCTGCCGCTCGATGTCACACCCGGCCCGTTTGGCTCATAGTGGCCCATGTGATTGTTATGAGATGTTGTGGAGAGTTTAGTCCCACCTTGGTTGTTAAAGGCGGGATAGACCAACATATAAGGCTTCTAGAGTCCATTCCACCATTCCCGGGTTAATCCTTTTAAGCGAAGTAAGGACGAAAGCTTAAGTGGGATGGCGGTAGGTGTGGTTTGCTCAACGTTCAGAGTGAATCTGAGCCGTTTGGACTCTAGAGCGCATATAACGCTATTTATGCATTCTACTTTTATCCTTAAAAGTGGAGTGTGATAAGTTGGTATCGGAGCCGACCTTCGCGGCCACGGGCGCGTGCGGGCTAGGGGCTGGACATGGGGGTTCATGCGCGTGTAGGCTCTGCGGAGTGCACGGCGTGGCACATGTGCTGGCACTGGGCGCACGGTCGCGTGTGCCAAGAGGGGAACGTTCCTGGTCACGTTTGTCCGGTTGTGGGTATGTTGAGCTCGACGAGGACGTCGAGTTCTTTGAGGGGGGTGTATGTCACACCCGGCCCGTTTGGCTCATAGTGGCCCATGTGGTTGTTATAAGATGTTGTGGAGAGTTTAGTCCCATCTTAGTTGTTAAAGGCAGGATAAACTAACATATAAGGCTTCTAGAATCCATTCCACTATCCTCGGGTTAATCCTTTTAAGCGAAGTGAGGACGAAAGCTTAAGTGGGATGACGGTAGGTGTGGTTTGCTCAACGTTCAGAGTGAATCTGAGCCGTTTGGACTCTGGGGCGCATATAAGACTATTTATACATTCTACTTTTATCCATAAAAGTAGAGTGTGATACTCGACCAGCCCATCATCGAGTCGCAGCCAGTGCTTAGGAGATCGCGCGTTCAGCCGACGGAGGATGACCAAGACTGGCGGGTGCCCAGGAGCTCGCGCCTGGCAGCCAATTCAGCTTACCGCGATCCACAGCCCGAGCGGCAGGCCAGACGAGTGATGCTGAACAAATGGAATGACCGCCCGGATGATGCGGGCTCCGAGACGCCCGACCCGACCATTGCTGCTCGCTTCCATGAGGCGTTCGGAGACGACGCTCCCTCCTCTCGGCGCGAGGCCATGCGCGAGCTTTTTCCGCAGCTCGCTCGTCGCTCCGCGCGGTCCACGTCCCGGCGGGACTGAGTTTCGCGCACGCAGCGCTTCGAAGCATCGTGCAGCAGCAACAGGCCTCTGTCGTGTGTCTCCAGGAGTCCAAGATCGCGAATTTTCCTTTTTCCCTGAACAATGACATAACCAGCAGTTATTTTGACTACGTCTCTCTCCATGCTCTTGGTGCGGCCGGAGGGACGGTCTACCTCCTGGCGACGCGATCTTTGGAGCGTGTCCTCTACTTGCGTACGCCGTTTCTCCGTTACCATCAAGCTGACTTCCCAGGGAGCGACTCGCACTTCCTGTTTCCTGACCAACGTATATGGGCCTCCGTACAGGGCGGACAAGCACGCCTTCCTGCAAGAGTTGCGAGATGTGGCAGCCTCTTGCTCCGGCCCCTGGTTAATTTGTGGGGATTTTAATCTCATTTACCAGGCGGCCGATAAGAGCAATGGTAGGTTGCACCGCAGCCTCACGCGTGCGTTCCGGAGCGCCATCGATGACACGCGCCTACAGGAGATCCATCTCAACGGGCGGCGTTTCACTTGGTCCTACTATGGTCGGGACGACCCGACTTTGGAGCGGATTGATCGGGCGTTCGCCAACGCCGATTGGCTTGAGCTTTTCCCGTGCCACCTCCTAAAATCCCTCTCCTCCGACCATGCGCCGCTACTGTTGATCCTCAACTCCGAACCTTGGGCGGTGCCCAGGATCCACTTCGAGCTGTGCTGGGCGAAAATTGATGGGGTTCCCTGCTGCGGCCTGGGGACAGCCGATCCCGAACGTCGAGCTACGGGCGTTGGCGCGCGCGCTGCGTAGCTGGCGGGCTTCCAAGGTGGGCGGCATTCAGTTTCAGCTAACTATGGCACGGCTCATCATTCACGAGTACGACGTCACCAGGAGTCCCGCTCTCTCTCCGCCAGCGAGTTTGCACTGCACCGGGATCTTAAGGCCCATGTCCTCGGCCTGGCCTCCCTCGCCCGCACGATGGCCAGGCAGCGAGCGAGATACTTCCACCGACGGCGTAAGAACTACCTCCTGACCATCAGCCACGAAGGGCAAACTTTCTCGGAGGAAGAGGCCAAGGCCGGGACGGTCTACTCTTACTACAACGCCATCCTCGGTACTCCGTTTATCCGATCGCACCGCATCAACCTCCTTGCCCTTCAGCTACCGTCCCTGGACTTGTCTGTGCTGGTGCTGCCTTTCTCACCGGCCGAGGTTGAGGCCATTGTCAGGGCCTCCCCATCGGCCAGGGCGCTGGGTCCTGATGGTTTCGGTGCTGGATTCTATAAGGTGGCCTGGCAGGTTGTTGGCCCCAATGTTGTGCGGGCCTTCCACTCTCTCTGGGATATGGATTTCAGGAACTTCAACTGCCTAAATGAGGCCATCATGGTGCTACTTCACAAGAACAGCAACCCTTCCGGCCTCCGAGACTACAGGCCGATCAGCCTAATTCACTCGGTGGGGAAGCTGTTTGCGAAGGGGTTGGCGCTGCGGCTAGCCCCCAGGATGTCAGAGTTGGTCTCCATCAACCAGACAACGTTCATCAAGGGGAGGTGCACACACGAGAACTTCCGAACGGTGCAGTTGGCTTATTGTTGGCTATACGTGCCGATGATTCTGCTGAAGGTTGACCTCGCCAAAGCATTTGACACGGTGGCCTGGCGCTGGCGGGACTGGGTGTCCTACCTCCTCTCCATGGCCACAACCAAGGTGTTGGTCAATGGACGCGCAGGGAGGCGCATCTACCACGCGCGGGGCCTCCAGAGGCCGATCTGCAGGGACAGCTGATGCCGCTGCCAGGTAGCGCGATCAAATACCAAGCATCTATCTACGCAGATGACCTCGTCGTCTTCTTGTCCCCCGAGCTCCTTGACTTCAGCTGCATGAGGCAGCTACTGGAGATCTTCGCGGGTGTCTCTGGGCTGGCAACCAACCTGGAGAAGTGCAGCATCACTCCGATTTGCTGTGACGACAGTACAGTCGAAGCCATCCTAGAGATGTTTCTGTGCCACGTGCAACCTTTCTCGATCACCTACCTGGGCGCGCCTCTCCCCACATCCAAGCTGTGCCGCGCGCTGGAGCAGCAGCTCATCGACAAGGTCGCCTCCAGGATTCCTGCTTGGAAGGGGAATCTCATGACTTTGATCGGACGGGCCACTCTAGTGAAGTCCACTCTCTCAGGTATACCAGTCCACACTTCCATCTGCTTCTCCCTTTCCCCATGGGCCATCAAGGAGAGACACAGGCGCCGCAGGGCCTTCCTTTGGCAAGTGCAAGGTAGCATGGCCGGTTGCATGCTTGCCCAGGGAGCTCGGGGGCTCAGCGTCCCTGATCTCAAGACGATGGGCGTCGCCCTCCGATTGCGGTGGGAGTGGCTGCGGCGCTCGGATTCCTCGACCCCGTGGTCCGACCTACCATGCAAGATTGACGCAATCTCGGAGGCAATATTCAGGGCGTCTGTCCGGGTCGTGGTAGGGGACGGTAGACGGGCACGCTTCTGGACGGATGACTGGTTGCCTAACGGCCCGATCCACCTCTTCGCCCCGTCTCTTTTCCGCGCGGTTGGTGCGCGTCGAAGGGGCAGATCGGTTCACGACGCCTTGCTCCACGATCGATGGAAGCGTGACGTTAATGGAGCCCGCACAGCAGCCGTCATCACTGAGTATGCCATGCTCCGAGACATCTGCCAGGACGTCACGCTCCTTCCAGACACCGTAGATCGCTTCGTCTGGATGTGGACCGCGTTCGGGGAGTACTCCTCGGCATCGGCATACAAGGCCTTCTTCGGAACCCCAGAGCTGGCTGACGCAAGGGAGGCATGGAAGGCGCCAACACCTCCCAAAGTCAGGTTCTTCTTCTGGCTCGTGTTGCGTGGTCGACTTTGGACGGCAGAAAGTAGAATGCGCCGTGGCCTGCAGCCAAGTGCGGACTGTGCGTTGTGCGGCCAGAACGTAGAGACTTGCGACCACCTTCTCGCCTCCTGTGTCTTCGTAAGGGAGGTTTGGTTCTGCATTTTGCAGCGGGTTGGTATGCAGCACCTGGCACCCGACCAATCGGCGCTAATTGGGGCCTGGTGGCTGCAAGCGAGGATGGCCGTTCCGGAGACGTTCCGTCGAGGTTTCGATGCCTTGGTGCTGCTCGTATCCTGGGAGATTTGGAAAGAACGCAACCGCAGAACCTTCGACGGGATCAATGAGTCGGCCACTCAGGTGCTACTCCGGATCCAGGCCGAAGGAGAAGCTTGGATCGCGGTGGGCTACAGCAAGCTCGCACCGCTGCACTGTGATTGCTTAGCGTCGCCATCTTTCTTTGCAGCGCAACTAGTTTCTTAGTTAGTACACCTTTTTAGCTTCACCGTTTAAGCTGGTGATTTGTGTGCAAGTGTGTCTTGTGGTAGTCTTTCGCATCTCGCTTAATACTACCACAGGTGTGTGTCTAAACTCTGGGCGTATCCAGTGCCGTAGGATCCCGCACCATGGGGTGTGGGGAAGGGAGAATAGCCAACAGCCTTTTCCGCACAAATGTGCAGAGGCTGGCGCTTGATTGCTTTAAGGGAAAATAGAGTGTGTATCTAAACTGTATTTTCCCTTCAAGCAATACGAGCCAACGGCACGTTCTCGAAAAAAAAATTCTGCACGACACTGATTATGCTCGGTTCAGTGGCCACACCTTCAGCAGACACCAGGTGACCCAAATACTCCACTGAACTCTGAGCAAAGGAGCATTTCGAACTTTTGGTGAACTTATTGTCATGCAAGATTTGGGAAACTTGGCGGAGTAACTTCAGATGCTCCTACAGGTTCTTGCTGTACATTAGGATGTCGTCCATGAAGACAAGGACTCCTCGACGCAACAAGTGAGCAAACAGTGAATTCATCAAGCTTTGAACCGTGGCAGGGCGTTTGTCAAACCAAATGGCATCAACAAGTATTCATACAGGCCTTGATGCGTGCAGAACATAGTTTTGTGTTCATCACCTACAGCCATGCTAATCTGATGATATCCTGCATGAAAATCCAGCTTTGTGAACACCACTGAGTTCATCCAAGAGCTCATCGACAATCGGCATGGTATGCCTATGCTTCACAGTAATGGCATTCAAGTGTCGGTAATTGACACAGAAACGCCATGTCCCATCCTTTTTACGCACCAGCAACACTGATGAAACAAAGGCACTAGTGCTGGGCCTGACGACTCCACTCTGTAACATGTCCTGCAGCTGGTTCTCAATCTCGGTCTTTTGTATTGGAGAGTAGTGATAAGGCCGAACACTGATTGATTAGGCACCCGGCAGCAAATTGATTTGATGATCGGCCTCGCGTCTGGGTGGCAAGGCTGTTGAGGTAGCAAAGAGATGCTCAAATTCAGTCAGCAAGTGTTGTAATGGCTCCGGAAGGCTGTCTAAATCCACTGAATCAATTGCAGATACAGACTGTAGCACGTCCGACAACTCATTCTGTTGGAAACCTTCACTCAACTGAATGCAGGAAGCAACCATCCCAGACTTAAGTAGGCCTTGGAGCTTATGAGACGAGATTTCAGGGCAACTGTGCAACTGGTCCTTGACCGCCTGCAAAGTGATACGGTTTTCATGGTGCGTCACTCGCATGACCTTTGTCTTGTAATGAACCCATATTGGACTGACAGCTTCCAACCAATCTTCCCCAACTGTCATGTCATAGCACCGTAGTGGCAACAGCCGAGCATCAGAAATGAAGGTATGTCCCTGAATCCACCAATGCAGGGCAGGCACTCTGTCAGTTGACTGCAACTATCCGCCATCAGTTGCCCTGAAATTCAGTAACTGACAGGGTTCAGTGGCCAGTTTCAGAGTCTGAACCAACCGATCACTGAAAAACATGCCGATGCTGCCGGAATCGACCAATACCAGCACCTGTTGTTTCCCATTTCGAGCTAATAACTTCAGGGTATGTCGTCGTGTCGTGTCTTGGGTTGGTCGTGCAGCAATCGCACTGCCATCACATTGTCATCAACAGAAAGCACTTCCGACTGACTTTCTTCGCTGTCTCCAGCAATCTGCACTTCCAAGGCATCCAGGATTTCTTCCAACACATGTAGAGAAATCTGGTCTGGGCATGTATGATTAGCTCCCCATTTGTTCCCACATTTGGTCTAGGCTCCTGAACTGCTTGAGTGAGGCCAATTTGTCTTCTATTTCAGATTTTTGAGCTCTCACTGTTGTCTTCTCAGGTTCTGGATTCATTGCGGAACCGTTTTGCCCGATCCCCTGGTGAATTCCTGCTTAGGGGCTCTTGTGCACGCTGATGCTAATTCTTGCTCTTGAATCAAGACCAAGGCACTAGCAGTATCAACATCCCGCGGACGATGCAGTAACACAGCAGCTCGGATTTCCTCCTTATCATCGAAGGCAGGGTTATAGAGAAGTACCCCGTGTTCCAGCTTCTCAAATTCTTCCTGATATTCCAATACAGATGCAGTCTGCTTCAGTGAATCCAACTGGCGCAGCATGATTTGGTATTGATCCTTATCAAATTTTGTCATCACCATCTCACAGAGCTGCAGTCTGCTTCAGTGAATCCAATGCGGCCTCGATGCTCCACAGTTTGCAACCAGGTGGCCGCAGCCCCTTGAAAATTGAGCGCGGTGAAGCGCATCTTCATCGAAGCATGCACCGAGTAGACCTACATCTCGCAGTGATCCGGCCAGAGACGAGGGTTAGATCCATCGAATTTGGGGAATTCGAGCTCCGATGATGGAATCGGAAAATCAGGTCCAGGGGGCGTACCATTGCCCGGGCAAAGCGGATGAGCTCGAAGGAGCCCATCGCTAGCGTGCCAATGGCGAAGTTGAGGTCGATTCGCGCCGGAGAGGGTCATGGCTGAGGCGGGGGCTCGCGGAACTGCCAGCTCGTGGAGGAGGCGGTGGTGGCTTCCAGCCTCCCGATGCGGTTCGCCACGTCCGGGACCTGGACCTGGGTCGTGGTTTCCGTCGAGCGCTGCAACATTGTACCGAGCAAGTCCTTCGCGGTGGTCTGCCAAGCTTCAAGTGCGCTCAGCTTGTCCAGCGTGGTCTTCCATCTCCTAGAATCCGGCGAACTGAGTCACTATGGACTCCATCGTCATATTGACGCCATCATTTCTAATTGAAATTTTGGGGGATTTCATTTCTTCAGCGCCAGAGCGAGCGCAAACAAAAATTCCCACCAAATCAGCGTCCTCCAGATACCAAATTGTTACAGAATTGCTAGGGTAGAGGAATCGATAGAACAGGATGAACACGGCTGGAACCCGTGGGATTTCAGAGTTGGAATGTTTCAGTTACAATTTCGTTGCCCGTCTCCCTTCACCGTCTCAGGATGCTGGTGCACTACCGACACCGGCCCAAGGCCACACACTCACTGGGCCGAATCCATGAGGCCCACTACCGCTAGCACCTGACGGCCACTCCTCACCCGTGACAATATCCGAGTGCGGACGCCCAAATCTTTATTTGTACTCCAATTAAAATAAATAACACTATCCACGCCTAGTTTACACAAAAGGTAAAGCATCTAATATTTGATTAGAGTTTAACAGCTATGCTGCTCAATATCATTGATATAAATACGACAAAAGACTGATACTTCTATGTACGGGGTACGATGTATTGTCATTTATGACAAGTTGATTATGAACCGGCATGATCTGTTTATACCAAAATTTAGAATTTTGATGTAATGACTTAGGCATGGTAAAGTTTGTTATCGGCTAATGGAGTTGAATTGGCTATTCAGCGTATGACAAGAAGAGGAAAAACAAATAGGTAAAGACGGCGGCCGAAGTTTGGAAAGGAACGAATTTAAGATTGGTCGGATTCCAAGAATAAGGAAGGATGGAGTCCATGTACCTTAATTAGGTGTTTACTTCTACTCCAAATTTGTAGTAAATTGTATTCGGTTAGGACTCGTATCGAGCCTTGGGTATAAATGTATAGCCCCGGCTATTGTAATATACATTCAATCACACAATCAATACAACCTTTTTGGCTTTCGCCATTGCATTAGGAGTAGGAGTACTGTAGATCCCGACGAGTTTCTTCGACGAGCAGGCTGACATCGGTTAAGTCCAACCTCTGGCTTGTTTATAAGTACCGTCACGGTTTATATTATTGTTTGTAAGGCTACATGGATCCGGTCAACCTCTTATAAACCCTAATATAAACTAGTTATCAATCTTTATCAATATTTATAAGGCTGCATTGATCCGTTCAACCTCTTATAAATATTTCTAGGGTTAGTTATCTGGTTAATCTATTGAAGTTAATAAGCTTTGCTTGTTGGTTTTTGATTGATTGAATAGTTAGCGATTTTGTTATATTTAGTCATTTAACTCTTTATAGTAAAATCACCTTTGCCCATCAAGATTGAAGTGTATTGGCATCTCACTATATTAATATATCGTCTTATTAACCATGTCGCGTTCGATTCTCGCTTTGATGACAGATCTATTTATATTGGCCATTTTATTTCATTATTGATCGAAGATAGCATGTGATCAAGGCATGTGCAATTTTAGATTAAATCTGTTAGTTAACAAAGTCTTATTTATGATTGCTATTAGGCTGCTATCGATCCATTCGATCCCCACGGTTAGCATTATAGATTAGAAATTTGTCGATTTTTAGGTTGAATTTATTATCACATATGATTTTTTGATTGCTTGTTATAACGATATCGGCTATTTAGCCGATTGATCTACACTTTAACGATCATAATATGTACTCATGATAACAGTATGTATGAATGAATTCTTTAATCCTATGAGATTAATTTATTGTTTCTATTATGGCTGCCATCGATCTGTTCGAACCCCACTGTTAGAAATAATATATTAAAATTAATATATTATCGATTTATTCATGTAGATTGTGGATTGCTTGCATGTTACGACTCTTTATCTGCAATCGGCTATTTAGTCGATTCGCTACATGTGTTACATTTTCTTATATATCTTGAAATCGGTTATATTCAGAACTTCATTTACATGCATAATATAGTTCATTTCATAATTTTAACATATGCCAGGATACCATTTGAATTTATTTCATCATTTGTGTTATTAGATACATGAGATTTTGACTTTTTAGTTGATGATCTTTCTCTTCTGGCTACACATTTGGAACTGTCTGAAAACACACCGACATGTTCCACTGAAATTACTAATCAATTTTCTTTCTCCTTTGTTAATTGCAGGTCAAATTAACTGGCACGCCTTTGGTCTTGATTCTGATCCGTCCTGTGTTTAAAGCTAGCGGATCTTCGGACCAGCTCCAAGTAGATCTTTCTGGCTTGCTGTGTGTAGGACACATTGCCACATTTTTGTGTCAATAGGATCATATACTATACTCCGTCCGTTTTCTTTACCTTTTTTTAGAAAATGGAAGAGACTTCCTGCTTCTGCGTCACCGCACACAGCATTTGCATTATGACATAGATTTAGCGATATTGCTGAGGGTTCAGGGAAACAAGAAATGCAAAAATTATAGATGATAGTCTATTATTAAATTTCCATCCATGAGAAGAGAACAGCTCGAGCGCAGTGGTCTCTAATTTTCTGCTCGCTAAACGGAAAGACTCATTTGTTTCATCATCACGCTGCAGCAGTGCCCAAAACCTCAGCGAGTATGTTCCCCTGAAACTGCATAAAAGATGTATATTCGCGACTTTGAAAAATTAGATCCCCTGAAGCAGCTATCCCCAACCAGAAAATATTTCTTCTCTTTTGAATAAAAATTTGATATCCAACTCGATAACATGTAGGATACAGAGCTGGGAGGGGTTAACCCAATAGCTATATAGACAGTCCTCCATATTATCATGGCATGATGACAATCAAAGAAAAGATGTTTAATAATTTCATTACAATTACAGAAACAACACTTTTGACTGTTTTTCCAATTCCTCTTAATGAGGTTGTCCTTTCAAATTACGGATTCTTTACTTGTCATGTTAGCTTTGTCCAAAGTCAAACGTTACCAACTTTGACCATCTATTTTAAAAAGTTCTTATAGTTTCACAACATATGAATTATATATTATGAAAACATTTATCATAGTGAATCTAAAAACATAAATCTTGTTATATGAATCTATGTAAGTTTTCTGAAATCAATGGTCAAAGAAATAAATGTTTTACCTAGGACTAAGCTAATAGGACATCTAATATGTGGTAGGGCACGCACGAGAGAAATAGAAAATGTAAATGCAAAGCCATATCGCAGACGCGGAGGTTGTGCCCGTGCAGCACGTTTCCGTTTTGCGCAGGCGGTTTGTACTGGTGCCGATACTTTGACCTGATACCAAGCAACATAATTCCTCCATCTTAAATTATAATACGTTTAACTTTTTTAACTATAACTTTGACCATTCGTTTTATTAAAAAAATTATATAAATATAGTTAAATTTATGTCATTCTTAAATAATTTTTATTAATAAAGCAAGCTATGATAAAAGAATGATAGTTTGCATAAATTTTTGAAAAAGATGAGTGGTTAAATTTGGTATAAAAAAATCAAACGCTATACAATTTGAGAAGGAAGAAGTACTTACTTTAATGTTGATGCTTTCCTGCTTTAAGCATCTGGTACTACCATATTGCCTTTTGCCTGTGCGCTTTCATCGAACAGTATCTTCTGCAGGACTGCCACCCAGACCGCCGTCTATTATAAAAGGGCATGAATGCAGGCGTAGCTGCTTACACAAATCGGCCATGATGGGCGCTAATGACCAGTCCAATCCCGCTGCGAAGAATGGTGACCAGAGCATGAAGAAACGGCTCTTCCACAAGTCGATGGGGACAGCGGCAGGGCTGAGGAAGCTCCTGCCGGCCGGCACCACGCTGGCCTTCGAGACCATGGCGCCATCCTTCACCAACGGCGGCCGGTGCAGCGGCCACGATGATGTCCACTTCGTCTTCACCTGTGCCCTCATCGGCTTCCTCACCTTCCTCAGCGCGGCGCTCAGGTTCACCGACAGCATCATCGACAAGGATGGTAACACCCACTACGGGGTGGCCACCCTCAGAGGCTTCAAGCTCTTTAACTGCAAGCGAGAGGACCTGCAACTGTCGGACGACGAGTGGGAGAATCTGAAGAGGCGAATGAAGTTGAAGCGGCGGGACTTCCTGCACGCCCTCTTGGGAGCCGCCGTGTTCGGGGTCCTCGCCTTCTGCGACGGTGGCGTGCAGAGGTGCCTGGTCCAAAAAAGAGTCAAGCCGTTGGAAGGATATCCTCAACCACTTGCCCTTGGCTGTCGGGTTCTTCGCCAGCTTCGTGTTCATGATCTGGCCCTCCACCAGGAACGGCATCGGCGAAGGTGTCGGTGCTTTGGACGACACGGAAGACAACAAAAGCCAAGAAACGACAGCGGCCAAGAAGAATCGGTTGTTCGACAATACTGTGGGGACTGTGGCGGGCCTGTCGAAGCTCCTGCCGACCGGGACCACGCTGGCTTTCGAGACGATGGCTCCGGCCAGTGCAGCGTCCACGGCGTCCACTACGTCTTCACCTGGGGGCTCATCAGCTTCTCACCTTGCTCTGCGCGGCGCTCAGCTTCACCGACAGCGTCACCGACAAGTACGGCAACACCTACTACGGGGTGGCCACCCTCGACGGCCTCCTGCTCTTCAACCACGACCCCAAGGACCTGCGGCTGTCGGACGACGAGGAGGAGAATAGGAGGATGTGGGAGCATCTGAAGAAAACAAAGAAGGTGAAGCCGCAGGACTTCCTGCACGCCTTCTTCATCCGGCGGTGTTCATGGCCCTTGCCTGGTCCCAATGGAGTCGGACCAGTGGAAGGAGTCGCTGTCCATCGTGCCGCTGGCGGTGGGGTTCCTCGCCAGCTTCGTGTTCATCATCTTCCCTTCCAACAGGCTTGGCATTGGCAAAGAAGGCGCTTCGGACAATCGCTACAGAACATCAAGATCACTGTACAGCAGGCCACCAACTGCAAGAGCTCTCTCCAGGCCACGGGCATCACCCAAGTTGATCCCTCGACTAGCTATGAACTCGGCACAGTCGGCTGACGTGTGCCGTCGTTGGTCTCAGACTCTCAGTAGCAGCTGGTGTGGGTAAGTTGCTGTGCGTGCGTGCTACCGTGCATGGCTGTCGTCTTCAAATAGAGCTTGCCGGAGTCGAATCAAGGCTTTCATCACTGTTTCAGCGGTGTGCGTGTGTGCTTTTCTTCTTTGATCACATGAATTGTTTACCACAACTTGATTGCTGTTAGACAAGGTAATATTGGTGAGTTACCATAATTTGGTGTCACAATGTTTCTACGAAACGTTGGAAAGGATCATTGTAGTAACTATGATTGAGTCACCATAATTTGGTGTCAAGATATTCCAAGTTACCGTAACACGACGTGATTATGTTATCATGATATATTTATGAGAATTCGGATGGCCGGAGACATAAAAGTATAGTTTGTTTAGTACATCGTTCATTCTAATTTATAAGATGTTTTGGCTTTTCTAGGTTCGTAGCTTTTGCTATACATCTAGATCTAGATATATATTATATATAGATACATGGTAAAAGTTATAAATATAGAAATACCAAAACGTCTTATAATTTAGGACGAAGTACTAGAGTACGTATGTACGTAGATTACTCTGGTATATTTAAGTATAATATTGAAGGTTGTTACCACAACAGTAGTTGCCTTTTGATACGTGCTCTTGTCTTGTTATCTGTCTGATTCACAATACCATAATCTTGTTATTTTTAAATGATTTACTAGAATATTTGATGCCTCAGATTAGTTACGATAATCTGTTTACTAGAAATGCAAATTGTTTACTACAATATATGCCTTTCTGTGCCTGGTAGTTACGATTCTCGATTTTCGAAAATTATTTACTCAAGGAATAGGAATATCAAAAAAATGCATTTGCATCCAAAATTTTGAGAGAAAAAAGGTGTTCTAAATCATTTAGAGCTTCTCCCATGGCTTTGGATTACACATTGACCATTAACATTTCACAATATAAAAATACATTAGGAGTATTGTTGTTGTGCAGAAACTCACCCAAAAAGAATAGCATGGATCGGAGCAACCACAACCTTAATTTAGGCGGAGACCGGAGAGCAGCTAGCAGAAGAAAACAAGGAGGATGCTGAATGTGCATGCAGATGCTGAATTTCTCCTATGGTCATGCATCATCTCAGCTATGGGGATCTCCTCCACAGTTTTGCCTTCAAAAAAAAAAAAAAACACCAATGTATCTCCGGTTTTGTAGATGGCTGCCGACGAAGCAAGTAAATAGGAATCGGCCCCTAATCCAAATGAATCTGCACAGGATTGTATGGGAAAAGAAGGATTTTGGTGGCTGCTTACCTCGTGAATCAAAGGGAAATTACGGCCCTAGTGGAGGACTGGGGCATCGCCATGTATGGGAAATTACGGCGCAATATGGACAGATGGAGAAGAGGAACAACTACACCGCCTTTGCATCAAAGGCCGGTGCGGCAGGAAAGTCCACGACGGCGGACCGTGTGGACGAAGCGAGTTCTGCGGGCAGAGAATGGAACAATTAGGAAGGGACATGATTAAACGGTATGCCGTGATCCGATCCAATCCAATTATTAAATGCTAGATTTACGAGCCAAGCCGTGAGCATGTTTACAGCTAGGGCCCGCACGGACCCACCAAGCGTATATTTTGGCTAAGACTATCTCTAACCACTGCACACGCAATACAAGACCCATTCCACGTGCTACAGGCAAAAGGTTCAATACCCACTTTTTATCTTCTCTAATAGCAGGGTCCAAAACAGAACCCTTTCTGCAAATGAGTCTCTAGGAAAGAGAGGATGCTCATATTCGGGTTATGCCCCTGCTGCCACCCAAAATAGATCTCGCATATAGATACTCTGTAGAGGTCGATACAGTAC
>CM041636.1:19677912-19738295 GCA_023333625.1 Bothriochloa decipiens
CCACGACGGCGGACCCTGTGGACGAAGCGAGTTCTGCAGGTGGAGAATGGAACAATTAGGAAGGGACGTGATTAAACGGTATGCCGTGATCAGATCCAATCCAATTATTAAATGCTAGATTTACGAGCCAAGCCGTAAGCGTGTTTACAGCCAGGGCCCGCACGGAAATAATAATTAATTAACCTATATACATACATAGCCCGTGCGTTGCACCGGGTCCCAAATTTTTGTACATTATCTACGGTGACAGAGGCAAGCACCAGTAGTTAAATATTCCTTGCAGTTGCCTCAGCCACTTGCTTCATCTCGGCTGTGATGCTAATGCATGGCACGCGTACGGCGCAGGCTTCCATCACCGATAACCACCGCTACAAAAAGGATTTACAGATCAGGAGCCTCCATTTTATACCAAAAACACTTCCATTTTACAAAAAGGAGACTACCGGATCCGTTCTGCCGTGGATGACTCCTCCGGAGGCTATTTAGGTGTAGAGATAGAGAATATTATATATCTTACCAAAAGGCATGAGAAATACAAATCAACTATTGATGTATCTTTTGTACAAAAGTACACTATGCATATCTTTTGGCTAAGACTATCTATAAGACTCTAATCACATCACATGCAACACAAGACCCATTCCACGTTTAGGTTATGCCTGTGCTGCCACCCAAAACAGATCTCGCATATAGATACTCTGTAGAGGCCGATACAGTACCATCCAAGACCGATTTTGAATTTGGATGTCCATATGAGTCACCTGTTAGAGACAGTCTAACGGATATGTAGTTCATGTTTAGGGTCTGTTTACCTTTAGTTAGCCCCACCTGCCATCCATGTGTGTGTCGTTTATTTTTTATCTTATCTTCTCCATGGCACATCTTTTTCTGTTTTTTTTTTCTCAGCCTTATCTTCTCCACGGACCACGGAAGATCCCCCAAAGCCAGGGCTCATGCGGCCACCCCTTCTGCTTGCCCTGCTGCTGCCGGTGCCTTGGCTCGCGATGGTCGCCCTCACCTGTTCTGCTCTGTTCGGTGAGGACACTGCTGTGGCACAACCAGCACGCTCCACTCAACATGGGCACCCCCACCTGCTCTGATCGCTGTTGAGGACACAACCGCACAACAGCCTTTCTGCTCCAGCCGCCGAGGATGTCCGGCCACCCGCGACGGAGCTCTCTAGGCTGCCCCGCGCAGAGCTCTCCTACGCTGCCCGAGCCAAGCTCGACCGCCCACTCTTGGGGTTCGCTGGTGGAGGAGATTGCTCATCCTCCGAACGATGATCAGACTTGGAGTCAATCTGATGAGTCAGACATTGTACCTATTATGGTGGAGATCCATGATCTCACGGGTGGGAGGGAACCGAGATGGACACGATCGTGGTTCTGCTAGTTTTGGTTCTGCTGCTTGTGGACGATTCCCGTGGGACCTTTTAGGAGTAGAAGAGATTATGTGACATCCTAGTGTCCAAAGTGCATAATTTCACTTGCATTGCATGAGCATAAGCATCTTCATGGCATAGCATTCATAAGCATGTGATGTGACTTATGATGATTGCATTGAAATCCATGTTTAAGTGCTCAATTATGCTCTTTATGCTCATGGTCATGCTTGATATGTTAATTCTTGTGTGGAGTGCTCACTTAACTTATTTAGTTATACTTAGAATGCAAAATGGAACCATGTTTATATTGGTGATCATGTATGATTGTGCTCCTCCATAACAGTTTGTTTGTTTTGACCCTAGGAGTACTTTGTTTGATGTAACAAGCATATTGACTTAGAGGCTTTGCATGGTAGTGCACCCTAAAGCAAAGTTGTGCCAAATTTTATAAGGAACAAACTTTGTTTAAGGGCCAAGACCTACATCTATTCCTAGCATGCTCAATTTTGGCTCACAAGTCAAAATTAGGGTGGTTTTGAAGGGTTTGAAAACGACTAAACTGACTTTCAGTTTGCTTCTACTACATTTTGGAACTTTATAGTTAGCAAACCAGCTAGATTCAGGCCATGAACCTTTAAGCAATGTTGGTGTACTCATGTAGCTCTAACCAACAGAGGAATTGAATGAACAAATTGACGGGTGATTTGAGGGTTTTAGAGGCTCAAAGATTGGCCGTTGGTCGGCCAAATGCCGACTAAATTGGCTTTCGCTAAAGTGGAAGCCGGCCTCGGTGGCTGACCAATGCCAGGCTGCGGCCGCCACTTGGCAGCCGTACGCCAGCGTGTCAACCATCGATGTGGCCGGGATGAGCTCAAGGTGGCAAGGCACCGTCCCACTCCGTCTCTCATGCTGTCACTCGCTCTCTACTCTCCTCTCCTCTCTCGCATGAGCACGAAGCAGTGGCAACACCAACGAGCAATCACCGGCGTGGAACTCTCTCCTCGTCGTGGCATTATTTGATTCCTCACACACACAGCTCTTCCATGAGCTCCTCTACCTCCTCGACCTCTTCTCCATCCTCATCAACCAATAGGTGAGGCGCAAACATCCCATGCGCACATGGCCACCATGTAGCCATGGTCACCAAGCTTGAGCTTACCGTGGCTAGTCTTGCTGTGGCCACCTCTCACCTCCCTCTCTCTTGTTCTGTACTGCCTAGGAGTCTCTGATGCTAAATCCGTTATTGGTTTGGTCGACGATAACTGTTGGTATTTATTAAGTTCAACGAAAATATGAAAGTTATCCGCAAGTGCACAGATAAGATACCGATGTAGCACTTCGCCATGATGACCTAGTTTTAAATATCAAACCCAAAGGAACGGAAGAAGGGATCTTGATCTAAACTTAATCCCTGAGCACAATCAAGGATGAGACGCTTAGAGGATTGAGGGAGATGACTAGGGCTGTCTAGTTCTACTTTAGAAATTTCTCTTATCAATCTGCTATGGGATTACTATGGAAGACCGAAAACAGAGTACGAATCTACCACATAACCAAATCTCCTGCAAGGCCTACATTCGGGGAGTGGACTATAGAGGACTCAACAAAGCTATAAAAGTCACCTTCGCGATCTACCACATGGCCTAGAATATAGGAGGCATTCCACAAGTAATCAAACCTAAGCACAACGCTTACGCTACGATGACTCCTCAGGATCAAAGTACTTGAAAGAGTTGAGAAAATAGAAGAACAATAAGAACAATTACTCACAGACTCATAGAAGTTGATGACCGTAGAAATCTCTGATCCAAGCTCTTGAAGAATTTGAATCCGCAGGTACAAGCCACAGAGGAGCACCGACACACCCGGGGGTTCCTCCATATCTTCTACCTCTCTCTCTCTCTCTCTCTTCTGGTTCTAGTTTAAGACTAGATCTAAACCTAACTAGAGGTGTACTAGACTTCTTCTTGATTGCTAAGCTCTAGAGAGGTAGTCCATTCAAGGGACCCCTCTCCTGAGATCTACTCTGGAGATAATGAATTGAATTGTAGATCGATGCCTGAGGGGGGTCTTCCCTTGCTTATATAGTCCGATAGGATGAACCATTACCCTTGGATCAAACCGACTTGAAACAATGGTCAAGATGCGTCGTGGAGGTCGGTTGGAGATCAAACTTCGAAGATGGATGGTAGGTGGGACCCACTTGGGCCGACCGGCCCCACATGGTAGGCCGGTCGGCCTAGCCTAGTGCCAGGTTTGGCCCTCCTTTGTTCTGGTGTCCTCTGGTGTCCTCTAGAGCCTTCCCGTCAAGTTTCACGGAAATCCTACGTGATTTGATTAGGTTCCTTGACTCCTACTCTTCCTCGGCTATCTCTGATTTAATCCCTGAAAAATCACAATTCACCAAAGCTGTGGAAATTATTGTTAGTCTAGAAAACTCTGCTTGGTGATGATTCCAGTGTCTTCTAGAAACTTCAAAGCATATCCAAAGTGGACTCTCCCATCGGAACTCCAAATATAGCAAGTGATATGTCCATTTTGATTGTCTCAAAGAGCTCTTCACAATGGTGTGCTCTAATTATTCATCTGAAGTACTTTTATGTGATAAATTAATGATAATCCTACAATCAAGTGAAAACACCAACACTCGTGGAACTTGTTAGTTTTAAAACCCTACAACTATGCTTTTTGATCTATTTCAGATGTTACTAAGCAATAACTGGTAGGTATATTTAAGCATTAGTGACCATCAACAAGCTCCCCCACACTTAGTCTTTACTCGTCCTCGAGGAAAGGTCAGATTAATTTTAACAAAACTGCACGATAAGACATTAGCAGTAGACTGTTCCTAGTTATACATGTATACTGCGGGATTCAATGTGTCTACCTTAAAACTTTGAGCGATTGGAAAATGGAACAACATGAAACAAAGTCCCTTTCACCCTTCTACCTCATCACCTATAGTTTTTAAATGGATTTTTGAAAAAGAAAACATAGCCTACCTTCTCCATCATGTAGTGCACTCAAATCACTCATTATATATGGTATTTATGGAATCTTACTGAGGCATAAATGATGGATGCCTTGATAACATTCCTTCTTCTATAAAAGCTTATATGGAGTTGAAGGTAATTCAAGGAATGGCATACTTACTCTGCATGTGTTGCGCAGTCATAACGGGATCCTCATAGGGATAGTCATACCCTTAGATCAAGATTGTGCATGTGTGTGACATTTTTGGTGGCTAATCCTAATTCTACTTTGCTCCTGGAGATAACTTCCTTCAATGAATGAATCGACGATAAATTCTGCTTCGAAGATCTTAAACCTTCTTCTTTCTTGATTGATACAATGAAACACTTGCAAAAGGTGTCATGGGCTATTTCTTTCCTTTCTCTTCTTTTTTTTATATATAGCCTCATGCCAACGAAATTTACAATAGACTTGAAAAAGAAATTATAACCTCTTGAAGAATTTATTCTGAATCCTAATAGTATTTTTGAATCTTCTCCCAGTGTAGGAAATAGATTGTTTTGGGCGGAAAGACATGTTTTTGCGTACTCCCAGGGTAGGAGCAGCACAAATATCTGGGTGCAAGTGAATCTTGATCTTGAGAATATGAGCAATCTCTCGACAAGGGTCTAACACGGCATGACCAAACTCAACGCAATGAAAGTATCATATGTGCTGGTCTAAATAATTCAATGCATGGCTCTAATAGGCATTTAATCATTACCATAGAGGAGAAAGATAGCTATATAAATTTTTTAAAATTTTCAAAAAAGTAATTCTCCAGATAACAAGATATCAAGAATCAGGTGCTCATTATTCTTCTATATCACATTCACAACAACTTAAGTAAATGGTGTCCCTAACAAAAGAGTTCCCAACAGCAAAAAGATTTTTGGAAATAGTGTTATGCAAGTCTATCTCTTAGTCATGATAAAGCAATCATTACTTAACTCATGTTTTTAATTATTAGCTCATTTAATGTGTCTTGCAGATTTAAATCCCAAAACAAGAAGCAAATAAAATGTATAAATACTTACCTTGATTAAGGATTAGGAACAAGGTAATGGAAGGTAGAGCAGCCTGGGTACCCAGGCCTAATTCCTTGTCATGATCCATTCAGAGTGATCGTTGCTTCTGTTTTTCTGGGGTGCTAAGTGTGGATTCCCCCACACTTGTTCTTTGTCTATCCTTGCAATCACAACATGTGGAGACAAAAACATATATCTAGAACAAAATAGGGAGAGATTATGAAACTAATAAAACTTTACTGATATCATTTAGGCCACCTTTATTACACAAATTCGAGCGAACTAATATGAACAAAAGACTCTAACAAACTTGACTCTTCAAAGACACGAGTGCCCTATCAATTGACTCTACTTTTCATTTTTCTCTCACTTCTCTTCTAGATGATTGGCAATAGTGTGACACATGATATTGACCTTGGCTTTCAGGCCATTGTGTTGGACCTCATTTTTGTCTATATGTCTAGTCAATCTATAAATCATAGCATTGAAAGATGCTAAGCTTTGCATATCCCTAGCACGGGCCTCAGTGAGAATCTCAATAGACTTTTGTTGGGCCTCAACTTGCTTCTCTAACTCTTCATAGGTTCTCCTCTTACGCTTTGTTCCACTAGAGTTAGGTGATGAAGATGAAGGTGGAGATCAAGTCCTTGGTGGCTTGACTGTTCAGGCATAGCCCAAACTCCATCAAAAATGACACGTGGGACAGTGGATTTATACTTTGCACAAGTAACTTCTCCAAATTTGTTAGTCTTCAATCTTGTCAGCGTCTCATTGGGCTTGGGATGACGAAGATCTAACTCCTTGGGGACACGTAACCTTGGCATCTCTTGATTACGAGGTCCCTCAATGGAGAGACGAGATGGTGGTGGTGCAAGGTGAAGTGATGGCATGGCTTGGGTGTAGTAGGATTGTTGATGACGAACTGGCACCTTCTCCCTTGGTGGCACGACGACAAGATCCTTTGACGGGACGGTGACTAGAGGCTTCGGTTGACCGACGACAAGGGCCATCAAATCTTCAGAAGGGAAAGAGTCATCATGGTCGATCTTGCCATAGGAAGCCATTAGAGCTTGTGCAAGGAGAGCTTTGGCTGCTGCTGGAAAAGATTGGAGGCTTGGTATGGCTTTGACAGGGCAAGGAGGTTTGGTTTTATAGTTTAGATCAACTTGGAAGAGAGGTTGATATAGATCGTATCAGAAAAAACACAATTGCACAAAAAAAGGAATCAAATCAAAATTAGGAACACTTAGAAGGGACTGAGAGGTGACGGGGCTCGGGCTGCCACCCAGGCAGGCCGGTCGGCCTGGCATGTGGGGCCAGCCGACCCCACTTGCTATCGTATCCTGTGCGAGTTTTTCGTATCTCCTTCTAATTCTATTCTAACTCGGATTTCTTACCTTTTCAGTTGCAAAACAATTCGTAGCTACAGGAGGATCAAATTAATGGAAGAGAATAAACTCAACTACATCTATCTCAGTAGGACTCTTATCAGGTTCTAGGAAAAGTCTTAAGGCATTGTCCATTTACCTTGAATAACACACCTTCGTTGTTTTGGAGAGTTACCGCTCCATGCGATGAAGATTTAACCATCGTAAATAGGCTTTTCGATTTGCTTTGTAGCTTCCCATGTCCGAATAGCTTGATCCTGGAATTAAAAAGTAATACCTTATCTCCTGGGGTGAAGTTCTTCACCTTGATCCTCTTGTCATGCCATCTTTTGGTCCTCTCTTTGTATATCTTGGAGTTGTAATAAACTTTTTCACGCCATTCATCAAGCTTTGAGAGTTGCATTTGTCGCTTGACTCCAGCTGCTTCTAGATCCATATTCCACCTTTTGATTGTCCAGTGAGCCTTGAATTCAGGCAAATGACAAGTCTTCCCATAGACAAGTTGATATGGAGACATCCCAATGGTGTTTGGTAAGCCGTTCGATAGGCCCACAATGCATCGGGTAACTTGTTCTTCCACTTAGTTCCCATCTTGTTGAGTGTCTTTTGTAGAATATTCTTGATTTGCTTATTTGATATTTCTGTCTGGCCACTTATCTAAGGGTGATAAGGAGTAGCAACATTGTGACGGATCCCATGTTTCGTTAGGTACATGCAAAAGTTCCTATCGATTAAATGAGTGCCTCTATCACTAATTACCATCCTTGGAACTCCAAATCTTGGAAATATTATTTTTTCAAACATCTTCTTGGAGTTGTTAGAATCAGAGGTTCTGCATGGCATGGCTTCAACCCATTTGGAAACATAGTCAACTGCTACTAGAATATACTCAAAATTTCTAGATTTTGGAAACAGTCCTATGTAATCAATTCCCTAACAGTCAAAGAGCTTAATCTGGAGGTTGTTAGTCAGTGGCATGGCATCTCTTGAATTGATGTTGCTGTGTTTCTGATATGCTCTACATCTTTGGATGAATTCTTTTGTGTCTTCATACATGGTTGGCCAGAAAAATCCACTTTGCCAGATCTTTGAATGTGTACGAAATGCTCCATAGTGTCCACCATAGGGTGCTGAATGACATCTCTCGATGATCTTGATTCCTTCTTCAGCTGGTACACATCTTCTAAGTAATCCATCTACACAAATTTTGAAGAGGTATGGATCATCCCATAGGTGAACATGACTCTCATAGATGAGCTTCTTCTTGTCTCCTGGTGGTACATATCTTGAAACTATAAAATTAATAATATCTACAAACCAGGGGTCAGTAGTAGAGACTTGATAAAGCATATCATCCCTGAGTGAATCATTGATGGGCAACTCCTATGGATTTTCAATCTGCATCCTTGACAAGTGATCAACAACAGAATTTTCTACTCCCTTTTTATCTTTAATTTCTAAGTCAAATTCTTGGAGTAGCAAAATCTATCTTATTAAGCGAGGTTTAGATCTTACTTGGCAGGAGCTAAGGTAATTGTTTATACTGATCATGCTGCTCTTAAATACCTGCTTACCAAGAAAGATCTAAACTTAACAATAGCAAAAACAACAGCCATGAGTTCTTTTTCAGTTGTTGCATAATTAAGTTATGGTCCTATCAAAGTTTTGCTAGCATAAGCAATTGCATGATGTTTCTTGTCTTTACATTGTCCTAGCATAGCACCTACTGCATAGTCACTTGCATCACACGTGATCTCAAAAGGCAAAGACCAATTAGGAGGTTGGATAATTGGTGCAGAAGTGAGTGGCTTTTTCAAAGTTACAAAAGCTTTAAGACAAGCATCATCAAATTCAAAAGGAACGTCTTTTGCCAAAAGATTAGTAAGCGGTCTAGCAATATGTGAGAAATCTTTTATAAACCAACGATAAAAACCAGCATGGCCAAGAAAACTCTATATTCCTTTATCATTCACAGGTAGAGATAGTTGTTCAATTACTTCAATTTTAGCTCTATCCACCTCAATTCCATGCTCAGAAATTAAATGCCCTAGCACTATGCCTTCTCTAACCATGAAATGACATTTTTCCCAATTAAGGACTAAGTGCTTTTCTTCACATTTTTGTAAACTTTGTCTAAATTTTCAAGACAATCATCAAAGGTTTTTCCATAAATAGAAAAATCATCCATGAAAACTTCCATGATTTCTTCAATCATATCAGAAAATATAGACATTATACATCTTTGAAACGAAGCAGGGGCATTACATGATCCAAAAGACATTCTGCGATAAGCATAAGTTCCATATGGACATATAAAAGTGGTTTTATTTTGATTATTCAGATGGATTGGAATCTAATGATATCCAGAATATCCATCAAGAAAACAAAAGAAAGATTGATTCGCCAAACGCTCTAACATTTCATCAATGAAAGGTAGTGGAAAGTGATCTTTCTTTGTTGCCTTGTTGAGTTTTCTATAATCAATACGCATTTGCCATCCAATGATGGTTCTTTGAGGAATTAATTCATTCTTCTCATTCCTCACAAGTCATGCCTCCCTTCTTAGGCACAACTTGCACAGGGCTTACCCACTCACTATGTGGCACAGGATAAATAATTCCAGTGTGTAATAGTTTCAAAACCTCTTTTTTAACCACTTCTCTCATCGCACTATTGAGTCTCCTTTGAGGTTCTCTAGAAGGTAAAACATCGAAATCTGTAGGAATGTGATGGGTACAATGGGCAAGGATAATCCCTTGAGATCTTAGAGTGAATAGCCAAAAGCTGATCTGTGTTTTTCTAAGATAGTAATTAAATGAAATGTTTCTTTAGAAGAAAGTTTATCACTTATGATCATGGGAGTATTCGGTTCATCATTAAGAAAAACATAACGAAGTCGTGGAGGTAGAGGTTTCAACTCAATGGGGGGTTTAGAGGGTTCTCAAAGGGATCTAAAGGTTGTGGAGGTTGATCCTCCTCTTTCTCTATGAAAAATGAAGCATCTTCATCTAAGTTGTGTTCTATGAAAGGTTCTAAAGATGCTACCTTGACCTCATCCATTGGGTCTGACTCTAGATAGGGTTCACTTTCAGCATTTAAGGAATGGGTGATGGATAATGGGAGTGAAATATTTTTCCCAAGACAAATGTTTAGTTTCTCTGTATGTCCTTCATGAATAAGCCTCTCAATTGGTTGGCCTATCAACAGGTCGAACTCAATGATGTCAAAGATGTAAAAACTCAAATTCACCAGAGTGTCGTCTACCTAGATAGGTAAGACATATAAAATTCCTAAACAAGGAAGAATATGTCCTGAAGGGCTTTTCAGAAGTTTCGATGTTGGGGTTAACGACATGTATGCTACTAAATCTTGAGCAAACATCATAGACATTATATTAACACCTACAACTGGATTGTATAAGACTCAAAAGGGTCTTCATGAATTTGGCAACAAATGAAAGTAGAAGGTGAATCTAAATGAATTATATCAGAGGAGGATTCTGACTCTTCTAACCATTCGTGGCTTATCATGGAGACTAACTCTTTTGTAGCCTCTTGTAAGAAAGCTTGATCAGTCATATCTAAAAGTTTTTTTAAAAGTTTTGGATTCCAAGGCTTTCTTACCATGTGATATTTTGAGGTATCACCAAACTCGGTGAAATAACCATCCTCGAAATTGAAGATCTCTAAAATTGGAGTTTTCTCCTCATCAGAGTTTGAGATAGCTGAAGTTGATGAATTTGATAGGATTTCTGGTTCAACTATATGGGTTTCTTTCTCTTCTAAGAACTCTATGGGCTCAGGTTCAGGTGTGGATTTAGCAATTTTGAGCAATAGCTCTCTTGCTGTGGGGGCAGATGTGTGCAAGAAAGATCCATTAGAAGCTAAGTTAAGAAAAGAAGAAGTTTCTTTTTTCAGACCTATATAAAAATGTTGAAGAAGCACAAGGTCTGGAATGCATCAGGATGGACCTGAATGGACAAGATTGTCAAAATGTTCCTAGGCAACAACTAGAGATTCATTTTCATTTTGAGCAAAAGATAAGATCTCTAAGCGCAGGCTGACGATTTTGGAAACAGGGAAGAAAGCTAGGCAGAAGCAAGAACAAAGAGCTTGCCAATTCCCTTCCTTACTTCGGTGCGGTTTAGAATACCAGATTCTAGCCCTTCCTTACAAAGAGAAAGGAAAAAGCTTCTATCTTACGGTTTCATCAGACATGCACAGGTCTGATCGAACTCGTTAAGGTGAGTATGAGGATCTTCCTTGCTTGAAAAAGATTGGTTTTGAATCATCTCTATTAAGCATGAGCATAGCTCAAATCCTTCTGAAAGGATATGTTTGTCAGATGGTAATGGCTCTGATCCTACGTCTTTAGGAAAATTACAAAATTGAATAGGGGTGGAATCCTTGAATCTTTAGGAGACTGTGAGAAATCCATGGGATAAAAATAATAAATAAAATAAAATGAAAATAAAAGTATAATACAAGATTAAGCTAGACTCAAGATCATTTAACAACCATTCCCCGGCAACGGCGTCAGAAATGCTTGTTCGTATTTATTAAGTGCAATGAAAATATGAAAGTTATCCACAAGTGGACAGATAAGATACCGATGTAGCACTTCACCAGGATGACCCAGTTTTAAATATCGAACCCAAAGGAACGGAAGAAGGGATCTTGATCTAAACTTAATCCCTGAACAAATCAAGGATGAGATGCTTAGAAGGTTGAGAGAGATGACTACTGCTGTCTAGTTCTACTTTTAGAAAGTATTGCTCTTATCAAGATGCATCTTGGAGGTCAGTTGCAGATCGAACTTTGAAGATGGATGGCAGGTGGAACCCACCTAGGTTGGTCGGCCCCACATGGCAGGCCGATCAGCCTGGACTAGTGCCTGATTTGGCCCTCCTTTGTTCTGGTGTCCTCTGGTGTCCTCTAGAAACTTCTTGTCAAGTTTCACAGAAATCCTACGTGATTTGATTAGGTTCCTTGGCTTGTACTCTTCCTCGACTATTTCTGATTTAATCCCTAAAATATCACATTCATCAAAGCTGTGAAAATTATTCTGTTAGTCTAGAAAATTCTTGCTTGGTGATGATTTCGGTGTCTTCTAGAAACTTCAAAGCATATCCAAAGTGGACTCTCCCATCGGAACTCCAAATATAGCAAGTGATATGTCCGTTTCGATCGTGTCAATGAGCTCTTCACAATGGTGTGCTCTAATTCTTCATCTCAAGTACTTTTCTGTGATAAATTAAGGATAATCCTGCAATCAAGTAAAAACACCAACACTCGTGGAAGTTGTTAATTTTAAAACCCTACAACTATGCTTTTTGATCCATTTCAGATGTTTGTATGCAATAATTGTAGGTATATTTAAGCATTAGTGACCATCAACAATAACCCTAACCCCAAGAATGGCAACCTCGCCACGACACGCTCATAGCCGACCGCCATCCGACCTAGATAGCTCTACAGGGGCACTGCGAAGCAGATGCGCATGTTCGCGGGACCTGCCATGGCTGGAAACGGCGAGTGCACTGTTGTGCTACTCTGCCTTCTACCATTATCGCTGATGAGCAAGCTCGGGTATAGTAGAGGTAGAATAGAGGGCACCACCATGTTTGTCTCGATGATAGGAAGAAGATGGTGGTATTGGTTTCGCTGGAGAGCCCGCTGACGGCGAGATCTGTTGCTGTTCCTCTCCTTCTATCTCTCTCTGACTGACTTGTGGGACTAGTTGGCAGTCAGGGCCCACCTGTTTGTGACTCGGGTGCACTGGATCCTGGTGCACTTAGCGTTTTACGGTTTAAATGATTTTCTGTTATTGTTTTTCAGTACTGCTTTAAAGCTTATAAATTTAATATCTGCAATTCTATGTATCCAAATGCTGTTCAATAAATTTTGGTAAAATCCTCTTAGCATGTACTATCCATGAAAAATATAAAATGTGACATGTTCTGTAGTTTTATATATTGATTTATTTAAATGTTTGAAATGCTTATAATCTTTGAAAATTCATAAGTTGAGCTAGGAATATGCAAAAATTTTGATTCCAATTTTGTAAGCTTTATTTTGACATGGCATATCTATGGAAAATATTACATATATAGTAAGACTAGTTGGGATGTGCTGTGTGGTTTAAATTTGATTTCATGTAAATTCTTGTGAAATTAACTTTGGCCAATGTACATGAGTGTGAAACTTTTTATGCTGTACTCTTGTGCTATGATGAAGCTAATAAAAATATGAAATCTGTTGCTTGACACTTTTCACTGTACAAAGTATTTTCAAGCGGCAATAATCTCAATTGCTTGTCATTTTTGTAGAGGTTTTGCTGTACTTGGTCAAATGGTTTGAACATTGTGCAGTGGACCATGATAGACATGTTTTACCTACTGTAAGTTTGTCAGATTTTTCTAGGTACTAGAAACAGCAGCTCCAGCAATAACCTATAGTTATTAAATTTAGAAGTAAATGATTTATAACCTTGTTTCAGTGTTTGATTTCCAGTATATGTCTGGTATATATGGACTGGTGTGTTCATAAGTGTTGGCTTATGTATAACTAGTTTCATAATGTATTATATGTGTATGCTTTTACTTACATGATGGATGGCTTTTTTGTATGTGATGTCTTATGCAAAATGCTTCATGTGTGCTTGAGATGCATAGGCTACTTAAGATAAGTTGCTAACTACAAGTTTTAGGCCTATAACTGATGATGAAAATCTATACCTTAGATTGCTAAAACAAGGTGATTGCATGTTTACTTTCCTAGGGAAGAGATTGCACATACTCGGTCAATGAAAGTAATCTTGTAGTTAGTCTACCATCTCTGGTCTTGAAATGTTCATACATATGCACTATGTCATATCATATTCATGTTTTATCCTTTGTGCATTCTGTTTTGTTTATTCCTTCTATTCATACATATAGGATCGCTGGAAGGAGTCACACTACCAGAGTTCGACCCTGTGGAGGAGATCCCACAGGAGATCCAGGAGTAGGAGGTTCCTGAAGAAGGAGGATGAGATCAAGAGGAGTTACCCAAGTGCCTTGACCACCAGCCCACGAGCTTTATCAAAGGCAAGTGTCTCCCATATTTTATAAATGATCACTTGAGTCCTTTACTGTTTGATGCATTAAGTCTAGGTGTTGCTTTAAAATAGTTGATGCACATGATTACCTTGTCCACTACTATATACCTTGAACCTTGTATAGGCCGTGGATCAAATCACTGCTTAGCAATGCTTAGACGGTAGAAGTAGATGATTCCTATCATCTATGTAATGTAGATGGATACTTGGTCATGGTTGGCTATATTTTTGATCGTGGAAAATAACCATGTGTTGTTAAATAAATGAAGACCGGACAGGATGTGTTGGAAACATTAAGACATGGAAGTCTTATATGTATAGTTATCCCATCTGTGTCAATTAAGGACCATATCATTGTTGGGCCTTGGTCATCTTTGAACGCAACCTCTCAATTAGCTGGCTAGATAACTCGTTCCGACCGTGAAGCCTAGTAGCTCTATTCAGGCCAGGAATCCAAAATGTTGGTCGCGCATACTGGAGGAAGGAAGGATGTGCGGGGAGTAGATTAATAGACCATGGGCAAGCATGACCTGAGTGATCTGGCTAGGATCATGGGAGGCATGGCTTGAGCGACTTGGCTATCGTTAGTCCCTAAGTATGTGGCTCAGTTTGGACCATAGACTGTTCCTAAATAGTATTGATGGTAATCTGGGCTGCTGGTGGGCATGGATTTGTGCTAGGAATACTCCCCGGCTTGTTGCAATTGATTCAAATCGTCATCTCTCCAGGATAGTGAGAAACTATGACTGAGTTACTTCATCATAGTAACATGATTACGGATGTTGATCATAATTGAGATAAAGATGTTCAACCTAATATGGTTACTACTATTTTCTTAGTCATAATTAAGTGTTTGCTTTAGTATAAATCTAGTTGAATCAATGTTATAGTCATAACTTGCTGCTAGAAAGGTTAAAAATTCTTAACTAATGTTACTCATGCTTTTATGCAAAACTATGCCAAGCCAGCTATACCTGATAAAGCCTAGCATGATCCTTGAGAGTCATTTATTTCTAGTTTATGATGGGTAAGTCTAGTGAGTATATTCTCATACTTAGGGTTTTATTCTGTCTTGTTACATATGGAAATGTATTCCATGGTGACTGTAAGTACTGCTTCCATCCCTCGATGGATGAGGAGTAAAGCCAAGGGTGCAACTCTTCTCTATTAGCTTATTAGGATGCTTTTGTGGGACTGTAAATGTAACTGGCAATGTAGTTTGAACTAAGGTTGTTAGTGATGTGTAAAACTTAATGCTTCTGCTACTTTGTTTAAATTTGGTTTGTAATAACTTTACTTTGAACTCCAATGGATGTGTGGTACTTGTGAAATTATGTAACTTATGATATGTGGATGTTGAATCATGTACGATCTTGGTTGTATGTTGGCAAAAGTTTGAAATCCATTGAAACTACACCGACTACCGGGTTCATATAGGCTCAAGTGCGAGGTTCGACGGCTCCAGCTGTTGATATCATACTTATGCTCTTATAAATTGATCGGTTCTATTACAGCTGGCCTCAGAGCAAGATTTAGTAATCACATGTCGTAAGTGTTGACAATAGATAACAACTAATTTAAACCGTCAAAGAAACTTGGATAATGGTATAAATCAATCACCAAACTAGAATTAGGGTTTAAACTAAAAGAATTACATAAGTTTTGGTGAATCTATATTTCTACAGGGTTTATCTAGGAAACCTGCAAGGGAGGAACTAATCGCATGATTAATTTACAAAAACAGTGAGAGAAAAAACTCTAGAAGGTTCCAGAGGACGCGAGAAGAGTCGAGACAGAAGGGAATCATGAGGCGACCCTGGGGGAGGCCGGCCGGCCTCTTGGCCCACTTGTTGGCCTCCGCCTAATTAAGTTGGTTATCCACCACCTCCAAGATTGCATATACACCGTTGCTCACAGTTGATTTGACCCAAGGGCTCACGTTTATCGATTCGGACTATATAACCAGGCCCAGACCCCATGAGGCTAGGGCATCTTATCAACCCTCATACCTTAAGTCATTTGAGAAGTAGAAACCCTAGTATTCCTCAAGAGCTCTCTCGTATTCTAGGGCATAGCTAGCTAGAGTAGAATTAGAAGGAGGCAAGCATCGCTTGGATTCTAGATTTTGTCAAGAGCGTTCTTTGGTAAATCCTTATAATACTCTCTTGTAGCATTCATTATGTTTGCTATAATTGATTTGACATTGTTCTCAATATTATTCATGTTCTTAGTTATATTGTTCATCGTCTACTTTTATTATATGTCTAGTATAGCTAGTTTAACATTATATTTAAGCATATATTCGTATAGTGCTCGCGCTGATGTACATGGTTGAGTGGTCGACATTGCGTATATTCCTGGTCATGTGGTAGATTATGGATGTGACACTCCTGTTGAGTCCTTTGTAGTTTGGAAAGGAAGTCTTGCTCTGTTCTTGATATTCCTTAGTAATATCCCCTATGTTTAGGTATGATGTTAACCTTAGCCATGATTTCTAAACATTATTGCACTAATCATAGAATACTTTGACTTGTAATTAAGGATGACATAGGAATATTCTTCTTAGTTCTATCTAGTCATGCTAATATCATTACTACTTATCATTTATCATACATTTATCTCATGACTTACCCTTGATAAGAGTAGAGTAACCCCACGTGGCATATTCTCACCATCATAAGTATAAGTGGTTATCATAATTCCTACTAGCTAAACCTTCCCAGTGGTAAAGTATAAATAATGTACCTGGAACATTCCTGGGTGAAGTGCTACAATGGTATTAGTCTGTGTGCTTGCGGATTCCCTATATATATATATATATATTCTAAGTTTCAAGTGTTTTGATTATATGAACATTTCTAATGTCATGTTGGGGATGACAACCTAACATGAGTGACATTAGAAATTCCAATAAGCATTTTTGGCATCGTTACCAGGGAAGGTTGCTAGGTTATAAATGGAATATGATATTCTTATACCCACTGATGTGATCAAAATAACCATTGACCCTCTACTTAAATAGGCTTACCTGTGGCTCGTCTATTTGTGTATTTTATGCAGGGTAATGTATGACTAGTTTTGACCTTCCGACAAACTATGTAGAAGATCTAGAACATAAGCTAAACTCAAGAAAGTTTCACCTTCTGCATCAGAAGATAATCAAGTTAGGTGGAGCTTAACACCAAATTTTGAATCCATGGCTAACAAGACACTTCATGAATTCTCTGCTCCAACTATAGCCAATATCCGTACTGGACCGGCAGTTGAGTTTGGAGATAATGCTTTTGAGCTCAAGCCAGCGCTCATCAACATGGTGCAAGCTAGCCAGTTTTGTGGAAAGGCACATGAAGATGCGAGTGCTCATCTCCAACACTTCCTAGAGATTTGCAACACTTTCACTATCAAAGGAGTTCCTCAAGATGGCATATTACTTCGCCTCTTCCCATTCTCTCTTTTAGGCTAGGCAAAGCAATTAATGGTTCCACACCAATAAAGAGAAGAACACTATGTGGGTGATTTTCTCCACTGCCTTTCTAGCAAAATTTTGGCAAGACGAATGCTCTACGTGGGAGGATTACAAGTTTTTAGCAGCAAAACAATGAATCTGTCCCTGAGGCATGGGAACACTTTCAAGAATACGTATCAGAATGTCCTCATCATGGGATGGATAATTTGCTACTCATGCAAACCTTCTATCATAGGCTTATCAATAGTACCCATAAGAACATGGATGCTGATGCTGGAGGTGCTTTTTTGTCACTTACAACCCACAAGTCACAACTCTAGTGTAGAAGATGGCCTCCAACCAATTTTGGAATGAAGATCGCTAACACACCCGCAAGAGAGATGGAGGTATGCACCAGCTCAAGGAGGTAGACATGTTGTCTGCCAAGATGGACTTGCTGATGAAGAGGCTCAAAGAGCGAGCCAGTACAAAGCAAGAAGTCATGACATCTATGACTCCCGCATGACTTGTGAAGAGTGTGGTAACACTGGTCACTCAGGGAACATATTCCCTAAAATTGAAGAGGATGTGAACTACATCAGCAACAATAACAACTACCATCCTCAACAGAATCAAGGATGGAATCAGCCACAAAAGCCAAAGTACCCAGCTAATTACCAAGGTAACTATCAAGGTAATAGTTTCAATAATTTCAATCAACTACCCTTGAGATAATTAATTGCTGGTTGGAATAAAGTTATTGATAACTTATCCAGAAAGTTAGCTTCCAATGATAAAATGCTAGAAAATATAAACAATAGAATGGATAGTTCTACTACTACCATTAAGAACCAACATAGCTTTAATAAGATGGTAGAATCACAAATATCTCAACTTGCTGCTTCTGTTCCTGCAACTGACAAAGGTAAGATTCTAGGGCAACCGAAAGAATTAGAAACTGTAAATCTAGTAGACATCTTCCATACAGGGCACTACTACATAGCACCATCGCTTGGAGGATGAAAAGATGAATCCTTACCTGATAAGGGAGGAGATCCATGGAGACCATTCATTCCCATAGCTATTGGACCTCATGAGTTCAAAAAAGCTATCTGTGACTTCAGAGCAAGTGTTAACATTATGCCCAAAGTAATCTATGAGAGGATTCATGGTGATACTTTAGTGTACACAACTATGTGGTTACAGCTTGTAGATCAGTCCATCTATTACCCCAAGGGAATTATTGGAGACATTTGTGTATGGGTAGGATGCTCTTATATACCTAAAGATTTTGTGGTGGAAACAAGAGATGAGAGATCACCCATCATTTTGGGCCATCCCTTCCTAAGTACTGCAAAAGCCATCATCTATGCAAATAGTGCCAAGATCTATTTCATGATCAAGGATAGGAAGGAGAAGTTCATTTCATGAAGCACATATTACAATCTCCTACTCATCCACAAAGGACATACACATATGAGGACAAGAAAGAAGAGAAGAAGAGTAACAACGGACGGAGGAACAAGGCTAGGCCTGAAGAATCAGTAAAGATGATCTACCTAGTCCGATCAGAGTATGACCACCTTCTCACTTCACCATATCTCACTAAGAAAGACGATCCAGGACTGCCAACAATTGAGGGCACAATTGAAGGAAGAATTTTCCTTTACACATCTGCGACATTGGGTCAGGAGTCAACATAATGCCTAAGGTAATATATGAATATCTATTCAGTAACAAACCCCTGTACCCTACATATGTGCAGCTGCAGATGGCAGATCAGACCTTCCAATTTTCGGAGGGAATAGCAAAAGACATTATGGTCAAAATTCAAGATCACTATGTTTCCTCCGACTTCATGGTTCTAGACATAGGAGAAGAAGCAAATGAGACCCCATCATTCTTGGAAGACCATTCCTTGATACCACTAGCGCGATCATCATTCTTGGAGAAAGCCACTTTCAATTCCCTGGAGAAAAGGTACGCTGTTATCTCAATAGTTATACAACTTATGAACTACCAAAGAAGAACCACTCCACGAGGAGACACCGATCATCTCAATGTCAAAAGAATCAAGTCCTAAAGAATGTGGAAGAAGAAGTTGTGAAGAATAAATCTACATGTCCATAGCCAAAGCAAGTTTCGAATGAGAAAGAAACACCATCTTCAAACTCACCATCAACGTCGCAAGAGGAGAAACCATCAAGGTCCCTATCCTCTAGAACGGATGATGCCCCGAAGGTATAAACCTGATAGGACGTCGGTTTGACAGACCCAAATCACCAAACCTTCGCTGAGAGATAACATCGGTAGTTATCCATATTTACTTTTTTGCATTGCAATAGTTATTTTTACTTTAGCAAATTTATTTTCTTTGCATATTTACTTTACTACCCTTTTGCATTCGAAAATAAAATAAAGATGATTTATACTTTGCATTGCATTAGAAAACCCTAAAGCCCCATGTGAATAGTCTTGTGACTTAAAAGCTCAAGGAGTTATTCACTGTGGAGGCCTAAATATAAAAATAGATATAGGCATTCATTTTGCATCTTGCATCATAAAAATAAAAATATAAAAATAAATAAGGAAGGAAAAGATTCTGCTTAGAAGAAGGAAAATCCTAATTAATCCATAGATGCTCTAGACAAGTGAAGTTTAAGTGGCTAACCACTAACGCTTAAACAAGTTCCATGAGCTTAATTGCCTATTTTAGTTAAGAAGGATCTTAAGATCAAGAGAAGAATGAGATAGAACAAGCTAGATGGAGTTCAACCTGGGCACAACTATCAACATCATCGCTGCCCTACCAGGTTTGAAATTATGTAACTTATATTGATGTTGAATCATGTAGGATCTTGGTTGTATGTCGGCAAAAGTTTAAAATCTGTCTAGATTTCATGGCTAGACAAGTGAGGTTTAAGCTGCTAACCACTAACGCTTAATCAAGTTCCATGAGCTTCATTGTCTATTTGAGTTAAGAAGGATCTGAAGATCAAGAGATGAATGAGACAGGACAAGCTAGAACGAGGTCTACCTGGGCACAACTATCAACATCATCACTGCCCTACCAGGTTTGAAATTATGTGGATACTTGTGAAATTATGTAACTTATGATATATCGAAGTTGAATCATGTATGATCTTGGTTGTGTGTTGGCAAAAGTTTAAAATCTGTCGAGATTTCACGGACTACTGGTTTTATATGGGTTCAAGTGCGAGGTTCTACGGCTCCGGCCATTGATATTGTACTTGTGTTCTTATAAACTGGTCAGTTCTGTTATAGATTATATATATACATGCCATAATTCTTGAATTGATGTTTGCAACATCAATTGTTCAGACATAGAAGACCGTAGTAAAGAATATCTAGAAGGACACGTGAAAACAGTGCGACAGAAGGACAATGCAAAAGGAATATACAGGAGCTCTACTGTATCGAGGACAATAATGGAGGACACCTATACGGTCCAGCTGTCCAGGTAACAGTAAAGAAAATAATCGAAGACTTCGTCTCTGTTTATATCAAAATTTGGTAATTTTATTCTGGAAAGGAAGGAATCAGCCGATGATGTTAAAAGCAAAAAGAAGATATTTGTGAGGCGACCAGGAAATCTTCTTTACTCTTTTCATCCTGACATACAGTGCATTCTTGCTATTTTAGAACAAAATAATAGAAAAAACAATAGACGCATGTACCTCTCGTTTACCTTCCTAATGTATTAAAATTTGATTTGATTTGCATAATTAAAGGATAAACTCTCAGACTTCTTATACAAAATAGGCAAAGAAATGAATTACTTTTTATATAGAAAATAATCATGTACTTTTATTTAAATAAATGTTATCTTCTTGTTCTCTAGATGTACTATATTTTAAGAAATTTTAAAAGCTACAATACACTATAATATAGGACAGAGAGAGTAGTATATTTGGAGATATATTTGGATATGCTTGACGTCCAGAAGCTCTTCATCGGCTAAGAAACATTCTTTAATATATTTGAAGATACATGCAAACTGGACTTCTTGCGTTCGAGGGAAGGGATACATGTTTGATTAATTGGGACACATGAATATTGCCTACGTGTGTATGTGTTTGTATGGAGATGGAAGGCCAGCTACTTTGCCGTGACCGAACAAAAGATCAGATTTAATGTTAATTTATTTGCCCTTCTTTGGTTATTCGAGTACAGCACAATAATACGGCAAGAAACGACGAAAGCACATCATGTGATTGGAAGATTAAAAGAAAGAGACAAGCATGTGTACGATTAAAGAAAAGGAGACGTGCACGACATGATTACTAGATTTACTTGTTCGGCTATTAAGGGGACTCATGCAAGTATGGCCAATTAATACATTTGGCCACATCTTTAGTTGATATATGGTAATTCTCACGTACAAGGCATAGATCAACGGAGGATTGTATTAGCAAGAGGAATATTTTATTCCATATATATGTATTCGTACGTTTAGGACTCCAACTCTTGTAATCCTCCCAAAGGTCAGATAACCCTATAAATATAAATGGTTGTGGTTATTGTAAAGATATCCACACATCAATACAGCATTTATTTTCTCGGTTTTATGCCATTGCATTACGAGTAGGAGTAATGTAGCTGTTTCGATGAGTTGTTCAACAAGCAGGGCTGACATCGGTTAAGTCCGACCTCCGACTGTAAATACCATCACGGTTTATATTATTGTTTGTAAGGCTGCATTGATCCGATCAACCTCTTACCTCTTATAAAACTTAATATAAGCTAGTTATCAATCTTTACTAATACTAGCAAATATGCCCGTGTATTGCAACGGGAGAAAACTACGAAAATGATGATAACATGAATGGTAACTTATGTTTTATGCTTTTACAATTTATTTTATGATAACTATAACATCCATACAATAAGTTAATGCCCATAATAAATAACAATATCCTATTAAACATGTATATCAAATTAAAATACACCTTGATATATTTTTTCTTTCGTTGAAAAGCATATAATTATTTAGATATAAATAATATATTATAATTTTGTATCTTTTGCATACTGCTCATATATTTCTATGACTCAGCAAAACAGCACCAGCCAACTTATCAGTCATACAAATTATCTGGTGAACAAGTATGTAGTTTTTTTGACGTATCATATTAACTTTCATAACTTTTTAATCGATGGATTAAGATTGGTCTATCCATCGATAATTGTGACAGGAGACCTAACTTTTTTCTAACATGGAAACAATTGTCAAGGATCACCTACTGTCTAACATTCCGGTTCATAAAATAATTAGTTTTACAATTAATTAATCTATATTTTAATATAGATAAGTTTTTTATTAAAACTACATAGATGGTGTAAAAATCTTTTTCCACAAAACATAATGCAGATATAAATATAATAATTATTAAAAAGTAGGGTTATGCACCGGTCTTATCTTGGGCAGAAACCGGACAACCGAAAGTTAGTGAAGGTACAGGAAACACTGATGATAAGGACATTCTCTATGTATTTGAACCTAATGCATGTAACATATGCAAGGATGATTTAACACATAAAAGCACAAGCTAACAAGAATCATAATATATATGGATAGATCATATTTTTATGAAACTAATAAAACTGGTTTGGTATTTTTCTGATTTTTTTATTTTTGATGAACTTTTTGAGATTTTTGTCATTTTGCATCGAGAACCGATCTATTTCAAAAACTATTAAAGTCCTTTTATTTTTTCTTTCTTACTTATATCTTTATAAATCTAAAACCCTCACTGTTAGCATTATGAATTAAAAGTTGTTAATTGATAGATTAGATATATTATTATACATGATTTTTTTTTGATTTCTTGCTATAACGACATCGGCTATTTAGCCGATCGTCCGTGCTTTAGCGATCATAGCATGTGTTCATGATTCCTTTGAAGTATAAATAAATCTGTCGACTTTAAAGGTTTAATCTGTTATCTTTATTATGGCTGCCATCGATCCGGTCGAACCCCACAGTTAAAGATAATAGGCCAGATTTGATGAGTTGATATATCTGTTTATATTAAATTGTTGACTGTTTACATGTTATGCACTTTTTGTCACATTTATCGATTCAATGTTTTATATTGATCATGCTGTATTTAGCTGATAATGTTTATTTCTATTTCTTTATCGTTGGATGTCGACTCTGTAGTCCATGGCCATATCAATCGGATATTTAACCATGGAACTATCTGGTGCAATACCAGCATATTCCAACTTAAATTACTGATTATTCTCTCTTTGTCAATTTTAGAGTCGAATTGACTGGCACGCCTTCCGTTTCGACTCTGCCCGGTCCTGTGTTTGAAGCGAGCGGATCTCCGGATTTACTCTAAGAAGATATTTCTGGCTTGCTGTGTGTTGCATGCATTATCACATTTTTATCTCAACACACTTTTTGTTCGTTCCTGTCAGCGTATATCTACAGGTGTCATGCTATTGTCAGCTCGTCACATGCAGATAACTGATTAGCCGATAGCAAGGAGGATATAGGCTTGTCCTAGTAATACACGAAGTATAATTTCACGACCATCTGATGTCAAATTCCCAGGATGCAGCTGATGACTATGAGACGAGATTGACATGTCTGACATTCTAAATCAAAAGAAGTCAATTAGCTTTAGTGTCAATTGGAAAATAATTGTTCAAGCACATCGGCCATATCAATTGTGAGTGGAAATTAATTCGGTCAATGGTAATTTCCACTTCGCTTAGTCTAATTTTCCTTCTTCTTCCTCGATTCCTCTTGTTCTTTCTTATCCTTTGGCTTCGCATCTTCACCATGAATTTTGCTTGAACCTGAATATCTAAAGTTTTGATCCTTCTTCTCAGCAAAGCCGAAATGTCAACTTCGCTTGACTTCTTATCTCTTCTTCTTCTCTTCTGAACTTTTCCTAGAGAAGTTGAATTTTGCCTTCACTGATTTCCTGCGTATTAATTTTGTTAAGTATACAATTTTGTTTCCAACTCTAAAGTTTGAGGCTGCTTTTTCTGGTGAAATCAAATCCCAACACCGACAAAGACAAACTTATATCAAAGTTGTATTACTCGATTGAGATCTACAACCTTTTAATTCAAACTATTTTAATTTAAGCTCGTTGCCCATATACACTACAAGATTTTATAAAGTTAATACTAAAGGAGTCCATATGCTACATAGTCATAAGTAAATGTGCAGTGGTAGTTACGGATCTCAGGTGAAGAAGTCAAGTTATAGATCTAAAAAAGTTATGCAACTTTCTAGCTTATAACCTTTTTGTTTAAAATCATTATGATGTCACAAGATTCATAGAAGTTTACACCAACTAAAGCCCTACTCCCTCCATCCCAAAAAGAATGACGTTATGGGAAGCGTGTAAGTCAAACTTTCTCAATTTTGACTAAATTTATAGAAAATACGTGAAATATTTATGTCTTCAAATAAATTTATTGAAAAACTAGAATTAATGATCTTTCTGATGGTACTAATTACTTAACATAAGTATGTATATATTTTAATATATAATTGCTGACATTTTAAAAACGCTTACTTCTCGGGAAACGAGAATGACATTTATTTTGGGATGGAGGGAGTATGTTCCATAATCAGAAGTGAGTATGTGGAGATATTTAACGATATCAGATAGGGAAGCGACTAAAATAAAAAAGTTATGCAACTTTGTATCTGACAATATTTTCATTAAAATCATCTATATAATTAAATTTAAAATTTAGTTTTTTCAAACGACCTCGGACTGAGAAATGCCAAAATCAAAAGCTCTAGATCTAAAAAGTTATGCAAATTTATGGTTGATAAATTTTTGATTTGAAATCTCAATCTAAAGAAATTATGGTTGAATTTCTCACTTTTGAAATTCAACTTCTTCATGACCCGAGATGGAGAAATGAACAAAACCAAAGTTTGTAGATCTAGAAAATTTATAATTTATAGTTGATAACTTTTTCATTCAAATTCGTTTTGGATCTCAGATATTAATTTTTAAACTAGAGTGATATAAATCAGGGAGGATGAATATCCTAAATGGACAGAAACGACTTACATGTAAAGTGGTTCGGGGATGAACACTTGAAGTAGGAGGTTGAGGGGTTCGAGTGCCGGTGCCCACAAAGCGCACGAAAAATCACGTGACTTGTGATTAAAATTGCAACAGCATAGGTGTCTAGGCGCGGCTGTTGCGACGCTTCTCCTTTTGGACTAATTTCTTCTCAATTTTGTTGGGCTGTCGTTAGACTTGTTACATCATTATTGTAGGTTATAGGAACCGATACCCAAGTGTATCTCCTATCATTGCCGGTTTTGTGTTGGTTTAAATCCGTTAGTGAAAGTGAATTGAAGATCTAGAGTAGTGCAAACATACATATATAGTATATAGTATGTATATATATAATTATATATATATAATTATATGTTTGTACTTACAAAACGATTTTGTGACACGGAGCCCTATGATTATTTGGAGGCGGACACGAAGCCTAGGTGTCTCGTGAATCATTATCCGATGATCGAAATCATTGTCTTCCTCATTCAGTTCGATCTCCTTGCTTGCTTCACAGCGAACGGGACTGGTGGCACTTCTTCGAAAGCTTCGTCATTGGGCCCGAGTACAGCAGCAAGTTCCTCCACGATGAGATCAAGACAATCACGGGCGACAACACCTGTGGCGACACCCTCACCAACGTCTTGATGCCGGCGTTCGAAATCAGCAAGTTAGAACCTATCATGTTCTCCTCATTCGAGTCAGCAAACGAGATAAGACCTCACCTCAGGGACGTTTGCAAAGACAAGTCGGCCGCGCCAACCTACTTCTCAGCGCACCAGTTCCCTGTCCACAACACTGTCAAAGGCTCACGCCAATACCACCTCATCGACGGCGCCATGGGCGCCAACAACCCCACTATGGTCGCCATAATGAGGGTCGCTCGGGAGGTGCTAGGGGAAAACCCGGACTTCAAACCCAATCTCGATTACAAGGACTTCGTCGTTATCTCCCTCGGGACCGGATCAACTAGTACAACGGACAAGGGGCTGTACAAGTGGGGTCTCATTCACTGGATCCAGGGCAAGGTGGAGGAGCAGGATTGCGACAAGTGTCATAACGGCATTGGCTGAATCCCCGGCAATGCAGAGGATCGCGTGAAGTGAGGCCCCATTGGCAGGACCCTCAACATAGCCGAGGAGTACTTCAAGTTTTTCCACATGAACAGCGAACATATGAGTCATAGGCGCCGCAAACCAATCATCGACATGCTGATGCACGCCACGGACGTCAGGGTCGACTTCTACGTCGCCATGCTCTTACGGAAAAAAGGACCATGCACGGACGACTACCTCCGCATCCAGACTGAGGTACATGCATACCTCTCGTAGTTAATTAAGTGACTTTCTATACTCGCAACAATTACATTTGTGTGTGTAGCTTGGAGAGAAGAACTTGTCAATCGAAGATGCGAGTGAGAAAAAACATGCAAGAGCTGACCGATATCGGCCGTAAGCTGCTGAAGAAAAAAGTCTTGAGGGTGAGCGCGACCACTGGGAGGTATCAAAAACTCCGCTGCAAGAGGGAGGTCCCAACAAACGAGGAAGAGCTCGAGCGCTTCGCCAAGATTCTCGTCGAAGAGCGCAAGCAGCACTTTACAAATAGATCTGCTCTTCTGACCCTCAATCAGTCAAAACAACCAGACCCAAAGTTGAATGTTTGTACGTGATACTGTCTAACAGCACAGACCTGGCCCTATGGCTATGGCCCGCTATATCGAGGAGTGGGCCCCATCCGCGTAAAAACCCGCTTAAACTTTCGTTCTTCTTTTATTCAAAATGATTAACCGAAGGTTATTACGCGTCCTTGGTATGGCTATTTAAATCAGTTCAACTCCTCCTCAACTTTGAGTTTGGTACTAACTTCGTGTGCTACAGTAGCTCATAAAGCTACAGTACCATGACTTGCAGCCTGGCCCAATGGGCTGGGTCTCTCATCCACCCCCCTTAGGGCTCGACGTCCTCATCGAGTCATTGAACCGGCTTACCCATACAGGAGAAACGTTTAGGATCGACTCTTTTGGCCACGTCCGCATTACCAGCTCCTCGGCCCAAGTTACCATGCTCTCTCATCTGGAACCATGCACAACCTGTCCGAGCTCCCGATCCATACGTCCGTGAAACCGCGAGAGTTGGCTCTGATACCATTTCTAACAGCCCAGACCCGGCCCCACGACTATGGTCCGCTCTACCGAGGAGAGGGCCCCACCCGCGTAAAAACCCGCTTGAACTTTCGTCCTCGCTTTGTTCAAAACGGTTAACCGAAGGTTATTACACGTCCTTGGCCTGGCTATTCAAGTCGGTTCAACTCCTCCTCAACTTCTAGTTTGGTACTAACTTCGTGTGCTACAGTAGATCATGAAGCTACAGTATCATGGCTTTCAGCCTGGCCCAATGGGCTAGGTCTCTCATACTGATACACACAGAATATGTGCAATGAAAATTGTACATGATATACTCCTGTTATGATATATATTATTATGTGCAATTTTTTTTGCGTGTTGAATGTTTGGAGACAAATCATGTGGTTTTCTGTGCGAAATGAGAGTTTTTCTCCTGAATTTTCAAAGAAAAATTGGCTCTCCAAACATAGCAAAGCTAGCCTTGCCCAGCTAGAGGCAAGGCAAGTGATGCCAACAAACAAACCAAACGTGCCCTACCAAACAGATATCAATGACTAGTAAGGTGAGGCTAAGCATGGCAAAATAACCAAGCAACCTTATTTTAATATTTTTCAAACACTTGAGACTTATTATTTTACAAACAGTTTCACATAAATATCCAATGAACAAAGTTTTTCAAACAAACACATAAATCTAACACAACTACATATGATATTTTTTCTTATATACATTACAATACCTCCATAGAACTGTTATATAAAAGTATGACATAATAGACATTGTTCACGAGTAGTTACTTCTTAAAAAATTAACATATTATTAATATCACAATATCTTCATGTAACAAGCATAATGGAACTTGGACCATGCGGCTACACCAAAGAGGACGACCGGCCAGGTAGGAGGCGCCACCACTGCCTTTGTTCCCGCGCTAGGTAGGGTTACAATTCTTAGGGGCTAAATCATTTCATGACTATAAATACAAGACGACATCGTAAACATTCAATCAAGAAATAAGAAATAATCATGGGATCAAACCTATGCTCTCAATAGCTTTCAAGCCGTCGCCACTCACTCTCTCCCTCGTGCACGCACCGTCGCCCTGCCTCCCTAAACCTAGCGTCACCCCCAAGCAGCCGCTCCGCCACCCACGGCCTCGCCACCGGGAGCCCCCATCACCACACTTGTGACAACTGGCAGAGATCCGATCCGATCCTTCGGGCATCGATGGCGGCCACCACCTCCATGAACATTGTCATCAAGTTGATTGCGATTCCCAGCGCCAAGACTTGCGAGGATCTCCAGCTAAAATTGTAAGTTTTGGAAAGAAATTCAAAAAATCATTTTTAGCAACAGAATAAGGACCAAAGCAATTCCACTAGCGCCACCAACACTGAGGTCCAACAAGATCCGATCTGCAACACCTGACGATGAGCTCACCGTACTATTACAACATCTCCGACACGGCTACAACATCACACTCAAGGCCACCAAGGAGAAGCTGGAACGCACCAACCGCAATTTCATCACCGACTACGCAGCCATCAAGCAAGCCAAGTCCAACGACGTCACCACAACCAACGCCCAAACCAGACCAGATTAGGACACCACCATTGACACCCCTGTTGCTGAGAATACGCCACCAACGTCATCCATCATCACATGTGTTGCAATATGATCCGAATTATAATATTGGTCTTATGGGGACGTCTGGAGTTCCCATGGTTCAGTCATGTTTATTAGCGGATTTGTTTCCGTATTTAACTATAGTTAGTCCATCCTATAAATATATCTTGTAAGCCGCACGGAAAGAGCGAATAACTAGTTGTATTCCCTGCGTTCTGTAAACTCTCTCCATATAGTGAAGATTGCCAGTCGGCGCCTGTCGTTCTTTCTCGCAAAGGTTTTTCATGTAAAAATCTGTGTCTTATTTTTTATCTCGATTTACATTATTTGCTAATAATAAGTGATATTAGAGAGAGACACGAGATTGAAAAAAGTCAAGGTTTCATCCCTAGTTTTGTCCGCCGCCGCCGTCACCGTCACTTCGACGAATTCGTCGCACGGCCGCCCGATTGATCTCGGTGTTTTTCCGTGCTGCGCTACGCAGCAACTCCACGCTGAGTCCAAGGCGGATTTAGAAACCGAGCCCGGTGCCATGGTCCGATCTACAAAAGCTGATCTCAGGCTGCTGCTGTTCGGGACACACAGGTCCCGTCCGTCCACAAGTTGAAGGAAAATTTCTTTGCTGCATACCGCTATTCTTATCAGAGGTGAAGTTTGTCATGATTTTGTTCCTGTACACGCAGATCAAGGCGTTTGTTTGCTGCTGTGGTGCTTCACGCCAAAGTAAATTGGTGGAATTTTTATGCTAAGTGCACACATACAGCGTACCAGGAGGCTTGCTCTTCAGTTATTAATTGTTGAACGTACACATCTAGTGCACACATGCCACAGGTTTTGTTATGGTTACACCTAAATTTCTACAGATTATTATTCTTCTAGTTATTGCTGTTATTTGTTCACCATGTCTTCAGTGAAATATGATATTCCTCAACTGGATCATGACACAAGGTTCATTTTATTACAAGTCAAGATGCAGGCTATTCTTACGTCGGCTGATGTTGATGATGCTCTTGATAAGTTCGGTAACAAGGATTCCAAGTCTTAGACCGATGATGAGAAGAAAAAGGATCGTAAGGCCTTGACTCAAATTCAGCTTCATCTTTCAAATAATATTTTGTAAGATTATTTACAGGCGAAAACTCCAGCTGCTTTGTGGCTAAAGTTGGAGTCAATTTGCATGTCTAAGGATTTGACAAGAAAAATGCACATGAAGATGAAGTTGTATTCGCATAAGTTGCAAGAGGGTGGTTCTGTGATTAACCATCTGTCGGTCTTCAAGGAGATTGTTTCTGATCTACAGGCTATGGAGGTAGAATATGATGATGAGGATTTAGATCTGATTCTTTTATGCTCTTTGCCTAGTTCACTTTCAAACTTCAGAGACACTTTGTTAGATAGCCATAATACACTAACTTCAGATATACTTTCATAAATAACGCATGCAAAGAAAAAAATGAAGTTGATGGGGTCTTCTGAAGGTTCTGCTTCCAAAGGAGAAGCGTTGTCTGTTCTTAGGAGGACAAAATAAATCAAACAATGACAATAGAGGTAAAAGTTCTAATCATTACAAAGGCCGATTAAAATCTTGAGGTAGAAATAATAAATTCTGCAATTATTGCAAGAAGAATAATCACTTTATCAAAGATTGTTTGAAATTGAAGAATAAAGAGAAGAGAACTGGCACATATAGAGAGAAAGGTAAAACCAATAATGAAGGTAATGCTTCTGTTGCTGCTTCTGAGGCAGATTATTCCGATGGTGATTCTCTTGTTACTTTTGTTGGATGTGCTAATAGTGATGACGAATGAATTCTTAATTCCGCTGCTTCTTTTCATATATGCACTAATAGAGATTAGTTTGTCACCTATGATTCTCTCCAAGTTAGAGGTTCTGTTAGATTGGGTGATAATAGTCCACTTGATATCGTTGACATTGGCTCCATTTAGACTAAGATGCATAATGACATTATCAGAACGTTGGCTGATGTGAGGCATATTCCAAGAATGAGCAAGAATCTTGGTTCTCTCAGTACTCTTGATGCTAAAGGGTACAAGTACTCCAGTGGAGATGGAGTTTAAAAGGTATCAAAAGGTTCTCTTATTGTGATGAAAGGTGAATTAAAATCTCCAAATTTATACCGTCTTCGTGGTACTACAATTACAGGTGATGTTGCTGTAATTTCTAATTCACTATCTAATTATGATGCTACTAAGGTTTGGCATATGCATCTTGGACATATGAGTGAGCAAGGCTTGCATGAATTATACAAGAGAGGAATTTTTGATGAACATAGCATCCGTAAATTGAAATTTTGTGAGCATTGTGTGTTTGGCAAACACAAGAGGGTGTCATTTAATACCTCTACTCATAAAAGTAAGGGTATTCTTGATTATGTGCATTCTGATTTATAGGACTATCTTGCAAGCCTTCTTTTGGTAGCTCTTGTTATATGTTGACAATCATTGATGATTATTCCCGTAAGGTATGGCCTTATTTCTTAAAGCATAAATTAGAAGTATTTTCTGTATTTAAAGAGTGGAAGATTATGATTGAAAATCTAACTGAGAAGAAGGTTATAAAGCTTCACACTGATAATAGGGTGGAATTTTGTTCTAATGAGTTTAATGCATATTGCAAGTTTCAAGGCATTATTAGGCACTACACTATTTTTTATACGCCTCAACAGAATGGTGTAGCTGAACATATGAACAGAACTATCATCTCTAGGGTCCATTGCATGTTGTCTAATGCTGCCTTAAATAGGCATTTTTGGGCTGAAGTTGCTTCCACTACTTGCTATCTGATTAATCGTTCACCCTCTATCTTATTAATGGTTCACCCTCTATTTCTCTTGATAGAAAAACTCCAACTGAGGTATGGTCTGGTTCTACAGCTGATTATTCACAATTGAGAGTTTTTGGTTATATGGTTATGCTTATGTTGATAATGGTAAATTGGAGCCTAGAGCTGTTAAATGCATTTTCATTGGTTATAAACATGGTGTTAAAGGTTATAATTGTGGAATCCCCAAACTCAAAAGGTTATGCTTAGCAGATTATCTTTAATCAGACTGTTATGTTTGTTGACAATCCTTCTGATGATGCTCCTGTTGAGGGAGAGAAAATAAGTGTGCAGGTGGAGCACTTAATTGATTCATCAGATATTGTAATGTTGCAGTCCTAGATGCACCTATTGCTGAAAATTCTCTAATTATTGATGATTCTTCTATTATTGAGCATTCTTCTCTAGTTGTGTTGTCTCCACAACATTCTATTGTTGCTGATAGGTCCAGAAAGCAGCAAAAGCCTATTAAAAGGTATTGAAGAATGTAATATTGCTTATGCGATGAGTGTTGCAGAAAAAATTGAAGGTAATTCAGAACCTTTTAATTATTCTAAGCCTATTACTTCTGCTGATTGTAACAATTAGATGACCACTATGCAAGATGAGATGGAGTCACTTGAAAAAAATGTTACTTGGTATTTAGTGAAATTGTCCAAAAATAAAAAGCTTGTCCATTGCAAATGGATTTATAAAAGAAAGAAGGGTCTTTCTCCTAGTGAGCCAGCAAGGTATAAAGCGAGGTTGGTTCCTAAAGGCTATAGCCAAATTCCAAGTATTGATATAATAATGTCTTTTTTTCAGTTGTTAAGCATAATTCTATTCATACTTTGCTTAGTATTGTTGCCATGCATAATTATGAACATGAGGAACTAGATGTTAAAACTGTGTTCTTACATGGGAAGTTGGAGGAAGACATTTATATGAACCAACCTAAAGGTTTTGTTATTCCTGAAAAAGAAAGCCTTGTGTATAGACTAAAGAAGTCTCTTTATGGTTTGAAGCAGCCTCCTAGGCAATGGTATAAGAGGTTTGACTCATTTATGCTTTCTTGTGGCTTTAAGCGGTCTGATTATGACAGCTGTGTTTATTTGAAGATTGTTATTGGCTTAGCTATTTATTTGCTTCTTTACATTGATGATATGTTGATTGATGCTAAAGATAAATCAAAAATAGCTAAATTAAAGGCACAATTGAGTAAAGAATTTGAGATGAAGGCCATATTCCAGTGCAATTGGTTCTCTTATGAATGCCATGGTTTGTTCTTATCCTGATTTATCTCATGCATTATATGTTGTTAGTAGATTCATGACTAATCCTGGTAAGGAGCATTGGAGAGTTATTTAGTGGATTTTTAGATATTTGTGAGGTACTACTAATGCTTGTTTATAGTTTGAGAAATCTAGAGATGGACTTGTTGGTTATGTTAATTCTGATTTTGCTGGTGATTTGGATAAGAGGAGATCTCTCACGAGTTATGTTTTTACCATTGCTGGTTGTGCTGTTAGCTGGAAAGCATATTTGCAGCCCACTGTTGCTCTGTCTACTCTAGAAGCTGAATATATGGCTATTTCTAAAGCTTGTAAAGAAGCTATTTGGTTGAGAGGTCTATACTCTGAAATTTGCGGAGTTACTTCTTGGACTACTATTTATTGCGATAGCCAGATTGCTATTTGTCTGACTAAAAATCAGATGTTTCATGAAAGGACCAAGCATATTGATATGAGATATCACTTCATTCGAGGTATTATTGCTAAAGGTAATGTTAAGGTGCAAGATAAATACTCATGATAATCCTACTGATATGTTGACAAAGCCAGCTTCTGGTGCTAAATTTTGGCTATGCTCAAACTTAGTTGGTATTATAAATTAATTTATAGTGACTTTTGGCGTCAGTGATTATTTCTTATTTAAGTGAGTTGCTTAATGATACTTTATTTACTATAAGATGGAATTCATCTCAAGGTGGAGTTTGTTGAAATATGATCCAAATTATAATATTGGTCTTATGGGGATGTCTGGAGGACCCACGGTTCGGTCATGTTTATTAGCGGATTTGTTTCCGTATTTGACCGCAGTCAGTCCGTTCTATAAATATATCTTGTGACCGCATGTGAAGAGCGGACGCTCTCTCCATATAGTGAACATTGCCGGCCCGCGCATGTGATTTTTTCCCACAAAGATTTTTTACCTAAAAATCTATGTCTCATATTTGATCTTGATTTGTATTATTTGCTAACAACATGCATATAAATACGACACATTCAAGGTGCAACCCCGTCAAGTAAGCGTAAAGCTCGCCACGTCAGCAGACACAGCAATGGAAGCCACCGGCACAAGCTTGCTTGCCGTGGATGCTGGCTCCACCACTAGCAGCGGCGGCGGCGATCTGCCCCTGCTTGTCGGCTGTCCGGCGTCACAGCAGACGAACGGCGTGGTGGCTACGTACGGACCTCGGTAAGGCGGGCGCCCAGTAGGCGACGTTGGATGCCTAGTCTGCGGACCCGACAGCGCCTGCGGCCGTCGCCCCTCCTGGTACCTACTCCGTACGTGTGTCTCAGCTAGCTCGTCAGTAACTTCACCGTTATTGGGGAAGCATGCACGCGCATATATAGTGACCAGTTTATTGCTTGTGAAGGTGACGAACACTGCGACGTGGAATACTTAATTTGTATTAAACCCAACAAAGGGTGCCAGCTCTCTCGTCAAAAACATCGTCCACGTCGTTCGAAAATGCTCTCCGCCCTTGAATCTTCCTGTGGAAGGCCAGGATTGCCTCTGCCAGCTTAAGCTTCTCAAGAATCCGGCCGAGAATCTGATTTTGAAAGCTAGCTTTCGCTACGGTCCCCAGCTTCTGACTAGAATCCGGCCAGATGAATATAAACTCAGCTTCACTTTAAACCAAAGCAAAAAAAAAACTCCTTATCCTCCTCATCCCGATCCCGATCCCGACCCCAACCCCGAACTCCCGTGTCGGCGCCGCTGTGCGGGGGCGCGTGCGGGTGGCACGGCCGCGCGCCAGCCTGGCCACGTCCCCGGTGGCGCGCCGGTGAGGCCAGGCGGGCCGGCGGCCGGGCTGAGTGGCTAGGCAGGGAGGTGGCCGGCCGGAACGGCCACGCGGCGCTGCGGCGTGTAACATCCACAATATTAGGCTTAATAAATCTGAGCATCTCATGAGCATCTCATTTGCATATTGATTTGGGTTTGGGTGTTTGCTTGTTATATTTTAAAAGTGTGATTAATGGAGTTTTCAAAACTCTTTTTAGAAGTGTTGTTTGTATTGCTCTTTTCAAGATGGACCTTTAATATGTTTTGTAGAGAAAATAATTTGGAACAAAAAGTCTATTTTCACCAAATCATAAAAATGTTTTTTAGTCACTCAAAAATGGCAAAAACAATGTGTAGATATTAAATTTTATTTATTTTATAATTTGAATTAGTGCCAAATTTCTATTTTCAAAAATATAACGAATTAGCAAAAACTTTCTATATATGAAATGTCCTCTCTTCAAATGGAGCAACTTTCATATTTTAAGTTTTTCTAATTCGCAATATTTTGCAAGTTACAGTGGGTCAAAATTTCAGTTCAATTTTAAAAGGGGTGGGACCCACCCGGCCCCACCGGTCATCTTCCCTCTCCTTCCCTTTTCTCCTTCCTCCCGTCGGGCACGCGCCGACACGCGCAGAGCGCCACAGCAGACACGCGTAGAGCGCTGCAGCAGTGCCTGCCGCTCCCCTGCGTCGAGCGCGCGGGGGCACTCGATGGCGCACTCTTGCGCCCACGTCAGATCGCCCGCACCGCGCACCGCTCCGCCCGCTGGACCGAAGGGCAGCGCCGCAAGCCCTGCCAGCCACCGTCGCCGCGCTTTGCGCCTCGCCCCGCGCCAAGTGCTCCACGACAGGGCCACTCGAGTGTGCGAACTCACTCGAGCACCCATGCACGCACGCCTGCCGCTTCCCCCTCGTCCCGCTCGCTGCATCGCTGCACCACGCGCCATCACCGTCGTTCGGTCGACCTTGCTGCTCGGGCCCAGCCACACGCGCCATGACCCGAATGGAAGAGCGTCGGGTCGCCTTTATCTACCCCCACCTGCCTCGCTCCCTCCCTATTCCATTTCCTTCCTTTTTCCCCTCATAAAAGCACCGAGGCCGCCGAGCCCGCCACCGCCACCGTCGGGCTCGCCGCCGCCTAGCTCCCTTCTCATCCCACCATTTCCCAGTCCAAGAGCACCATATTGTTCACCATCATCTCCTCCACCTTCGTGACACCATCTCGAGCCCGATTGCTCAAGGTAAAGGCCTAATTTGGCCGTTCCCTTTCCTCCGTGCGCCACGGCCGCCATGCCCGCTCGAGTGGTTCGCCGTGGCCGCGCCTCTTCTGACCCACTCCGCCCTACTTCTTGCCCGCTCTAGTGTCGCCAGGGTCCGTAGATGCCCATTTCGAAGCCAATGATGCTGGTTGTGGCCTCACGCGGCCATCCCGCCGCCGGAGCTCGCCGTCGTCCGTCGCCGCACACCATCGTCGTTGCTCCAGGCCACTAGAGCTTGCACTTCATGCACCGTTAGGCTCGCCTCGTCGCACTGAGTCCGTAGGTACCGACCATTTCATCGGAGGTGCTCACCGCCGGTGAGGAGCCGCCGGCCGTCGACCGTTACCTGTCTCAGTCTCGCTGACCTGTGGGCCCAGGCTGACGTCATCTGCTGATGTCAGTAAGGTACCCGCCTAGGTGCACATGCCGGGTGGAGTTAGCATAGGAATAGAATTGTGTACACTGCGGGGTACGCATAGCATTTTCGGTTCGATTTTTAAAAAAACATACATTTATAGATTTTGGGTTAAATCTTTAGAAAATCATAACCTACTCATTTTAAGTCCAAATGAGGTGGTTCAACTTGTAGTATTTTTCTTATGAGGAATGCTATGCATGAAAAATATGAGTTGAGCTTTTTAAAATACTGTTCTATGTAGTTCTATTTAAATGCTATTAAATGCATAAATCTAGAAAATGCATAACAAATTCTAGGTTTATTAGAAAAATATGATTCTTATTTTGTTGCTCTAGTTAGGAGATGTTGGATTTGTGAAAAATATTAGTTGGCCATGTCCTATGTAAAAATTGCTCTATCCTCTTAGGGTGCTAGTTTTGCTAAGTGATTAAGAAATTTATAATTAAATAATTAAGTAAGATAATTGCTTGATAATTTTTGTAGGCTATTTTAGGGCTAAATAGAAGCTAGTTATGCTTTGAAATCTACTGTTTGATATATTTCACAGTACAAAGTATTTTATGTCTGATTAATATTTTTGCCTTGTGATTTTTGTGTACGATAAAATATTAACTATTTTAACCTAAAAATTTTACAGTTGACTTTGTTTAACATGTTTAAGCTTTTGTAATTTTTGTAGATTTTTTTGACTACTATAAATATATGTTCTAGTTCTACCCTAGTTTAATTGAGTGTCGGATTAGGGTTTTGCGATGCCGTGTCATGTAGCTGTGATGTTCTTTTTATTTTATCCAAGATAATTGCTGGTGGGTTGCTGAAAACTATTTTGGAGTTTTCTAAGTAGCACCGACATAACGAGTGCATTCTATCACCTTCCACATGGTAATGCATACATTCATAACATACATCATTCTCGCTATAATGCATACATGGTATTCATTTGAATCGATGCATCATACAGGTTTACCGATGGACCTTACGCCGGTAGTTCAGGAGGAGCCGGAAGGGAAAGGACAGTAGAGAGTAGTGCTGCAGGAGGTAGCAGAGGACGAGGACCAAGACGCTAACTTGCCAGAGTGCCCTGACCATCAGCCTAGCTGCTTTGAGAAAGACAAGCCCCGGAGCATTCCTGCCTATGATTTTACAAATAACTTAATTTGCGTCCTTTATTTTTTATGATGCATTAAGTTTATAGGCATTCATCGATACCATTGATGCATTATGATTACCCTTGTCCACCTGAGTTACCCAAACACCCTGTTAGGTATTGGCACGATATATGCTTAGCCCTGCCTAACTAGATCAGTAGAAGTCGGGTGATTTCCTGTCATCTGCGAGTTATAGGTGGTGACCCATAATGATGAGCTAGGTTGATGTTTGAGAATAACCATGAGAAATAATAAATCGAGACCGGGCGGGATTGGTGCTGTGGACAGAACTGGAGGTTTTGTGTTGTTTTGTCCCATCTGTGTCGAACTAGGACCCCGTCTGATGTCTCGGCCCTCTTGTCATGTTGAACGCATGCCCCATAGACAGCTGGAAGGATGCGATCATCCGACCACGAAGCCTCGAGTTTTGTTTGGGCTGGGTTTTGACCTGAATGCTCGTGCTGGAGATGGTGGTGTGATGACAGGGGCGCGGAGAGTAAGCCTGAGGTTGGCAGCGTCCGACTAGTATGCAGCCAGGCGGCTCCTGGGTACGATGGTTCATGTTAATCCCGCGACTCTACCCGAATAGGCCGAGGTGACCTAAGGCAAAAAAGGCACCGGTTGTCTGGGTTTGTGTGGGGAATACCTCGCCAGCTGGTTTGCAAATCGATTATCATCACCATCATTTCTGGAAGTGAATACTTGACTGAGCACCGGCATCATAGTAAGAACTTGAACAAAGAGATAAGATGGTTATGATGTTGATGCTGAAAGATGCTCAACCAAAATGGTTACTAGTCTTGCTTGATAATTACCCATGAATGTTTAGATCAGGTGCTAATCTGTAAAGATTATAAAACGCAAAGCTATAAGGTTTCAATAATTGCTCTTGATAAGCTCAAACTTTTATGCAAAGAAATAAGTTAGTCAGCCTACCTATATAGCCTTGCATACTCTTTGGAGTCAATTTATTTTCGTTTATGACGGGTAAGTCTAGCTGAGTACATTCTCATACTCAGGGTTTTATTTTCCATGTTGTTGCAGATAATGAGATACTCTATGGCTACTGCCAAACCTGCTTCTACCCAGCTATGGGAGATGAATAGACCTTGGATAAGGTCACTCCGTATTATCGTACCTCTATGCTTTTATTAGATTTCGATGTGGACCAGGCACTATGTTTAAAATTGCGCGTTTGTGAACTAAAGCCTATATTTACTTCCGCTATTTGAACTCGTATTTGGTATTGTAATAACTTATTTATGATTTTGATGTAATCAACTATGTGCGAACCTTATGTAATATTATGGATGGTGTTTGTTGAACCTCAATCGATCAGGGTAACAAGTTGAGATGTTTGAAATCCATCAAAATTTCACAGACTACCAGGTTAATATGGGCACAATGTGCTAACTAAATTGCTTCGGTAGTTTATTTAGTATCTTTGGGCGGTTCCGTTACACGGCGGCGGAGCCTAGGGGGCGCGGCGGCGATGGCGGGCATGCGGGGCCACGCCCGTGCGGCCAGGCAGGGCGGCGGCCAGGCGGAGCTGCGGCAACCCGCGAGCCGCCCAGGTGGCCCCTTCCCTTCTCCCTCTCTCTCTGTTTCCATATCTCATCGCCACGCAGATCCTCGCAGCTGACATAAGGTTAGGGTTATGGTTAGGGTACGGCGGCAGCGCACGCCCTCATCCTCCTCTCCCAATCCTCGTGGCACGGCGTGCTGGCCGGGTCAGTGCCCTATCTTGGTAGGTGTCTCTTCCACCAAATACTCCTAAAATTAATTGTGCTTTCCTTTTACCATTCATCTTAAACTATTATCTGTCCCTCCATATTTACAGCTAATTAGTCCTTGCTTGCTTATTGCAGGACTCCTCTCAGGGTTGCAAATGGATGATAAAAAAAGGTTGGCATGTACTTTCAGAACTGAATTCTTTTCTAATCTTAGCTACGACATTGTTTCTACATGATTTATTTCAATCTCTAAGCCGCCTCCTATTTTGGTTAGACATATGCTCTTCAAATTAGAAATACCAGATGAAAATGCCCTTTTGCCTGTGATTTGAATGACGAACTATTGTGCACAAAGAATTCCATCTTCATTTGTTGGCATTCCTTTTTTTATGTTCACATTTATCTCACACCTTTTATTTTCTTATTTTTGGTTGATAAAGTAATCAACATCGACATGAGAACATATGAGTTGCTGCGGTTTGATTCTACCTACAATCACTGAAGGAATAAATCAAAGATCTCATTAAGTGGGTACATATGAAGCATGCAGCGGATGACTGAATCTGCTTTACGATGCACTTGCTTAGATCAAAATTAGTCAGACCAGTTCTTGCTACATTTGTCCATTGAGTATTGAGGTTAGAATCTCTTTTCCCTCCTTTTCCTTTTAATTCCTATTAGTCTGTGGCTCATCAGTTAATTGCCTATTTTTATGGTCCCTACATTCTGGCTATATTTATATTCATGAACTGTTTGTGCACACCTTGGGTGATACTTTATATTGGTTTTCGAACCCTTAGCAATTCCTCAACTATCTGCTTAGCTGTTGTCCACGTTCCGACCCTTTTCCCCTTTTTTGCTTTTCGATCTCAATCTTATACTCTATGTACTGTCTTTGTGTTCACTAAATCGAAGCAGCAGAAAGCTATGAGGCTACCTGCACAAACCAGCCTATTTGTTTTCTAATGGAAACAGATTGGCCTGATGGTTTCTACGCTCATGTAATCGTTGTGTTCAATTCTGAAGGTTTCGACCTTCATTAGCAAATCGTTGGTGTGTTTATAATTTGGACATGACGCTCACTAACAAGGTAGAATTGTTGGGATCTACTAAAGTTTTATCGGCCTATGACCTAGATGGGTAAATTTGTGCTTGCCTAATTCCCGACAGAAGTGATTGCAGGATTATACCATAAATTTCGATAGCGTTAGGTAAATTTGTGTTTGCCTAATTCCAGACGTAAATGATTGTATGTTTATACCACAAATTTGGATAACTTTATTTTTATTTGTGCATCCAAAATGAATTGACATTTTGCTTACATGATTTTTGATGGTCATAACATGCTCCACAAAGTGCCTGTGATGTACTGTTACAAATATAGATAGGTCAATTTGTGTTTGCCTAATTCCAGATTAAAAATGGTTGCAGGTTTCGATTCCAAAATGAATTGACGTTTACAGGAATGAAATTTAGGGGTGCCATGTGATAATTTGCGCGAGCAAATGAAGGTAATTGTTTTTTGTTGTACTATTTGGCTGCAGTGTGATGCATACAGGAATAGGATTTGGATAATGGGAACACTATTCTTTTATGTTAATGATTTTTTTTCTAGGCCACTGAATATAAGGATTTAATGAGAGAACAGGGGATGCACAAGCAACAGTCCCTATCTATAATACGGTCAATTGTCTTGGCTCCTACTTCAGATGGTGTGTTATTTTATTTACAGATTTGCAACTGGTTTGAGATAGCCTATTTACATCAGGCTAGCTTTCATACGTATGCATAGTTACTAAAACTTCAGTGCATCTGCTGTACCTGATTGGCTGCTATGCATATCAATAGGATGGCACCATTTAGAATAATGAGTTTGTGGTTACATTACAGTTTAACTAAAAATATCATTGATCTTGGTTTGATATTTTTAAAGCACCAGTTTAAATTGTACTCACTTCTGTGGATTTTCTTTCATGCCATATTTATTAAATAGGAGGCCAAATTGTTCCTGCAGGTTTCAGATCTTCAGATTTTGGAGCTGTTTTCATAATCAGAGTAGTTCAATAGTAATTTACTGCCTCCTCTCTACCTTATCATTGTGTCTTCATGGAATAGGAACCATGCTCTCTACCACCAAATGCTACTTTCTGATCAGTCTGTTCCATGTGTTTTCAACCTTCACAATGTTACCTTGGCCTTTCTTGATGCTCTGAAATTCTCTTCTGCTGATACACCATGTCACTGAGCTAGAAAGTTTCGCCTTCCATTTTGTTGCTCCACTGTAACCTACCATGTCCATGCTCACAAATTAGATCTTTTCTTTCATGGACAGATGTTTTTGTCACCTAAGATATAATATGTTATTTTACCAAAGAACCAGATTACACTGGCCAAAAAGAATAAAATGAACAGATTATGTTCCAATGGTTTGTTACATTACAGAATCTTGTTTAGATGTTTCTGATGTGTTGTGTGTTCTTGTCCAAATATTCCAAATAATGCTCAGTAAAATAGTCTCTCCTGATATATTCGGCTACCGGTGTTACACTATGGATAAGCCTCACTACAAACTGACCAGCGTCACGCGCTCAGCTTGATGTATCAGGTTTCTTGCTTGGTCCTTCCATGATTTAAAGAAGCACATTACATCTTCAGACCTATGTTTACAGTGATTTTCCCAGGCCTGTTACCCTTTGCGATCCGTTCTTACAATTTTGTAAGTTATTGTCCTCTAACTTTCTACGTTGCTTATAACTACATTTGTACCACTTAACACAGAACACTTCCATGGTTGAAAAACAGCTAATAACTGTTGCTGGCTTGCTGCTGATTCAGGCAGGTACACTATCTGTAGGCACAATTTAGAGTCATTCATTCCTCTGTAACACACACTATTATAGTCAGTTAATCATCGATGAGTCGATGTTACAGACTCCTACACCTGCTATCGAGCCTGACGACTACGTCTCCAAAGATGATGGCACCAGGTAGGTACAACAACACTTTCTTAGATAAGCATCGGTACTACCCGTAAACAATACTGTAGGATGAGGCCAGTGCTCGCAACTGTCTCTTGCAATGCAGGTGAAGCCAAGAACCTTTTGTCGTGCTCAGGGAACTACGGCAAAAGACAAAACTTCTAAATGTTCCAAAGTTTTGTTCATGTCTAAAGTTACGGACTGCACTGCATTACTCTTCCCTTTAATGTAGTGCTCGTCATGATCAGCATAGCAGAGCTGTGTAATATATATAAAACTGCACTTGAATCTACTGCAATCCTATTTTTATATAAACCTGCCAGTATTTAACCACGGGCGCTGTAACACCCTAAAAGAGCCAAATTGATTTATTTAAGCATTTTTGTGAGCATTGAATTTTGACAAAATAATAATTTTTATAAAAATAAAAACCATCATAGGTCAAGAAGCATCTTTGTGCATTCATGCTACTGCATAATTTTTATTGTAATATTTGGATTTTGTTGAGTTTGAATTAGATTTTAAAATCCTTTTGAAAATCCATTTGAAAAACGGTTTAAATAAAAAAAGCAATTCTTTTTCCCTTCCCCTCCTTCCTTCTTTTTGGCCCAAGCGGCCCAGTCGGCCGACCTCTTCCAGTCCCCCGCATCTAGCCCAAAGGCTTTCCAGCGCCGCGCCGCCCCTTCCCTCTTGGGTCAAAAGGCCGGTCCAACAAGCCGCGCGCGCGCCCGCGTCTCCCTCTCTCTCTCTGTCCGACTGACGGCCCGGTCCCGCGTCATGTGACGCCGACAGGTGGGGCCTACCGGAGTCATCTCCTTCCTCGCGCCGTCCCCGACCGGCCTGACGCTGCCTCGCGCCTTCGCTTGCTCCCCAAGCCGACTCGGCCATAAATAGTGGGCTACTGCACGCTGCCTCGACCTCCGCCCCGAACCCTCGCGCCAGCGCTGCCACGCTCGAGCTCGCCGCTAACCCTAAATCCACTGCCGCGATCGATTCCGTCGACACACTGCAGCTTTGCCTTCACGAGCAAGTCGTCGTGTTGGTTTTCGATCTCGCGAAGTTGCCGAGCTCCTTTTCCCTCTTTTCTTGCCCTGGTTTGCTCACGGTTGTTCGCCGCACTTCGCAGGAACCTTGCCGCCGTCGTCGTATGTCGCCAGCCCGCCTCTGTTCACTCCGGTTATCATCTTCACGTCAGGTGAGTTCGCATCGAGCTCCGATCTCGATTGGTCGAGGTCCTGTGTTAATTCGTAGCCTCTAATACCGGGTTCAAACTCGCCGGCGAGCTACCCTCGCCACCGGCAATGTTGGCCGCTGTGACTGCCTTCTTCTCCGACCGGCCGCCGCTCTCACACCCGCTCTCTTCTAATCTGAGCCGTCCATCTCGGATTCGACGACCATCATCGTCCGATACCCCTTTGGGGTACAACTTTATAGAAAACCCCTCGGGTTTCTATCTAATTCATTAAGATCCCTTTGCGGGTTCCGCAGAATGCGTTTTCTCAGTTGGAAAGCCTATTTTCCTTTAATAGATTCAAAAATACATTTTTCTTTATTTACAGTTTTGCCACTATCTTCAAAAGCTCATAACTTCTCCGTTTTAGTTCCGATTTGGTCCGTTTAAGTTGCTTTAGGTTCGTAATTTCATAATCTACGTGTTAGTACCATTGTTAGATTTATTTCCAACTTTTAAAAATCAAGATTTATTTTAATTTATTATTTTATAATAGAAAATCTTATAAAAGCCATAACTTTCTCGTTATAGCTTCGATTTTGGTGATCTTTACGTCTGTGTGATCGTAGCGATGTGTAGAATAGTTTTATAGACTCTTATCATACTATTTTTTTGACATGGTGTACTGTTCTAATTAAATCTATTTATTTGCTCATGTATGATTGCCCGATGCGTGTATGTTGCTGATTGTTGATCGAGTTTAGAGAGTGAGCCGTTTGCTAGAGAACAAGAGTACTTCAACAACAAGGATCAGCAGGTTCATCACGAAAGCTTTGATCAAGGCAAGTATAGTTGGGACCATCCTTGTTACCTATTCACTATACACACTAAAATCATATGCATGTGCCTCTTTGCTACCCTGTTAGGATTACCTAGGCTTGATTTCTTGTTTACCTTGATAACTAGGGATGTTGCATATGGGTAGTCAATGCTAGTGCTTTATAACCATGATCTTGTAACTTAATTAATGACTATGCAATTAATAAAAAGTGGTTTTCAATAAGATCCAAACTGTAAGTGATTATCCGAGACATAACATACAGCTATGGGGGCTATATGGCTCTGGCTCTAGTTACTCATAGGACCTTTTCTAGCAAGTTAGAGGATCAGCGAGTTGGGAATAGGGCTGCCTCTTCATTATGTATATGCAATGACCCTGCGGCCCTAGCGTGTTAGACGAACCTTTGGGTGGCTTTATATGATACTTAGTGTTATGGGAAGTAGCTAGCCCGTGCATTTGAGGATCATGACCCGTAGTAAAAGTGTACACCTTTGCGCAAAGTTAAACCGATATATCGTCCATGCCCACGGTTAGGGCGGCCAAGAGATTCTTATGGAATGGATCATCAACTTAAACTGTATTACATGTTAATGTTATTTTTATCATATTCATAGTCATGTCGACCTGATCATGTGGTTATGGGAATTGTTACTACCTTGATTCTAATTGCTAAAATATGACTTACACTAAAAAGCTAATTGCAGTTAAACCGTGTCAAACCTTTATTGAGCTTCATGAACTCCTTTAATGCTTGCTAAGTATGATGTGCTTACACTTGTTTTATTTTCATTACTTGGAAAATCCTGGATGGGTAACAGATCAAGATTAGAGTGAGAGTTATCGACATGACTACTAGCTTGTGTCAATCAGTCGATGAGTCCCTGTGGTGGAGCTATCTCCTAGAGTTATTATAGTTATGTCTTATTTATGTTAAAGACTATGTCATGTTATTCGTGCGCTACGTAATAAACTCTGGAATGGTACTATTTATAATTTATCAACTTATGTCTGTGACATTTTGGGGCGCATGTAAGGTTTTTATATATCTTATTTTAGTCCTTTAAAATGAGATATGACAGGCGCGTCAAGGCGCGCGCAAACAATACTAGTTCTGATTATATTGGATACGGATGGGATATAGTAGAGTATATGTAGCAATAGCATGCAACAAACGCATGGAAGCACTGGTGGCGAAGACGGAGTCGGTGGGGACTGCATAGACAACACTAACCTCCACCTCGAGTGGTGTCGAAGCTCTGCCTAAGCTCGATGACCGGTCCAACGAGGCCGGGATTGCCTAGTCCGATCCGTTGACGCTGACAGTGTGGCCAGATGACGCGCACATCCGTGACATCAATGTGGACCCGATGTTAGGGGAGTTCGCAGCCTCGCTAGCGTATAGTCTGTTCGTCATGGGAGCTTCTCTGGATCTACTGGAGTCTACTCTGGCGCCACCACACAGCTACACGATGAGGACCCAACTACAGTGGCCACTCAGCTCGATGAGGACCCATCGACGGTGGACTCCTGTGCGTTCCCTGGGCGATGGGCTCTCCAACAGCAGCTGGCCCTTCCGATTCATTGTCAGTGGACTCTCCTCGAGTGATGTTAGAGATGACACCGCCAGACGCCGCCTCGACAACTTCATCAACAAAGTGACACATAAGAGAGACTCTCCTCTTATTCATGAGCCTCCAAAGCAGCCTCCTCCTAAGCTGCAGGTGCCGAGGTAGAGCAAGCGGTTGGCGGCACAACCCCTCTCTCGAGTGCCTTCTTCCATGCAAGGGGAGGTGTTGCTCAAGCAGCGTGTGGGATCCTTCAAGTGTCCACTGCCGTATGGGCTTCATCACGGGTCTACGACGAGGCCAGAGTTGTATGACAAGTTCTTTGGCGGTGACACGATGGAAGGCCTGTCGGCGAACCTGATGACGACCGATGTCGAAGCGCTAGACGTGGTCTTTCAGGCCTATCAGCCGCGAAGACGCATGGTGCAAGACTCAAGGCCACCTTCTAGGTCGCGTCATGACGTTGGCATTGGTTGTTTCTTTTATGTAATATCGATTTAGAGATCTTCTTCGACGATGGTCCAGCCATGGCTAAGTTGACCTCCTTAGCAATCATTTAAAGCGCATTGTATGTTTGTCTAAACTCTTCTACCTAATATAATGATACACATTAAGAAAACAATCACATGACACAGGCACATCCTATAGCATGAAGTAAGTACTCGCTCTACCTCCGTGGCCCAATTAAGGAATTTAAGTTGCAACATGGGCCAGAACTGGATGGCTCAAGAATAAATAAAATGGGCCAATCCCATGAAAAATATTAGGTAGGCTAAAAAGAAAAAAAAAACTTATAACATGTGTGGCACGACTACAAATATGGCTGTAGGCCTCGCTTGTCTTTAGTTTTTTTTTAGAAAAATATGACAAACATGAATTGCAATTCATCATGATATAGATTTGCTCTAGTTTATGGTGATTTCAAATTGGTCTTAGTTATGAACACATAGTTTTCAATACTGTGTCATATTGCCTACAAACAAATGTCGCAAATCATAATGGGTAGTGACCAATTAATCCAGTATCATGAGAAAATCTTCATAGATCCCCACATTTTTTGTAATGCTACCATAAATCCAACCAGAAGCTCCTGCATGGAAATTTCTCTCAAATTTTATGGCTCTCAACGTAACGGCTCAAATTTCTAGCCCTACCTAGAATTTGTGGCCATTGGGCAGTTGATCGATAAACATAGGGTTAGGATTCAGTTTTGAAAGATAGAAAAGATCAAAATGAATTTATTTATTTTTATTCCTATGGCTTTATTGCTTATAGTCGTCCTCCATTTCTATATCTATACAACAAATAAGATCCAAAATGCTTCAAATAGATCACCAACATATAAACAATACTTTTTTAGCAGGACATATTTCATATTATCTTATATAATAAAAATAAATTTATATATTTTTTAAAAAAATAAACTATTATTTTCATTGTTTTTGAAAAACCGGATAGGATCAGCCATAGGTTAAAAAAGTTTTGTTTCCATAGTTGAAGGGCTTCCTTCATCCCTTTCCATAGCATAAGATTGAAAATCAAACTGGAGATTAAAAGGATATAAATTCAAGATTGAAAAATTGGATTTTATCTTTAGAAAAAAAAAGTAAACAAGACTGTGACCTAAACCTACCGACAGAGAGCCTGCGTCTGCGTCCGAGCACCAACGGCGGCCTCCGCTTGGCAGAAGAGATCATGGAGAGACTAAGCCCCACTCGAGTCAAAGCGAGGCATTAATTGTCGCGACTAGTTTGTGCCGAGCCAAGATGGACACGAGCAGGGCTGGTGCCATTGGAGATACGTCATATGGTGATGGCGAAGTACTTCCTCTATACCCATAAAACTAGTCGTTTAGAACCGCAGCATGGTCTCCAAAACATAACTTTGACTTCTTGTTTCTATACAAATATTTATCAAAATATGATATATGTATACTTTTATTAAAGTATTTTTTAATACAAATCCATTCATCTAATTTTCATATTTTCAAACTCAACAACTTGAGAATTATTCATCATTTATATTCTTGAGGTTTGTTTCAAACCTTGTCCAAATCGACTTGTTTTATGGGTACGGAGAGAGTATGCTGCATAAAGCTATATATATAATTCCCTCTTGACGGAGAATTGGTTACCCAAGTCACAACTCACAAGTGCAGTACAATACAACGGCCAAAGCTGAGCACGCCAACGACATTGCACGAGAACGTGTGTGATGCCAAACAAAAAGTATACAGGACTGTGTGACCTAGCTAAGCCTACCGACAGCGACCCTGCGTCCCAGCACCAACGGCACCGCTCGATCGAGTCCAAGCGAGGCATTGTGTCGACTCGTTGGTGCTGAGCTGGCCGCAACCGCGACGGACTCGAGCAGGACTGGTGCCGGTACGTCACAGATATGGGGTGATGGCGAAGTACGTTGCATGGAGCTATAATTCCCTCTTGTCGGAGAATTGGCTACCCAAGTCATACGTACAAATACAACGGCCAAAGCACGTCAACGTCATTGCACGAACGCGTGATGCTCAATCGCGGCGTGAGCGTTGGTCCGAATTCGATCGCTAACTTCAACAATGTGGGGCGTCGTGTCAGCCACTCCATCCACCAGGCACCCAGACAAATTTGCCAAACTTTTTATAGGCCAACAAAAATGACAGTTGCAGTTGTAGGCCAAAAAAAAAAATGCATGCACAGCTTTAACATCAACGCCTGGAATTAGTGCATTATACAGCTACTATAACGACGTCTCCAATGGTCCAGCTTAGTTAGCTCATGAAATTTTCAATCATTAAGTGCAAAACACAAGAGATTAGCGTGAAGTCAAGAGATAACGTCACACACACTTTACAATATTATTTCTCTGTCACAACACGATGTTCCCAAATCCCAACAATCTCTCTTAATATATTTATAAGCTTAGACCTAGTGCTAGCTCATATGGTTGGACACCCTTAGAGTATCTCCACCAGATATCAAATCCAATCTCCTATATATATAGCTAAAAAATATACTTTACCCAAATTATAATATCGATTTTTTGAATTCTTTTAGAAACATTGTGTTTACTATGTACTCCCTTTATTCCAAATTGTAAGTCAGAACATCTCAAGTATGAACAACTTTTTATGGTAAAATAATAACATTTAGAATGCGACTTAAATATTGTTGGATTCTTCGTTAATTTTATTTTCATAGTATACCTATTTATTGTCACAAATTTTTGTATTTTTTTTATAATTTTTGTCAAACTTGCGATACTTCTACTTTTCAAGGTTCTTAGATTCTTTCACTGGTTGTTAGCTAACTAGCTAGCTAATCATAACTAATTTTAATTTTTAGCACTAGCTATTAACTAGCCTTGTATGCAGAAACATGCCGTAAACTAGCTACTTCCACCAACTAAACTATTACCTGCAACTGGAGAGCTACACTAGCAAGTAGCAAGCAACTGCCATATAGAAGTGTGAAAGTGAAGTACAAATGTAGAGATTTCAATCCAATCGGGCCAAGGGAGATGGAACAATATTTATCGTAGAAGTTTATTTACTTGCTTGCAACCTACATCCAGGTTGAGGCGCTACATCCGTGCTGCTCACGGCCGGGCTGGTAGTACGCCGCAGGCGCCTCAGCCACTCGAATCATCCTTGGGAAGTCCCACACTCCCACGCTATAGACAGAGCCTACCATCCACATAGACGTCCATGCATGTGTCAGCAACCGGCAGTTCGCCGCACTGCTCACGGGACGCGCCTTAGCCACTCGAATCATATTCTTGCGCCCTTGAGAAGTTCCACGACAGGGTCATGATGCAGCACTATATATATAGCTCAGTGGTATTGCTGCGGCTGGCAAAACGTCTACCCTGCTCATCAAAAAACACCAGCCTAGCTATGAGGACTATGAGCTCCAGAACCACCACCGCGCTCTCGTTCGTCCTCGTCATAGTAATAACAGCCACCATCTCATCGTCCTTATCCCCGACCGGCCATGGGCTGTCGCTACGCGATGCCAACTCGGGCACCACCACCATCGGCTGCTTGGCACACGAGCGGACCGCCCTGCTGGAGTTCAAACAAGGCATCACAAGCGACCCCGCGGGACTCCTCTCCTCGTGGCGGCAGTTCGGCGGAGACCAAGACTGCTGCCGGTGGAGAGGCGTCAGGTGCAGCAAGCGGACCGGCCATGTCGTCCGTCTTCATCTTCGCAACGTGCCAAACGAGTCGTATGCTAACGCCGGCGACGACACTGCCATGGTCGGACAGGTAAGCCCTTCACTCCTTTCCTTGCAGCGTCTAAAGCACCTTGACCTGAGCCTGAATAATCTCCAAGGCCCGACACTTCGTTTTCCAGAGTTTCTGGGCGATTTGAAAAACTTGAGATATCTTAACCTATCTTGGATACCGTTTTACGGTATGATACCACCCCAGCTGGGAAACCTGACAAAGCTGCACTATCTTGACCTCTCACTCAACCCTTACAAAATTTATTATAGCAATATGTACTCCACAGATATCTCATGGTTAACTCGACTGCCTTCTCTACAGTACCTCAACATGAATCATATAAACATCAGCATGGCTCTTGACTGGGCTTATGCGGTGAGCATGCTCCCTTCTTTAAGGGTCCTTGACCTTTCTGACTGCAGGCTTGCAAGTGCAAACCAATTAATCACTCCCACATCTTAACCTCACACAAATTGAGAGGCTTGATCTCTCCCAGAATGATTTCAATCACCCGGTTGCATCATGGTGGTTTTGGAACTTGACAAGCCTCAGGTATCTGGGACTTGAAGGCACTTATTTACATGGTAAATTTCATCATGCTTTTGGAGGTATGACATCCCTCCAAGTGCTGGATATTTCTGGAACCAGCGACCCATATATTACTGAAGGATTAGACTTAGACATCATGACTGCCAACATGACAAATCTATGCAACTTGAAAATCCTAACCCTCATTGAATTCAGTGGCAACATAACAGAGTTCTTTGAACACTTACCACAATGTTCTTCCCCAAAATTGGAGGAACTGTATCTGGACAACAATTTCGCTGGAGTGCTACCAAATTGGATAGGGAGATGGGCCAGCTTAGGCATCCTTGATCTCTCTAACAACCAAATCAATGGATCTGTTCCATCTGAGATTGGTACGCTTAGCAGTTTACTCACCCTCGATCTCTCCAACAACCAAATCAATGGATATATTCCTTCTGAGATTGGTACTCTTACCAGTTTACTCACTCTCGATCTATCCAACAACCAGATTACTGGGCTGGTGCCTTCGGAGATCAACATGCTCGGTAATTTAACTTCCCTGAACTTATGCTGCAACAACATCAGCGGTGTTATCACCCAGGAAATCCTTGCTGGCCTTACAAGGTTGAAAACAATAGACCTGTCAAGTAATTCATTAAAGATTGCGGTGGATGCCAATTGGTTGCCACCCTTTAGCCTTCAGAATGCATATTTTGCTTCTTGTGACATGGGCCCTCAATTTCCCACCTGGCTGCAATCACAGATCGAAATCGTTGATTTTGATATATCACATGCCAGAATGTTTGATAATCTTCCTGGCTGGTTTGTTTCTACCTTTCCAAATGCTTCGTGGATGAACATTTCCTACAACGGAGTTAGTGGTACATTACCAACAAACATGGAGGCTATGGAATCATTGTGGAAACTTTATTTCAACTCAAACCACCTGACAGGCCCAATACCAAAATTGCCACAAAGTCTCAACACACTGGACATCTCAAGAAACTTTTTATCCAGACCTCTGTCGTCGAACTTTGGAGCTCTATACATCTCAGATTTACGGCTCTTCTCCAATCGTATTGTCGGTCGTGTTCCACAGTCTATGTGTCAAATGCCAAACCTAGGCATCTTAGACATAGCAGACAACTTTTTAGAGGGTGAATTTCCAGATTGTTTTCAGCCACAGAGTTTTTTCAATGGAATGCTATTTTTGAGTAACAATCGGTTTTCTGGAAAGTTCCCACCTTGTTTGCAAAGACTCACCAATTTATATGTCTTGGATCTGTCATGGAATAACTTCTTTGGAGGACCGCCCTTGTGGATCGGGAATTTGGTGAACTTAGAAATACTACGACTGGGGCACAATAACCAACATTACAATGTCATGGAAATATTCCACCAACAATTACCAACCTTACAGAACTTCTTCATCTAGATCTGTCAGACAATGTCATATCAGGTTTTCTTCCACGGAATCTATCAAATTTAAGTGGCATGACAACACTGCGTCATCCCACATCGTTTCGACACTACGTCCCGATTTTAAATCTGTCTGTCACCACCAAGGGAGATGCGCGTTATTATGAAGAAGGTCAAATATTTAATATGGTGGTTATTGACTTATCAGCAAATTTCACAACCGGTGGAATTCCAGAAGAAATAACTTCTCTGGATGCAGTTCTAAATTTGAATTTATCACTTAATCGGTTGAGTGGAAAAATTCCAATCAGAATTGGGATGATGCAGGCACTGGAATCACTCGACCTATCCGAGAACAAGCTTTACGGAGAACTCCCACAAAGCCTGTCAAATCTGACATACTTAGTCTACCTGGACATGTCATACAACAATTTCAGTGGAATGATACCATCAGGTGGGCAACTCGACACCCTCTACTCACAGAATCCATTTATGTATGACGGAAATAGCGATCTTTGTGGACAATTTATTCACAAGAATTGCTCTAAAGAACCAAGGCATGGTGATCGTAATAAGAGAGAGGAACATGATTCTAAGCTACTGTCATTTCCTTTTGGAGTTGGCGCAGGTTTTATTGTTGGTCTCTGGGTGGTATTCTGTGTCATTTTATTCAAGAAATCATGGAGGATTGCTTATTTCCGCCTCTTTGACAACACATATGACAAAGTATATGTTTTTGTTGTTGTTAAGTGGGCACGCTTGGCCAAAAAGACAACTACACATTAATAAGCTGGCTTGGACTTACCAGAAAGGCCACTTTAGATACAGCAAGTCCATGACTCTTGGTGACATTTTCTGCCACTGTACCCAGTATATAAGTAAATAAAGGTGTAAATGTATCAAAGTCCCAGTCTATATATATAATGTAACAAACCGTGTAAGTTGTTTTGTTTGAGTGATATTTGTATACACAGTCAGCATGTGCTTTCTACTTTGTTCCTGTGGTGAAGCCATAGAATGATGAGCATCACAACATGTCCTGGATAGGAAATGGTAGTAGACAATTTACTTGTGCTTCAATTTCAGCACCCTCCCTCACGTGCAGGCTCCCTAGTCCCTCGACCTCAAATGTGGAAATAGAATTGAAGTGGGTTGCAATTATTCTATTTGATCACACATGTCAGGGTTCGAGCTTGAGACCTTTGGCCCTGGTACTGTATTAAGTTCCCGAAAACTTATGCTAATAGGAAAAGGTGGACAATTCATTTATACTTCAACAACTAGTAGACATACATATGTGACACAACGTACTCACCTTGATATCAAGCTATTATATGTACATAAAAATTACAAGATTTTTAAAGGTCATTAGATCATTTATTTTGCATCAACAAACAAAGAAGATACCAAAGTGAATCACGTCAACCACCCCATATGTGGCATACATGGAATGTGCTTATTAAGGCGACACCAGTGTGTTTATTTAGTCATGTCAATGTAGGTGCCACGACATTAATTGCTAGTCATGTCATGATCTCTTGCATGACTCAAAGGGATAGTTTCCACAAATTTAGTGCTGGTGTAATCCTTTTAATTTTTTAGTTCAACAAGCAAACATGCCCATGCATTGTAAAGATACATACAACTTATTGTGTAGTCACTTGGATTCATTGAGCCAATTATAATGAGATAGCTATCAACAAGAAGCCTTCTATTAAATTAGTGATTTTGGGTTCTTTTGATTGGTTTATATGGAAGGGGCACTTGTGCTCATCCCATGGGCGATCATAAAGAGTAGCTCTAGTGGAATGCTCATGGCTAGATGGAGTGGTCTTCATTCGTTGATTGGATTCTTATGACACACAAGTTTATGGGGATAGAGGATCAGTTATTGCCCTAAGAGAAACTAATATGACCTGTACTAAAGGCATGTCCTTTAGATTACATTGGATCTCTCCTATATGTTGCTTTAAGAGAGTACCTAAAGTCAATCTCTTGGATGTAGGAGTCGAAAGGTTTTTATGATATGACAGATCAAGAAATAACGATTGCAAAAAATCCTACCTTTTCTTTCATTTCAAAAGTGCATAAAAATTATATATATTGAAAATTCCATTTTAATCATATTCCTTTTTCTTAATGCTAATAAAAAGAAGAAAATTCTGATTTGTGGCATATTACCTAAAATTTGTCTTATGTAATCTTGTAGGGAGTTAGAAGAGGTGGTTGAGTCATTTATTTAGGGCAGATGATGTTTCTTTTAGAAGATATGCTAAAGTTTATAGTTATAGGGCATTTTCTCCAGCACCTTCAAGTCTTAAATACTACCCCATCCATTCAAAATCTAAGATGTTTTAGATTTCTTGGATACATAACTTTTTTTATATACACTTAGATATATCACTATGTCTATATACGTAGTAAACTTAATGTATCATAAAAAATCAAAATATCTTAATTCCTAGAGTACTTTTAGACATAGGAGATTAGATACGATATCTGCTCGAAATACTCTAAGATTTCTGCACTGGAGCCCCGGACGTCTGCATTGCTTCCGGAGTGTTTGTGTGAATGTGATTGTGTGTTAAAGCTGTGCAAGGATTTATTATTTGGCCGGCAACTGCCATTTTTGTTGGCCTAAAAAAATGTTGGCACATTTGTCTGGTGGATATGGAGTGGCTGACATGACGCCGCGCATGGTTGAAACTAGAAACATGGGATCGTGAGCGATCGGATTCGTCGGACCACACTTCACGCAGCGGCTGTGCATCACACGTTCGTGCAACGACGTTGACGTGCTTTGGCCATTGTACGGACGTGTGACTTAGTAGCCAATTCTCCGTCAAGAGGGAATTAATTATAGCTCCATGCAACGTACTTCGCCATCACCGTATGACGTGTACTTTGTCCACCAGCACCACTGCCAACGAATTGCGAGATGATGCTGCCTCGCTTGGACTCGAGCGGGACTTAGCCTCTGCCAAGTGCTGGGACGCGCAGGGTCGCTGGAGGTAGGCGTCATCACAGTCTCGTTTTCCTTTTTCTAAGGGAAAGTCCAATTTTCAATCTCTAATTTGCACCCAATTTTCCACCTCCAATTTACATGGAAGTTCAGTTTCCAACATTAAACTATATGAATATAGTTGACGGAAGACCTTCATCTATAGGGACAAGGCATTTTGGGACCCCTGGCTGATTTTAGATGTGGTTTTCTATTTTTCAAAAAATAATTAAAAAACATATATAGTTTATTTTACTATAAGAAATTTTTGAAATGTGCTGCTAAAAATGTTGTCTATATGTTGGTGATGTATTTGGAGATTTTTGTTTTCATCTTGTTTGTTGTAAAGAAATGATGAGCACAACGATAAGCAATAATCAATAGTAATAGAAATAAATAAGTTCCTCTTATGCAAAGTGACTTGAGGTGTCAACATGCTTAACAAGGCCATAGGAAAAAACTGTATCATAATCGTAAGTGTTTCAACTGCTAATCACTGAAAATACAATTAGGACGTGAAATTTTGAGCACGACTTAGGGCCTGATTGGTTTCCATGTCCAAAACTAAAGTGTAAATATTTTAGTCACATTGTAGTCCATCTTGAGTAACTAGTGAAACTAAATTGTTTTAGTCAATTTTAGTACATGTGTTTGAAAGTTTAGTCCCTAAAATAATTAAAGTTTAGTCTACTATAGTTTTAGTCACTGAGACTTAGTTTGTCATAAAATAGAGAAATGGTATATCACGATGAATTGTAATTCATCGTAACATGTCAGTCACAATTCGGCCAAACGCACAAAATAATGAAAATATTGGTTCATCATATATTTTTTTTCTCAAAAGACTACAACATGGCAACAATGGTCCTCCCACTACCCCCGGTCAATTCTTCCCCTACGGTGCCCAGCATTCGTCTCGGTGGGGTCCTTCCGTCACGGGCGCTATTTGTTCCCTCGCGTCAGGAGTTGTCCCTGCGACCCTGCTACCCCCCCGAAAATTGAGTCCGCGCCTCCGGAAACCAGTCTCCCGCGCTTCAACCCGGTGACTGGCCCACATGCAAGAGAGAGGGAGTGAAAAGATGGTAGGCGCATGTGGACGCGCGAGGGGAAATATTTCGCAATCCTTCCAGACTCTTCCCCCGTTCCCCTTACTTTTCCCTCTCTCATCTCTCTGCAGATGACGGCGGACGAGCGGAGCACCGCAAACGCGCAGGCAAGGACGCCGCCACCGCTGCACATCCCTGCCCACGGGCACAGCAGCGACATGCTCCTGCTACTCTCTCTCGTCCACGCCCTCGTGCTACGCCCCCGGCCCCCACCGGCGGCCGGCGCCACTGCCTCCGCCGCCGCCAGGCCGGACGTCATCCTCCCAGGTCCATCCTATTCCTTCCCCTTGTCCCGTTGCTTTTCTTGCTTGCTAGCCTGTCTCTCATGCGGTGTGTGTCACAGGGGCTTGCCGCGGCGCCGCTGCCATCGCATCCCCGAGATCCAGTGAGGTGAGCCCCTCCTCCTCCCCACGGAGGTCCATAGCGTGGCGCCGATGCACCAGATTTTTTTTTTTTTGTCTTCTGAGTATTTTTCAGAGGTTGGAAACAAAGACCTAGATCTGACTGTTCTATGTTTCATGTACATTGTCCTTGCATTTGCATCACGGATGAAACTGTCTATTCAAGGGTAGTCTAGTCCAGACTCCAGAGATTTAACTAATAAAGCATACACAAAGGCCAAAGCTAATGAGTTTCCTTCCCTTCCAATTTGCATGCAATTTGGTATTACATATTTTGCAGCTTTATTTAATGAATTTTATTAGTAGTACCGTATATGGGTATATGGCATGTGCTATTATGTGTCCTGTGGGTTGTTTCATTCATGTTTGCTATGCCTATCAACACTTGTAGAATTTGTAAGTGCTCAGTGAAATGTGTCTTTAGTGAATAGATTTGTTTCAATGAATAAAATTGATATCTGAATACTGAAACACTCATCTAAGTTTTGGTACTCCATAAATGAAGGAACAACAATATTACTTTCATGTATGCAAACATGTATTCGGCAACTACAAATCATTATTCCTGTAAGCACTAGACTTCTACTTATTCTGTACTAAAGTGCTTTTATGATCTAGTTTCATCTGTGTTGTGCAAGTAGTCTGGTGCAGGTGAGCAACCCCTTCATTTCCGTAGTTGCTAGCAATAGCAGGCTATCAACCCTGCTTCTCTCTCGCTACCGAAAGATGCTGCAGGCACTCTGGAATTTCAGATCAGATCTGGTAGATTATAAACTTGTTTTAGTATGAAGCAGATGAATCATGAATGGTTCCTTCTTGTTTCACATGTAGAGAGTGATTGGAGATGATTCCTCTCATGCCAACCAACTTGGACAACAACGATGGTCATTGAATAGCCTTGTATTGTGTGGTGAGTAGCCTACTCAAAGCATGTTGCTGGTTGTGTATTAGCAGCTGCATATCGCTATCCAAGTACCTGTTATGAAGCACTAAGAGTTTTTTACATGTTGAGGTGTGGGAGCAAGTCCTGTGTTGTGAGAGAGCTGCAGCAATTGTGGTGAGGCAGAATAACATGAAGCCATGATGCTGGAACAGAAGGGCATGAAGATGGACATGAGTGCTTTAACAATGTCATCTCGGTAAGTTCCTAATTCTTTTAATTCACTATGCGTGATGATGATTCAATAACTTGGAGCTGAATCCAACTGCATGATTTAATTTCAGTATACATTTATTTTATCTGATGCCTAGCTGTGCTTGGTTTCTACAGTATGGTGCACAAATTATTTTTGTCTAATGCAACTATGTGTTACAACAATTGCATAGGAAAAATTCCAAAATGAGATAAGCTTATTGGTAATTACTGACATTAACATATTCTAGTGCCACTCAAAAATGTCGTAGGTGTTCCCCTACCTCTGCAACAAAGTGTACATAAGCTTAAGTGTTTTATTGTTCTATTTGAATTTGAACTGCATTTAGAAGATTCTTCTTACAGTTGCTGTGAAAGTATAATGTCTTGGCTACATCCATGACATATGATGATCTCATGAATGGCTCCATTTATCTTGTTTTGTTTGTAGAGAGGGACCAGACATGTGCAGTAGCTGCTGCATTGCCATCACAGGACCTTAGGATAATTACTTGACTTCTATTTCTTACATTTGTAGTACTGCAGCTTCGCTCTTCTGACTTTATCTTGTAAGACAGAATGTAGCTTAAGATTGATTTGTTGAACATTGTACTATCTGATCTATGTACAATTTTAAGATATGGTTATATGTACCAAGATTACTGAGTGTAACATTTACAGCTTGCGTGGATGAATAATTAAATGATGAGTATTTGATTATATGTACCAAGACTACCTAGTGCGACATTTAGGATGCTTGATTAAGTGGGATATGAATTATTGATTTGAATGGATGTTGATTTATTATGGAAATGAATAATTTATATTCCCTGACGGTTCTCTGCCGACGGGGAAGCTGTAAACTTTCCCTGACGGTTGGCAGCCGACAGGGAAGACGTAAACTTTCCCTGACTGTTGGTAGCCGACGGGAAAGATTTAGGTTTCCCTAATGGTAGGCAACCAACGGAGAAAGATTACCTGACGGTAGTGAAAAAAACCGACGGCGAAACTCTTCTGTGATGGTTCCAACTATCGGGGATCAATCGCGAACCGTCAGGGATCAATCGCTAACGGTTTTCTGTCGGGGAGGTGGACTTTCCCTAATAGTTTTTCACTGCCGGCTCATCCCTGATGGTAACCGTCAGGGATGACTTTTCGTGACAGTATTAGCCACTTTCCGTGACGGTTTTAGCCGTCAGGAAAAAAATTTTCTGGGGTAGTGTCCTGTTAGGAATGGACCACAGCCATATGTTTTAGCGAGGCCACATGGCATAAGTCCTTTTATTTTGGTTTCCATTTTTAGCCAAAAATCTGTTTCTATTGGATTGTTTTTAGAATCACACGGTACAACGTTGAAGCTCACAATACTCACGCATACTCACTCCTATAAACATATACATACCCTACCCTTATTACTACTGGCGTCTCGCTGTCGACGGGGACATCGTCTACTATTTAATGCATAACGCTGGTAAATTTCTAAATAAATTCAGAAAAACACGAGCACCCACCACAGGAATGCAACCAACTAACCTATGATGAGTTCGCTTTTGTTTCCCATTGGTTGCCTAGTTTTATTTTTCTTGAGGCCTCCAAGTTCCAGCCCATGGTGCAACTACGCTGATAATGTATATAACCATTGTCCACCTTAACTGGGCCACGCCGAGTGCCCAGGAATTTCCCCAGTTATTGCTTTGCCGAAAAAGCGAAAAAAGGGTAACAGTAATAAGAATCAAACTTAGCGCCTCACCACTACACGATCAACATAACAATCATAGGAGTAAGTTAATCTATTTGTATTAAAATTTGATTGAATTGGTTTAAATTTAAAATATGGTACTTTGAGTGAAAATAGTGAAATGCACGCCACGTGCACACTACAGGCTGCGAACTTTTGGCCACAACCGATCCATAATGTGGTCGGGCCCCTTAGCTTCAGCTCCGAGATATTAGCGCCATATAGGAGCCGGTGTTGAAGAACCAAAAATACTTCTTCCTGCGTCTAGTTTATTCCGTTGAATATAGAGAGAGAGAATTTCGAGAATCAATGCCATGCATATAAGCAAGGCAGCACTGAGAGCCCTCCTTAAAGCCTCGATCAATTCAATTACTCCACATTTCTCCAATCCAGACCGGGCCTGTGTCAACCGGCCTCGCCTCTGTGCAGGCGAATGTTAGTGTAGTTTCCTAGAGTGTAGGAATTTCACAGAAATCAGTTTATTTTTAATGGAAAAGAGTAGGAATAAAGAAAAATTCCTACATTTCAATCAGGCCATCGAGTCTCTAAATATGTGCTCTAAAATAATGTCTAAAGTTTATGATGTGTTTAGATGTACATTGAAATGTAAAATGCCAAATGGCAATTTTTCTTTTGACAAAATCAAATGGCAAAAA
>CM041636.1:19738305-19770204 GCA_023333625.1 Bothriochloa decipiens
TTTTAGCCACGCAGACACAACATGCGCCCCTTTGTTGTTTTTTTTTGGCCCTCTTTTGGGCCTTTTGTGTGCAATACAAAATGCCAAAAATTTTGTTGTTTTATACCATGATGTTTAGATCAATTTTGCAAACGGATAACTAAAACACCAATATTTTTTGGCAAAGAATGGGGAAGTAAAAATGCCCTTAGCCAACCTCGCAAAAATATCATTAGTTCATTATACCACACAAGTTAAAATGTTTAAATTTTGGCTCTTAATTGTAGCCAAATTATAACTTTAGACCATAGGATCCTAACAGAGCCTTATTTGTTTCTTTCTCCTAATTGCTATACTTCTTTCGATTTTTTCTCATGATGTGTTTCCTTCATATTAAGTTAAATATTTATGTTTTTGGCTGTTGTTTTAAATTATCTAGGTTCACGATATGAAATTTGTTTTTTTATATTCACTACGAGAAATACTTTTAAATAATATATAATTCATATGTTGTGTAACTATAATTTCTTAAAAAATAGTGAATCAAAGATAGTAAAATTTGTCTCATGCAAAGCCAATGTGAAACATACTATACAATATTCAATCCGTATCCAAATATAATCATCAGAATTCAAATTCATGCATTTTCAGGAAATGAAAAAATTAAATATCATTTTATAACAAATCGGCACTCACATTATCTGCTTATATTGATGTAGAAGCAGAAATTACAAGCACGTACATCCACGTACAATTACATATAATTTTGAAAAACAGATAATAATTCAGCAGGACAATTTCACATATGTATACCACCAAACAAATATAGCAGGCAGGCGTCCTTCGTAGGAGTAGTTCTAATCTTGGCAATCCACGAACACATAGTCGTTGGCGAGCCTGCCGAAGGCTGCACCGGCCCCATCAGTGTCGATCTCGCTGAACACGGCGGCGTCCAGTCCAACCCGCCGTTGTGGCACTCATCCACCACCCGCGCCGTCGTCTGCGCACCTGTCGCCTCGTTCGTCACCTGGAGAAACAATACGCGCAACTTGTCACTTGTCAGTATATACGGTCCCATGCTGTTCCAAAAACGGCGACCTGAGGCTGAGACACACATGTACGGACGTACCTGGAGGCAGCGGCCGCAGGCGGCCTCTCCATGTTCGCCGGCGGGACCGCAGAATGCCGTCCAGCCGTAGCGCTGCCGCCATTCGAACGGCTTGTCGGCGTCCGACGTCGCGCAGAAGGCGCCCGCCGCGCCGAGGTCCCAGTCCACCTGCGCCGGGTTGTACATGTTGTAGGTCGCCACCACGCCGCTCGCCTGCTGCGCCGCCGTGCCGCCGGCAAGCAGGCAGATGGCCGCCGCCGCCGCCGCCGCTAGACCAACCAGCAGCCGCCGTGACAAGCTTGCTGCGCCTGTGGTGGCCTCCATTGCTGTCTGGTGTGGCTAGCTATCTAGCTCTAGCGCTGTTGCACTGTTGTTGCTGGATGTCAGTGCGTGGTGTCGTCTGTCAACACGAATTATCCTATAACTAATGTTACTATTTATTACGGTACTATCGTTTTCTTTGCCTTTCAAAACCATATTTTGAGTTATTTGCTCGTGGCATACTTTCAAATGGCAAGATTCTAGAACAGAATATGTTTAAGGCCTTATTTAGTTCATCAAATTTGGCTACCAAATTCACTATGCAGAATTCCTATTCTCCGTCACATTAAAATATCGGCATATACATAGAGTACTAAATATAGATAAAATCAAAAATTAATTGTATATTTTTGTTGTACTTTGCGAGACGAACATTCTAAGCCTAATTAGTCAAAGTTTAGATATTTTTTACCAAATACAAATAAAATACTACAGAAATTTCGCTACAGAAATTCTAACGTCAATTTGACGAACTAAACAAAGCCTAAGTATAATAACGTAGTTGGATCTACACAGCTAGACGCAATATCCAACTTATACGAAGAACCTGGTCTTCTTTGTGACGAGGGCAGCGTCGCAGTGCTGAATGCTGATGTAATTAGTTTCCAAACAAAAAGGCAGCGCATCTCAACGATGCCAAATGGATAAGAGTTCTTGTTCGTCTACAGCTTAGTTGTGCATATCCCGAGATCGAAGATGGGCTTCTCAGCCTTGGTTGCTCATCGGCGGCCGCTTAGGTCCCACGCTTCAAATGAAACGCGCTTTATTAAAAAATAAATAGCTTGTTCGATATCTATGTCTATGTCTATGTCTATGTCTACTTTTTGAAATTTCACCAAGTGTTATGAATGATCCTTTCATTAGGTGGTCAAAAATAACAAGTAAAAAATATAATTCATTGTTATTAACAACAGCATTTGTGCTTTGGTGGTTGTCTGAATAACACAAAATGAGGTGATTTTTAATAAATGCAGATCAAAATCTTTTTTGCAGGTTCTACTCAGGAGAATACACTGGCTGAAGTAACAGGTAAGATTGCAGCAGCCCTGGACAAAGCCTTTGCCTAGGGTTTCTTGGCCTAGTAGTGAGGAACTTCAAGATCAGCTGATTATGTACTATCGGTGAAAATGGTTGGTGAAAATGGTTTTAGTTCAATTTTCACTATCAGTTCGTTCTACAAACCATTGGTGAGAATCGATCATTAGCAACGGTAACGATAATGTAGGAAAAAAATGGTATGTGTAGCACCTTGATACGGGGTCATTGAACAACCGACTCGACCATTTCCACGGTGATGGTTCACTACAGGATTCGCTCTCTTTGTCGACTGCAATGTGCACTCGGCAAAGGCAGAATAGCAGTCGGTAAAGGCTTTGCCGACTGTAATTCCACGTGGCAGTCGGCAAAGGGCTGTCGGCAAAGAAAACGTCGGCGAAGGCGGTTTTGCCGAGTGCCACGTGGCATGCAGTCGGCAAAGGCTTTGCCGAGTGCCACGTCGACACTCGGCAAAGCCACGTGGCGTCGTTAGCCTGACGGCTGGCTTTGCCGAGTGCTGACGGCGAGGCACTCGGCAAAGAAAAAAATTATTTTTTTTTGAAAATTTCTTTGCCGAGTGCCAGCACTCGGTAAAGAAAATTTTTTTTTTTACGAAAATTCTTTGCCGAGTGTTGACGTCGGGGCACTCGGCAAAGAAAAAAATTATTTTTTTTGAAAATTTCTTTGCCGAGTGCCGGTTCGGCACTCGGTAAAGAAATTTTTTTTTACGAAATTCTTTGCCGAGTGCTGACACTCGGCAAAGGCATGACCCCTTTGCCGAGTGCCACGCTAACACTCGGCAAAGCTGGGGATTTCCCAGCTTTGCCGAGTGTCAGCACTCGGCAAAGCTGGGAAAATTTTTTTTCCTTTTTTTTCTTGTTTTTCTTGCATCCAAACATTATAAAATCATAATTTATATCACAATTTCACCAGGACCACAAGTAGCACCATTTATATCACAATTTCATCACATTTATCACCACCGTCACCATATATATCACAATAACACATATATCTCACAATAGCATCTCTTATCACCACCACAAGTCCATTACAACCATGAAACTCAACGCAACGAGTCGAACACCACAACTCGAGGTCCATCACATGAAGTTCAATACAACAAGTCTAGGTCCATCACGAAGAGAAGAAATACATGACAGAGACTTCGACGATACTCAAGTCCAGGAGCATAAGACAAGCGACAAGTACCTAGCTCGTCGCGCCGTCCCCGGAGCCGTAAGGTTGTCCGTCCCCAGAGCCCCCAGGGTTTTCCCACGGAACCCACCCTGGATCACGCGGCGCCGACCAGTACGGCCGCCCTCCGCCCACCGGCCACGTGTAAGGTGTAGGAGGGCCACACGGAGGTGGATACGGTGGAGAAGGGCCACCCGGAGGTGGATACGGCATCATCTGAGGGCCGGCACCTCTAGGAGACGGGTTCGAACCCGCCGATTGTACTTGCACAAGTTAAAGGCCAAGTGATGTCATTAGTATCTGCAGGATGGACGCACAAGCTAAAGCAAGAGTAATGTACTCACCGGGGTCGCAGCAGGAGTGACAGGAGCAGGCACAGGAAAAGATGGTGGAGGAGGCGGTGGAGCGAATAATTCAGGCGGTGGAGGCGGCCCGGGGATCTGTAGGGATTGGAAGTAGCCGGCAAAGCCCTGCATTTGACTATTGTAGTGCTGCTGCATGGCTGTCAGGTGCTGCTGGTAAGCCATCTGTTGCGCATGCATCTGCGCCATCTGCTGCTGCACCTGGGCCTGCAATATTACATCCGCAGTGTTGATTGTAAGTATAGGTGTGAAATGAGTGAACGACGAATGAAACCACACTTACCTGGAACTGCGACATGCTCGGCTGCCGAGACGCTATGGGGATGTCGGTGGAGCTCGTGGGCCTGGATCGAACCTGGCTCAGCGTGGGAGCATCGGACGGGTCGACGGCACTGTGGGCCATGTAGTACCGGCCGTGCTGCTTCCCTGGTCCCAACCTCTGCAGGAGGTCTGTGTACAGGGGCTCGGCGGTGGGGTCGAACGTCTCCCCGTAGCATTGGCGAGCCGCGGCGGTGTACTCGGTCGCCTTCTCATAGGCGGTGGGGTTGCTGTACGCCTCGGGCCCGTCCTCCGGGTTGTAGACGTTGTCCGGCGCTGTCGCCTTGCCCTTGTGGGAGAGGAGGTACCCGGTGAACTGGTTGATTTCCTGCCCACCGTGCGCCTGCGACTGCATTGAAAACAGAAACATGGTTACAAGTAATGACAATTGAGGGCTACAAAAAAGACATGAACGGACGCATACCCATCTTCTCATGTACGTTGGGAGGGGCTGGCTCCCTTGGTGGTGTGGCACCCCTCGCATCTGCAGGCGCCGGGCCCGACGGTGCGCCTCGCGTACGCCTCGTCCGTTTGCCACATGCGCACAATCTCCTCCCAGCAGTCCCTATGGTTGTCGCACCACCCCGGACAGAACTGCATGACATCAAGTATTTCACATGCGAGAAGATTAGTGTAATGTTTCACTGAAGGAGTCTGAACGAATGTTTTCCTACTTAATTACATGCACGTATTGAGCGAAAGTGAGGTCGGTCTCCCTCGAGTTCATGATCTGGCAGATTTCAGGCTTCTTGATGGACTCTGCATGCACATCGGCGTAGTAGTCGCGGATGGCCTGTATGCGCGCCTCATGGTACATGTCCTTGAGACGATCTTTGCAGACCGCCTCCTGCACTCGCGCCGCCTGGTCCGCTTTACCCTCCTCGCAAGTGAAGAAGTCCTGCACACAGACACATCATGTAGCATTGCATTGTTTTAAGAAGTCTGACGAATGCGTACTATTTAGAAATGCAGTGCGATGAAAGACTCACCCAAAACTCCCTCTTTATCTTTGCCGCGAGGGTCTCGTCACCCATGTTGACGAGGTAGAAGTGAGCCCACCTCGTGGGCACCTTCAACTCGCCGTCCACGTTGACAAGGCCAGGGTAGTACTCCTTAATCAGGAGGCCCTGGATGCCATTGATATGGCGTGATTCACCTTCTTCGCTCACAAACGCCCAGGTACTGCACGAGTCATTAAGAACAATTGTTAGTTTGCAGTTCGATTTTCAACATATCATATGAACAAGTAGTGAAATCAATAATGGTTACTTACGTCTGGCCCACGGGTGTAATCACCGGGCGTCTGTTGAATTGCGGCCGCACCCTAGGAAGCTGCGTGGGCCCGCGCGAGTACACCTTGGCCACGGCTGACGAAGTCGAAGCCGTCTGGCCTGGTGTGGGCACGGCGGCATCGTCGTCGGCGTCGTCGGTGGCGGCGTCGTCGTCGTCGTCCTCGTCGTCCGTCGTCGTCTCCTCGTGCGAGGACGAGAGCGGCAGCCTCCTCGTCACCTGGCGACGTCCGCTGCGGGGTTGCGACCCCCTACTGGACGACCCGCCCGCCAACACCTCCTCCTCCTCCTCGTGATCGTTGGCGGTCTCCTGCGGGGGGACCTGGTACGCCGAGCGTACGGCTCGATGCGGCCGCTGCCGCCGTCCGCCTGGCATTTTGCCGAGTGCCTGCAATGACAAAGAACAAAAGAGTTAGCATAAATAAATGACAAGTACTTGTAAAGGAACATAATAATAACAATATAGTATTACATGGCCTCGTAATTATCTCCGCGAACGGCAATATGGCGGGCGTGGAGTCATCATCACTATCACTATCGTCGTCATCGCTATCAATATTGTCGAGCTCTCTTAAGTCATCACTGTCATCATCATCCTCATCACCTCCATAGTCATCATCATGTTCATCCTCCTGGACAACTCCATCGCGCTGCATCTGCCATCGCTCAAGCATTCTTAAGTCCTTGGCATCCTGCACCACCTCACCCTCGTCCTCATCGATTTCGTTGTCTACTTCCATGCCCATGAGCGAACCAATGTCTATCTCCAAAGTACCTTCTAGCCCCTCAGGTTGATAGAACTCATCTTGGTTTGGGTCAAAGTCGTAATCATTGTCGTTTGGGAGAGGCGGTTTGCCGTGCGGTGACACCAAATGCACAAGGCTCCAACCCGCAAGCTTCTCGTCTTTTTGGCACGCCCATGGGAGGTAATAAACTTGCGTGGCATCTCGGTTGGCCACAATGTAGACATTATCTCCTTTATAGCTGGAGTCCTGTTGAATCTCGACTTGCCCTATCGTAAGGTCTTGCCTCGTGACATCGGGATCGAACCAATGGCATTTGAATACCACCGGCTTGAAAGTCTCAGCACCCTTAAAGTTGAGCTCGTATATCTCTTCGACTATGCCGTAGTAGTCCTTCTGATCCGTGCCGGCCTCCGCTGCACATGGTTTTTAGGTTGGGTCGACTCTCCTCGTGCCTTCTCGTGCGAAAGCGATAGCCATTCACATCATAAACGGTGAATGACTTCACCCTACGGGAGAACCCACAGCCCACCTGTTTCAATTCATCACTCATTTCTATATCCGTTTGGGCCTGCAAGGGTGAGGACAGGTAGATTACTCGCTCCGGGGAGCAAAGTGGAATCACAAAGTCGGAAAGAGGTTAGTTGGTTGGTACCTTTGTACAGAACCAGGAGATGAAATCGGACACACCGTGTCTAAGAAGATTGTCTTCTTCTTGCTCGGTAGGAGCCCTATCGCCTGTGCAGTATTGACTAATAAATTCTCTGAAAGAAGCAAGAGACTAGAGGGTCGGATCATGATAGGTGGAGGATAGTGACGGCGTAGGTAACAACCTCATTGAGAAGTTACTTCTGATAAGGAATCACTTCATCAAGGTTGAGCAACAATGTGAACATGATAGTGTGCCACTCCTGATGGGTCAACTGCTTGTTGGTACGTGCGCTTCCACTTCCGAGATCCGCTTGGAAAAGGCTGAGGGTCGATGAATTCTCATCGGCGTTGTAACGAGGGGTTGGATTGTGCATGATGGGAAGATTCTCAGTATAGTACGCCTGTGTGAAGGTCGACACCTCCTCCAGAACGGAGGCGTCTCCCATGGATGCCTCAATCTTGGATTTATTTCGACACTTTTTCCGAAGAAGCTTTAGACACCTCTCGATTGGATAGCACCAACGGGCCTGCACGGGACCCCCCAACCGTGCCTCGCGCGGTAGGTGCAAAATCAGATGCTGCATCGACAGGAAGAAGCCGGGTGGAAATATCATCTCCAACTTACAGAGCAACAGAGGTGCAGCCTTCTCCAGTTCAACACAAACATCCCGAGACAACTCCTTGGCACAAAGCTGGCGAAAGAAAAAGATCAACTCTGCCACGACGCGCCACACTGGCTCTGGGAGGTATCCCCGGGTCATCGCAGGAAGGATCCGCTGAATCCATATGTGGAAGTCATGACTCTTCATTCCTAAGACTTTCATAGTCTGCAAGTTCACGCCCCTGCTCAGATTCGCCGTATACCCATCAGGGAACTTTAACGTCTTGATCCACTGCAGTACTTCCTTCCTATCGGCCCTTTTTAGGATGTAATCGGCCGAGCCCCTTTTCCATTTCTTGCTGGGCACAGGGGTCTTCATCACCAGGTTTGGTCTATCACAAATCATCTCCAGGTCTAGTCTAGCCTTGACGTTGTCCTTCGACTTTTTACCAACGTCCATGAGTGTTGCCTAGAGTGCCTCGGCCATATTCTTTTCTGTGTGCATTACATCGATGTTGTGTGGAAGAAGAAAGTCTTTGAAGTAGGGGAGCCTAGTCAAGCCCGATATATGAGTCCACATGTGGTCCTGAGCATATCCCTTAAAACCACCTGTCTCCTCAACTTCGAGAGCCTGTACGTCGGCAAGGACGGTGGCAGGGCTCTTAACCTGCGGAATGGGGCCGGTGACTTGAACACCTTTCATGAAGTGCTTTACATCAAGCCTGAATTCATGGTTCTCAGGTAGGAATTGGCGATGCTTGTCGAAAGAAGAATACTTCCCACCTTTGGCTAGCCAGGTGAACATCACATCTGCCTTGCATGTCGGGCAAGGGAACTTCCCGTGAACACACCACCCACTGAATAAGCCATACGCCAGGAAGTCATGCATTGAATACTGGTACCACACATGCATTCTGAAGTTCCTCTTTGTAGCTCGGTCGTACGTGAGTACCCCCTCTTCCCAAGCAAGTTGCAATTCATCCCACACCGGCTGCATGAACACACCCATATTGTCGCCCGGGTGTCTGGGTATTATCAGCGTCAAGATCACGTTCCTAGGTTCAAACATGACGCCGGGGGGGGAGATTGAGGGGGATCACAAACACGGGCCAACAAGTGTATGGGGCCGCCATCATTCCAAACGGGTTGAACCCATCTGTTGCCAGCGCTACGCGTACATTCCGAGCCTCCATAGTCTTGACAGGATTCATGTTATCAAAGTGCTTCCATGCATCACCATCCGCCGGGTGTACCATCTTGTCAGGATGGTATCTTTTGCCATTCTTGTGCCACATCATTTGTTTCGCGGACTCCTCTGTCATATATAGCCGTTGAAGCCTCGGTAGGAAAGGAAGGTGCCGTACGACCATCTCGGGGACCTTAGACTGTTTCATGCTGCCATCAGAGCCTTCTACCAACACGAACCTAGAGGCTTTGCACTTTGGACAGATTTTTGCTTCCTCGAGGTCTCCCCTAAACAGGACACACCCCTTTGGACAAGCTTGGATCCCCTCATACGGCATCTTAAGTGCACGAAGGAGCTTCTGTGTAGCGTAGGTGTTCTTCGGCAGGACATGATCTGCCGAAAGCAGTGTGCCAACAATGCTCAACACGAGATCGAAGCCGTCTCGACTAATGCCCAGTTGCGACTTCAATCCTATTAGGCGTGAGACGGCATCCAGTTGCGTAACCCTTGTCTTCTCGTGAAGGGGCTTCTGTGCCGCCTCCATCATGTTGTAGAACGCCTTCGCGGTTTCCTCCGGATCTTCCTCCACATCCATTCCTTCGCCGAACCGTGCTTCGTGGAAGTCTGCCATCATGTCTGCCATCCTGGCATCGGCATCATACTCCTCGAGGATGGGTCCCACCACCTCATCCCTAATAGGATGGTGTTCACCATGGTGGCGCCAACGGGTATAGTTTGGAACGAATCCGTTCTTGAACAGATCTTTCCCCCACCGCAACCTTTACTTTCCTTTTCTTGTTCTTGCACTGGCTGCAGGGACACGGCATCCGAATCGACCCTTTCATAGCTGGGCCAAATGCTTGCTCCAGGAACTCATTCGTCCCCCTAATCCATTCATTGCTCTTACTTGCGAACCCCGAGTACATCCACTCACGGTCACCTATGCTCTATCATGCGGCAATGTTAACATGTGATAAAACCAGCAAGTGCATCTACAACGCGCTCCTACCATCTAATAGGTGAAGGATAGGTCCTAATCCCACCCGAGGATGCGCAGACGAGCTTACCATCCAATTGTTTGATTACATGTCCGCCCCAGCAAAGCGTCGTCTCACGGTGCCAACATGCGCCAACGACGACATATCCATTAAGCTCGCTCCCGACAACAACGACTACAGCTCAAGGAGCCACCAAGGTTGCAGCGCGAGGACGCGCCGCATGGAAAAGGGGGGAGTGATATAACACGTCAATTGCAATGGGCTAAGGGCGCATGCGGCATGGCAAGGCCATGCGGCCTGGTGGGCGCCGCTGCCACCGCTGCTGCCGCCGTTGCCTCCATAATAAGTTAGGGTTAGATCGTTTAGAGGCTCAGAAATCCCCAACCTAGAAGAGGTATTGTATCCATTCAAATCAAGTAAAGAATAGGGAAAATCTTTTTTAGTCAGCTCTCCAGCTTTTGTCTCTCTCGCCCTCCCTCAAACCCTACCTGTTGGGTGCCGCCAGGACGCCGCACCGCCGCTGCACCGTCGCCTCCATGCGCCGCCAGGCCGCGGCCTCGCCAGCGGCCGCCGCCGATTTTTGTCAGCTTCGCCAAATATTCTGCCTAATTGGGCCCCTAAGTTATACTTGTTATACCTCTGTAGAAACAAATTTTGCCACCCAGTTGCATCCTGTTGGTTTTGGAATTCGACAAGCCTACATTATCTCAGACTTGCTGACACTTTTCTGTACGGTCAAATCCCAGATGCACTGGGAGGGATGATGTCCCTCCAAGTTCTTGATTTTTCAATTCTCATCGGCTTCGAGGAGGCAGCCACATACTACTTATACGAACATGACGGTGCAATCGGCAAACCCAGACGTCATGAACGTGGCGGGCAGATTGCATCTTCAGCAGAATATGGACGCCCCCAACTCGTCCAACACGCCTCCAATCGTGAACGAGGTTACGGTGCAATCGGCAAACCCAGGAGACCAATAGCAACAGCCGCAGGACACCGACTACCAGAGCGGTGGGTGCCAACTCCTACAACCCCGACAACTACATCATCTACCGACTGCAGTGACTCAACTACCGACGCTGACCTTCGATGGCTCAACCAATCCAATACAATGGGTTAAGGATGAAGCTCCTCTTCCAATTGCGGATTACTCCTTTAGATGATCAGGTTCAGTTTGAAGCTTTTCATCTTATAGATGCAGCACACACCTGGTATGCAGAAATAGTAAAGGAGAGACCATTCAAACTTGGGAGGAACTTGCGGAATCACACTACGTCGCAAGTTTGCCCCTACAACAGATCACCACTTTGAACGCAGCCTGACACCACCACGTTCGATTGGTCACGGAAAAACTACTAAGCAAATATGTCGCTTACGCCACGCGCGTCCGTCTTGACGAAACCCCGCACCAGGTCAACCTCTTTAACAGTGGTCTCCCAAAACGACTCCAGGAGGTGATGCTTCCACACAACCCACGGGAGAATAGAGGTGGCTATCCGCCTGGGTCATAATCTGGAATTTCAAGCAGCAGCAACAGCACTTCCTGCACTAGGCAGACACTGCCGCCAACAATGAGCCACAACGTTAGGCGATCCAAATAAAGGCAGAACAGATGATCCCACATAACTTCACCTCACTAGCTGATCTTAAATCACGACGACAGATGACCATGCCTATTGCCGCACCAACACCCCCAATAGTTCCAACCATGAGTACACCACCGGCACTGTTGGGGAACAAACTTTACGAACAAAACACATTCATGAATTTTCGAGTTGGAAAACAAACTTTTGTGCTAACAAAATTTGAATGTTGTTTTGAGTGAAGATGAACTTTCCACTTCGCCGGGGCTTTCCATCTAGTCTCTTTTCAGGAAATAACTTCGCAAGACAAAGATGCTTACAAGTCGTAAGTCGATGCCCTGACTTCGCAACCAAGAAGAAAAGATCAAAAAACACAGAGCGAAGACTCAGAAAGACAAGAAAGGCTAAAAGTAAAGGACCGAAGGAATTAGATTTAGCGAAGTGGAAATTACCACTTCACCCTTTTCTTTTTTAGCTGTTTGTATGGAATGGCCTTAGGGCATAATTGTCATGTAAAACTCCTATAAAGCTAAGACCCACTATGATGAGAATGAGGCCCGATCTTCCAAAAAGTATGATAATTCGATTGGAGGAGACTCGACATTCATGATCTTAGGCTTCGAACCAAGATTGATTCGGACCCCCCAACTGTTACACCACCGCTTCATTGGTTATCAATCACGCGCACGCGATTGACCTCGCTGAGAAGGCTTTCCTGCAAGCGAATCGAAAACACCGGCAAGAACAAGTAAACACAATCTAAAATTGCAAACATATATGAAGCTTAATAATATAAAGAGGAGCTCAAGTCTTATTGGAATGAGCTACGCACTAACATGTGAATAAGGTCAAGAACAGGGGCCCTGGCTGAATAAGGTCAAGAACAGTCCTTTCCTTGACTAACTGGTGAACACGAACGATGAAATATGTGTATATTGGACCACCTCAACACCAAACTAAGGAGCCAAATCAAGATGAACTAGATTTATACTTTAATAAACCAACGACCACAACGACACACAAGGACAACCGTTTAATAAAGCAAACTGAAATTAAAAATATTGTGACCGCACAAAGGGTTGTAGGATAGGGAATATGTGGTGATGTATATCTTTTTTGGCTTTTTGTGGACTCTAGGTAATGCAACACTCAAATCAATCTAAAGGGGATCACAAATTATACCTAACGGGTAACCAAGACAGCTGGTACCACTTGATGAGAATGAGGTCTGATCTTCTGAAAGTATGATAAGTCGATTGGAGGAGACTCGACGTTCATGATTTTTGGCATCGAACCAAGACTCGGACCCTCGCAACCGTTACATCACCGCTCCGTTGGTTATCAACCACGCGCACTTGATTGACTTCACCGAGAAGGCTTTCCTGCAAGCGAATCGAGAACACCGGCAAGAACAAGTAAACGCAATGTGAAATTGGAAACATATATGAAGCTTAATAATATAAAGAGGAGTTCAAGTCCTATTGGAATGAGCTACGCGCCAACATGCGAATAAGATCAAGAACAGGGGCCCTGGCTGGATTACAAGTGAATTTACGTGATTAACAAGTGCAACAGCAATGTCTGTTTCCATGAGAAAATCAAGAACTAAACAAAACTCAACCCTAACGACGGTGGCGGTGGCTACTTAAAGAGTCTTGGACGTCACCCCCTCTGGACGCGCCCCCTAATGGTCTCAACACGATACACGGTCCAATGGACTAAAAAGACGGTGTCGCAGCACCCTGGCAGATTATGGATGCATACTTGTTTCGATGATTCCCGTTGACTCAGAAGGGTTTTGATGTGATACCAAATGCATTGGACAACTTATCAAATTATCTTTTAGACCATAGTGGATCGTCAAAACAAAGTCCGGATGGGGCCTGGGCGACCAGATTACCTAGGACTGCTCCTAGAGCCCAAGATGGACTCCAACTTCAGCCGGACTGGACCTCCACCAGGAAGACGATGAGTTGGACGTCCTCGCTAGTCATCCTCCTCTCCTTGGTGAGTACTTGACATGGCCATGTCCTCATCATCCTCCCTTTCTTGAATTGAAGTCGTCCTCGACTGAAGTAGATCTTCTTCTCCCATGGATGGCAGCAATGGTTGCACCGGAAGTAGTTGTTCATCTTGATGCCCAATCCCATGCAAAGATGGCGGCCAAGGTGGCCTCCCTGTTGGTGCTTCATCCTTGATGTCCTGCAAAAGATTAATCCCAACATGCGTCATAGAACTAGGAGCAGAATCAATGGAACATATAGTTGATTTGCCGGCTAAAGTATATTGTGGTTCAATATGATCATCAATTTCAGCAAGAGCAGATTTCAAAGAAAATAAAACAACTCCATTCATTTTAGAATTAGTTGATCCATCATGTGCTAGTTTAGGAGTATTATTAGCATGCTCATCTTTTTTCTTTTCAGAAAGTTCTTTTTCATATTTCACAATTTCAGCAGGACTTAAAGGAAGCAAAGTGATGTTCTTTCCTTTATTCATGAAAGTATATTTATTTTGTCTACCATGGTGTACTACATCATTATCATATTGCTAAGGACGGCCTAGCAAAAGAAAATAAGCTTGCATAGGCACGACATCAAAATCAGAAAATCATGGTATGTTCCAATAGAAAAATGTACACGTGCAGATTTTGTTACCTTTGCCTTTCCACTATTGTTGAACCATTGGACGTGATATGGATGTTGAAGAGCACGTCCAGTCAACCCAAGTTTCTTGACAAGCTCAGAACTTACCAAATTATTGCTGCTCCCACCATCAATTATAGCACCAACACGACAATTATTGACAATGAGAAACACTTGGAACAAATTATTGCATTGCAGCTTGTCACTTGTTCAACTTGAGTACTCAGAACTCGTTGGACGAGGATGGATTGGTAGTTTGCAGTGTACGCAACACTATCAATTACCTCATTATCATCATCAGGTTTGTCCTCAAGGTTTCCTACATCATGGTTAGTTGCAAGTACATGATCTGTCTCTTCATCACTAGCACTAACATACCCACCATCATCAGTAGCAACATATGTACGTTTGCTAGGGCATTCCTCCGCAACATGTCCCATGCCCTTGCAGCGGTGGAAAATAATATTTGAAGAAGAACTCGAGGAAGGAGTAGCAGATCTTCCCATAGAAGGTGTGGAAGATGAGCTGTTCTTAACAGGTGCTAAAGGCTGCACATTAGAAATTTACTCACTTCGCTTGGACGTGAAGGTGTGAAATGTGTTGAAAGCTGTCGTCCATATACTTCTCTTTCAGCCTGTAAAGCATAATGATACAATGTTTCGAATCTATTTCAGTGTTTATATTCAAGTATGTCCTGTATTTCATGACGCAAACCACCTAAAAATCTAACACACTTTTGTCATTCTCCATTGAGTTTGTGACAGCGTGCTAAACCAATAGTAAATTCTTGATAATATTCCTCAACAATTTTTCTATCTTGGTTTAAATGTTGCAATTTTACTTGTAGAACTCGTTCATAATAAGGGGAATAAATTTGGAATTCATTCTACGCTTAAGCGCACCCCAGTTTGTAGGTATTTGAACATTAGTAGGATTAACTCGAGCTTCATTGCAGAGATCATTCTACCAGAAAAGAGCAAAACTAGTAAACTCAGTGGTAGCTAGTCTAACTCTATTTTCTTCAGGTACTTGATGAGAGTTAAATTTTTTATTTACAGCCATCTCCCAATCTAAATACACCTCTGGATTTGCAGCACCATTAAAATTGGGTATCTTAAATTTAATTTTGGAGAAAAGATCATTATTGCCTCGATCATTACGTCCCATTCCACGACGGTTAAAATTGAGACGGTCATGATTACCCTGATCATCCTCTTATTGTTGTTCTTCTGCACGCCTATCAGCATCTGCATCAGCATCTTCTCCATCATCTTCTCCGTCATCATCCTCTTGTTTGAGGCCATCATCATTAGCTTGATGTGGTTTAGGACGTCGTTGTTCAACATCCTCAACTCAACTAGCCAAATGGGTGATTTGCTCAAGGATCTCGGTGAGCTTCCCATCGACGAGCATGTTCAGCTCATTCTTAGACACACAATCATTGAAATTTGTTGGTGCTCCTGACATGGTTAGCAGAGAAAAGAAGACAATACGAAAAGTATTATCCCTATCAACTATTAGGATGTGGACAAGGAAACAACACTCAGCTCTCAAGCGTCTTACCACGCGCTTGCAAGTGTTCTTACCAACGCAGCAGGTGGTACAATCGGTGGGTGACTATGATACCGTTGAAGCTTGAGTGTAACAGTTGGAAAGGCGAACCCGTACTTGGTTAGAAGAATGTGGAGCTTGGACAGACAAAATATGGTAGCAAGGATTGGTAATAATTTAACTCAGAAATTGTTTGATTGAAAAGTAGTCCCAAGCTAGTCTATTTCGTCGGCCTAGACTTGTCCTGGACTAGTTCAAGAAAACCAACAATACAATTCAGCACAAGGACTCAAAAGGATGCAAGCACTTCTGATTTTTTTTTTAAAAAAAATGGTGCGGCTTTTCTTTTACACCTCTGCCTTTTTATTTTTTTTGTGCGGCTTTTCTTTTCTGCTCTTCTTACCTTTTATATATATTTTTTTTCAATCAGAATGCCGCAAGATTGTAACTTCAAATATATATCCTGCAGTACAATATAATATGGTGCAAGACTCGAGTCTAAAGGATCAAAGAGTAGCACGATTTCCAAGCTTACAATAATTGCTATCCAGAATCCAACCGTGTATGCCAAAGGAAGAATTCAAGTTGGACTTGATTTCTATAAGGAAACCTTCCTATTCCTTATCTGTACTCACGTGATAATGAACTTTCTTTTTTTTTTTTAAGAACAGCAAGATGGCACAAGCGATCTGTCCTTTCCTTGACTAACTGGTGAACACGAACGATGAAATATGTGTATATTGGACCAACTCAACACCAAACTAAGGAGCCAAATCAAGATGAACTAGATTTATACTTTAATAAACCAACGACCACAACGACACACAAGGACAACCGTTTAATAAAGCAAACTGAAATTAAAAATATTGCGACCGCACAAAGGGTTGTAGGATAGGGAATATGTGGTGATGTATATCTTTTTTGGCTTTTTGTGGACTCTAGGTAATGCAACACTCAAATCAATCTAAAGGGGATCACAAATTATACCTAACGGGTAACCAAGACAGCTGGTACCACTTGATGAGAATGAGGTCTGATCTTCTGAAAGTATGATAAGTCGATTGGAGGAGACTCGACGTTCATGATTTTTGGCATCGAACCAAGACTCGGACCCTCGCAACCGTTACATCACCGCTCCGTTGGTTATCAACCACGCACACTTGATTGACCTCGCCGAGAAGGCTTTTCTGCAAGCGAATCGAGAACACCGGCAAGAACAAGTAAACGCAATGTGAAATTGGAAACATATATGAAGCTTAATAATATAAAGAGGAGTTCAAGTCCTATTGGAATGAGCTACGCGCCAACATGCGAATAAGATCAAGAACAGGGGCCCTGGCTGGATTACAAGTGAATTTACGTGATTAACAAGTGCAACAGCAATGTCTGTTTCCATGAGAAAATCAAGAACTAAACAAAACTCAACCCTAACGACGGTGGCGGCGGCTACTTAAAGAGTCTTGGACGTCACCCCCTCTGGACGCGCCCCCTAATGGTCTTAACACGATACACGGCCCAATGGACTAAAAAGACGGTGTCGCAGCACCCTGGTAGATTCTGGATGCAGATTTGTTTTGACAATTCTCGTTGACTCAAAGAGATTTTGATGTGATTCCAATTGCATTGGATAGATTATCAAATTTTCTTTCCAACCATATGTGGATCGTCGAAAACGGAGTCTGGATGGGGCCTGGGTGACCAGATTACCCAGGACTGCTCATGGAGCCCAAGATAGACTTCAACTTCAGCCGGACTGGACCTCCACCAGGAAGACGATGAGTTGGACGTCCTCGCCGGTCATCCTCCTCTCCTTGGCTAGTACTTGACGTGGCCATGTCCTCATCACACTTCCTATCATGTATTTCCTTTATCAGTTTCTAGAGTCTGTTCGTCCTGTATATGCATCTAAATGAAGCAGCGGCAAGCATTTCATCTAATGCATGCCATGGTCATACGAAGCATGCGTCCTTTAATTTTGATCACTTTCTATATATAGCACACAAAGCAGGCAATCCACTCCCAAGAGAAAGGCCATGAAGTGAGCAGATGCAAACGTCTCCTCCTTGCCTTGCTCTCTGTCCTCCTGTTTTCTGTCCATTCGTCTCCTCCTGCCATCCACAACTAGGATGCAGCTAGCAACAAGCATGACATATACACGTGCACAATGCATCTTCTCATGCAGTTGTTTTTTAATGCAATCTCATGCATTTGCTGTTTTCAACTCCACAACTCACTGTGTTTTGAGCTTTATCTTCCATTTTTATGGCTGATCACACGCATCCTATGTCATTCTTTAATGGAAAGAGCAGCTATCATTTGATTTCATTCTAAAATTTGCCCACTAACACGTTCGTATCATACTCCATTCTCAGCAACTCCAACGGTTTTGTATTTTTTGTGTGGCAAAACATAGAGTCTGCCAACTCTCAAATCTATATGGGGAGGAGAAAAAAGTTATCTCCAACGGTTTGACAAAATTGACTTGCCAAAATCCAAAAAAGGAAACCCGATGGTGCAGGAGGGAAAGAGCGCGCGCGGGAGTAGAGCGTGAGACGGAATGCCAAACCGATCGTGAGCTTGTATATATGTCAATCCATCCTAGGATTTTGCCAAGTTTACAAAAATACAAAACCTATTTGCCAAACTATTAGATAAGAATTTTGTAGACATTTTTACAAAAATAAGAATGCAAAGTCCATTTATAAAACCGTTGGAGTTGCTCAATCTCCCATAAATATAAAAAGTGAAACAAGAACACACACCACGCGGGTAAAACACCGCTCCGTCATCCTGCCGCGCACTGCTATACTTTCTCCTCTCCGTCCGTAGAAACCCCGTCCCTCCCGTAGATCCCTCCCTCCGCAGTCCCTCCCATAGAAATTGGTACAAATTTAGATACCCTGCCACTAATCGTGCATTATTTGGAAACAGGAGATCACCTCACGTGCCTCCTGTGATCAGTGACTCCACCTCCACGTGACCGCTGTTGTGAATGATGGTGGTAAATCACAAACAACATAAGATCAAATCACAGTGAGACATAAGATTTAATGTGGAAAACCCCTCCAATACAAAGGGGAAAAACCACGGGCGCCAGCCAGCAAACACTCACTATTATCAAGAGTCGGGTTACAAATGTCGTGTGGCGGCTACAAGAGAATGAATGAATCAGGCACAGTGGAACCCTAACACTGGGTATATGTACTGTACTGTAGGGGGTACTGTGCAAGCCTCCCGGCGACGGGCCTCCGCTTCGCTCCGTCAGAAGTCTGGCCATTATATTGTGCAACATAATCTGGAACATATTCAACAACCGCGACACCGGCCATCGACCAAACCAAAACTCGTCATCTGCAGCCGACAGCCCCAACCCCGAGCGGCCTCCGTCGACGCCGTCTTTCTTCGGGTCAGTGCTACGCATTCTCCACCAGCCTCCGTGGTCTCCGAGTGCCTGGCGATGGCCCAAGCCTCCCGGCGACCGGCCTCTACTTCGCTCCGTCTGAAGTCCGGCCATTATATTATGCAACATAATTTGAAACATATTCAACAAACTCCACCTTGAGACAAATTCATCTTGTAGCATAAATCAACACCTTCATCCTGAACATAACAAAGAAAATACCACTGGCGCCAAATAGCATCTTAGGCTAATCCACTAAACCAACTAAGCCTGAGCACAACTCAAACTTAGCAACAGGAATAGGTTTAGTCATCATATCAGCAGGATTATCATGAGTACTGATCTTGCATACCTTTAATGCCATCCTCGATCACATCACGAATAAAATGATACTTGATGTCAATATGTTTAGTCCTATCATGGAACATCTGATCTTTGGTAAGGTAAATGGCACTTTGACTGTTACAAAATAAATTAATGCAAGAATCAACTCTACACAGCTCAGCGTACAAACCTTTCAGCCAAATTAATTCCTTACACGCCTCAGAAACAGCCATGTACTCTACTTTAGTAGTAGACAAAGCAACAACAGACTATAATATAGCCCTCCAACTCACAGCACAACTGCCAACTGTAAACACATAATCAGTGAGAGACCTGCGCCTGTCCAGATTAGCAGCGTAATCTGAATCCACATAATCAATAAGTCCCTTCTGAGTTCTACCAAACTTTAAACAAGAATCTACTGTGCCTCTGAGGTACCTAAAAATCCACTAAACTGCCCTCCAATGTTCTTTACCAGGATTAGACATATATCTACTAACAAAACTCATAGCATATGACAAATCTGGACGAGAGCAAACCATGGCATACATCAAAGCCCCAACAGCACTAGAATAAGGAACTCTTGACATGTATTCAATATCTGCATCTGTACTAGGACACTGTATAGCTGATAATTTAAAATGAGGTGCAATAGGAGTACTAACAGGCTTTGCATTATGCATGTTGAAACGCTGAAGAATTTTCCTAATATAATTATGCTGACTAAGCAATAGCAAACCAAATTTTCTCTCTCTAGTAATTTCCATACCGAGAATTTTTTTAGCAGCACCAAGATCTTTCATGTCAAACTCACTACTCAATAATTTCTTCAATTTAGTGATTTTAACCTTACTCTTGGTAGCAATCAGCATATCATCAACATACAACAACAAGTATATAGGTGATCAATTAACATGCTTAATGTAAATACAGCTATCATATTTAGACCCCTTAAAACCATGCAACAACATAAATGAATCAAACCTCTTGTTCCACAGACGAGGGGACTGCTTCAAACCTTATAAGGATCTCTTTAACTTACAAACAAATTTCTCCTTGCCAGGCACTATGAACCCTTTCGGCTGGTCCATGTAAATGTCCTCCTCAAGCTCTCCATGCAAAAACGCAGTCTTCACATCTAACTGCTCAAGCTCAAGATCATGTGAAGCAATAATACTAAGAAAAGTATGAACGAAACTGTGCATTACCACTAGAGAAAACACATCATTGTAGTCAATACCAAGAATCTGACTGTAGCCTTTTGCTACTAACCTTGCCTTAAACTTTGGAGGCTCACTTGGAGTTAAACCCTCCTTTCTCTTGAAGATCCACTTGCAGCGGATGGTTTTTGTGGCAGAACCTCCTAAACCATATGGCTCACACGCATGATTATTGTCTAACAGACTCCTAATAATCATGAATGTGTTCCATAAGACTTAAGAGGTCTGTCGGGTAAATCCCGAATCATCCACGATTCTTCGAGCAGGATCAATCATTACAAAGAGACATTACAGTATTAGAACAGTTTTATACAAATAATATACATCAGAGTAAATAGCGGAAGAGTTACAATAATATAAGTTTACAAACCTTTTAGTTTCAAATCTTACAAACCATAAGTTTAAATATTACAAACCTTAGTAGTAGTGGAGTAGAAATAGATAACTTATTTACAAAACCCAGTCGGTGTGCTTTGCCCAAGAGCCAGACATCCTACTCATCGTCACTCTCCGCAATGACTGTCATGCAGCAGGATGCGAAGCACTCCTGCCCATGGGACTCACCTGCAACAAGGGTTTAACAAACCCTGAGTACAAAAGTACTCAATAAGACTGACCCGATGAAAAAGAGGGGTGAAGAATCAGAAGATGCAGGCTAGAGGGACAAGGTAAGGCTTGCAAGAGATAAGAATTTTTGTAGAAAAGCTCGACAGAAAGTAAAGTTGTCTTGCTCTTACTCAAGATCACCAACCAACTTCATTCTTAAACCTTAAACATCATTCAAGTTGTTACTACGATGATGAACAATGATCGAGTCTTCTCCGAGAAGCAACAGCGATTCGAATCCATTTATATACCCAGCTTGGACCTAGATCTCGATATACATGAGGCTCCAACCAAAATGCATACCAGACCACACGATATACGTGAGGCTCCAACCGACACGTATACTGACCACACGATACACATGGGACTTTCGTCCCATAGTGTATCGATATACGTGGGACTCAAACCCACAGTATACCACACCATTGTATGTGGATTTTCTATTTTCTTAATATCACTGATTCACCATCGAACGGGACCTAAGGCATCAACAGATGGAAACACTATAGAGGGATTCCATTCCCAATGCAAGTTACCTGTCCGGACTCGATTTATTAACTATCATCATGTTTCCACAAACAAAGCCATTCTCATCTTTTTCATTCTTTTATTCTTTGAAAACCTAATTAAATAAGTAGGGCTAAGCATTACTATGCATTTTCCAACATCAGGTAACAAGGAATATGGAAACAGATAGGTAATGCAATTGGTGGGTTATCATTCAACTCCTAGTACTTAATGCAAGACTTTATAACTGAAGCGATAAAACTTTTATAAAATACGAGTAGGGTTTGAATGCATCCGGGGCTTGCCTGGGTATTCGGCGTAGACAGTCTCGAGCTCTAGATCAACCTCCAACTCCTGAGTCTGCTCTTCCTTGGGATCTGGTGCGACAACGTTAAACTCTCCATTAACGAAAACTATACGATAAAATGATATGCTTCAACATGATGTAATAGTAAACATGATGCTCGATGGATGCATGATCAGATTAAGGGCTTGAGTACAACTTTCCTTCACGATAAAGTTGCAAGCCAACAAAAACTTACTCACTAAGTTCATTAGGGTTAAATATGTCATTAAAGAAATCCATTAGGCACATGAAATAACGTTGATTAAACCATAATGACATGATCCAGATAAGCGCAAATAATTAATTAAAGTGCCAAGGATCATTAAGGTTAATAACCTAAGGTCATAAACCAATCTCAAACTCAAACAAATCCTATAATGATTAAACTTAATTAAAGGGATTAATTAATTATTTAAAAGCATAATTTAAGGGCATAAAATTAAAGTTGTCTAATTGAGCTCAAAATTTTATTTTGAAAAGCTCTTGGCCTAAATAGATGGCAAAATAAATTTCAAAAATAAAAACCAATTATTTTATTTATTAAAAATCATAGAAGATGTATTTTTCAATTAAAAGAGCTAATTTTAACTTATGCAAAAATACTCAAATTTGGCATTTCATATTTTTCCTATGTAGAGAACATCATAAAGATCATACATATAAATTTTCAGAATTTTTAGAGCTATACATGAAGTACTATGATTTTTCAAAGAAAATAGCATTTAAATTATTTTCTAGAAATAAATAAAGAAAAAGGAACATCCTCCCCGAGTTGACCACGCCAGCGGTGAACTTTGATCGGCCGGTTATCGCCGGTGGCGAGGTCTTGGAGCGTGTCAAGGGCACCAACATGACGTACTCAACCTTGCGAATACGACGGGGTAGCTAATGCGGTGGCAAAGGCACGGCGGCATGCTCGCCGGCGGCGACGGCGGACATGGCGGCGTGGCTGACCGCGGAGCGGTGGCTGTGGTGCATTAAAGGAGAAAAGGACGGTGCCATAAGCACCAGTGGATCACCACGGAGCTGATGCACTAGCTGGTGAGGCCGATGGTGGGCGGGAGCGAGGTCGACTGCGCACGGCGGCGGCAACGACGAGCTCCGACGGCGGCAAGACGGGATTTCGGCACGTCGGAGTGGTATCTACAGAAAAGAAAGAGTTAAATATGTGCACAGTGTCAAGGCAAATGCAATGGTGCCAAAGATGAAGAAAAATGACCAGCAACGGTGGCGGTCGACGGTGACGGACTCGCGGCGACCATGTTACCGGCCGGGAAGAAGACGACGGCGCGCGGGCGACTCGAGCAACGAGAGCGAGCGCGAGCTGGCTCAAAAGAAGCACACAGGCGAGGCGGAGCTAATGGAGAGGAAAATGGAGGCAGGGCACGCTTGGTGGTGGCGAATTTTGCCGGCGGACGAGGACGACGTCGACGGCGGCAGAGGAAGAAAAAGGGAAGACGACGGCCGGCCACGCCTTTATATAGGGCACGGTGGCGAGGCACGGATGGCCGACATGACGATGATGAAGTTTCTAGTGTGGGGAGGTGAGCTGGCGGTCGTGGCAGGGCGTTATGGCGTCGGCGGCCACGGCGACACCGGTGAACAGAGAGGGAATTGAAGGCGATGACGTCAGCAGCTACAGTAACCAGTGATGTTACCTAGAAAAATCTCAAATTACTCCAGATTTTTCATAGCAACATGAAAATATCCCAAAATATCATTTGTACAGCTTTCAAAGAACTACATTTTTCATTTAACAAGTATTTTCAAATTTTGCCTAGTTTTTGAAATTTAATTTCAAATTCAAAAGAGAAACAAAACCCTAGAAACAATTATTTGAAATTACTTTTGATTTCTCAATAAAACTAGAAAATCTTCAAATCTATGAAATGCTAAACTTTTCAAACCACACATTTTTCATATATAAAGTTTTCCCAAATTATGCATAATTTTTGAATTATGGTTTTAAAATCAAAAGGGCGACAAATGCGGGAAAACTGTATTTTCAAATTCATTTGAAATTCTTTTTGGAAACTTAAAAAACTTTGAATACCAAACTTGTAGCTCTTGTCAAGATCTACAAACTATATTTTTATAGTATCTTTGAATTCCTTATATATTTTGAAATATAAAAAGAGGGGTAAATCAGGATTTTAAAATAAAGGGTTTTCAAAGGCGAATTCAAACTCGATTTGGTTTCTAAATTAATTGGTTGGTTATTAGTGATCACAAACATCATCCAAGGACATTTTTAGGTCAAAGACCCAATGACACCCTTGGTTGACCAAGTTGACTTTTGAAAAACTTTTTATAGCTTTCTAATTTGAATTTAAATTTGAATTGCAAGACTTGGGAATAAGCTTTGAAATCCAAATTCAACTTCAAATATGAAAATCATTTTTAAGGGTTGGACTTAGGTTTATACACTATGCTTGACACTAGTGTAAACATGGTTTATACCTCAAGTACATAGAATATAAACTAAGTATTTTAGATTACATTCGAAAGTAGGGTTCTATGATTTCATGTGACAAAACATTCCAAAAACACAATCAACCTATGAAATGTAAACTTGATTTAGTTAATGCACATTAAGGTTGACTTAAATATGAATACGTTGCAATGCATATGATGACATGGCATCTTTTAGTTAATATAACACCAGGGGTGTTACAGTTTTCTTCTTCTTAGGCAAAGGAACAACCTCCCATGTGCTATTCTCTCAAGAGACTACATCTCCTCATGCATGGCTGAAATCCACTTCTCACGATCACCACAATCAATGGTTTCATGATAAGTTACTAGCTCATGAGTATTCTCCACCTGTTCAGCACAACTCAAAGCATAATAAGTCAAATTACATTTTTTCAAGAAGACGGGATGGAGGTCCATATCCCCTCTTTAACCTGCGATGAGCAATAGGTAATTCCTCCTCTAACTACAAAATAGGAGGTTAGTGCTGCTGAACGTCATCATGAGTATCATCATCAGCAACTTCATCATCATGAATATCAACTGGCTCCTCCTGCACACCTGCCTCATCATCCACATGCTCCACCTGCACACTTGTATACTATAGCTCTCTTTCAGAATTATCTAAAACATAATCTGAGGATAAACTATCATTAAACATCACAGATTCATTGAAAACAACACTCCTACTCATGAAAGTCTTTCTAGTTTTGGGATTCCATAATTTATATCCTTTAACTCCCGAGCCATAACCAAGAAACAGACATTTAATAGCTCTAGGCTCTAATTTTCCATTATCAACTTAAGCATAAGCAGTGTAGCCAAAAACTTTCAACTGTGAATAATCTGCAGGTGTACCAGACCATATCTCAATGGGAGTTTTCTTATTAAGTGGAATAGAAGGCGACCTATTTATCAAGTAACATGCGGTGTTAGTTGCTTCAGCCTAAAAATGATTGCTCATCCTAGCATTGGACAGCATGCAACGAGCCTTTGAAATGATGGTTCTGTTCATACGCTCGGCCACACACATTTTGCTACGGAGTGTGCAATATGGTGTGATGCCTAATAATGCCTTCAATCCTGCAATAATCATTAAAAGCATCCGAACAAAACTCTCCACCATTATCAGTACGAACCAATTTCATCTTTCTTTCAATTTTCCTTTCTATCATAACTTTCCAATCTTTAAAAGCAGTAAAGGTATCATCTTTATTTTTTAGAAAATAAGGCCAAACTCTTCTAGAGTAATCATCAATAATTGTAAGCATGTAACGAGCACCACCAAGAGAAGGCTTATGGGAAGGACCCCATAATCAGCATGTACATAATGAAGAGCACCTTTGATGTATGAACCGAGGTGTTGAATTTTATCCTTTTATGCTTCCCAAAAATACAATGCTCACAAAACTTTATGTTACTCGAAGTGCAGCCATCCAGCAAGTTTCTCTTCATCAATTCTGCCATACCAAGTTGACTCATATGTCCCAAACGCATATGCCAAAGGTTAGTCTTACTAGGTTCAGCATTAGTAACAGCAGCAGCAGCAGAAATAGAACCATGTAAAGTACTTCCTCTAAGGACATACAACTTTGCAGAATTGAGATCACCTTTCAAACAAACAAGAGAACCTTTTGATACCTTTAGAACACCATCTGAACCAAAATAATAGAAACCTTCTGCATCAAGCATGTTGAGTGAGATGAGATTTCTGTACATCCCTGGTTTGTACCTCACATTCTTCAGTGTGCGTGTCATGCCACCATGTGCCTTGATCTGAACAGAGTTCATCCCCACAATGTCACACGGGTTGTCGTTTTCCATCCACACAACATCTCCTTTCTGCACAGGCTTATATGAACTAAACCAATTTTTGTTAGTGCAGATATGAAATGAACATGCAGAATCAAGTATCCATTCATCATGACCAGAAACACAGCCAGCAAAAACTACCAGACAATCTCCAGAATCAAAATTTTCAGCACCAGAAACAACGGAAGTATTACCATCGTGATTGCCTTTCCTCTTCTCCTTATTCTTAAGTTTCAAATAATCCTCACTAAAATGATTTTTCTTCTTGCAATACTTACAGAACTTTTTAGGCGGCTTGGACTTGGAACGGCCTCTGCCATCGTAGCTCTTGTCATGACCGTTGCTGTCATTGGAGGATCTATGTTCAGATCTGCCTCTCACGTGCAATGCTTCGTCCTTGGAGGACGACGATCCGTCAAGCTGCACCATGCCTTTCATCTTCTCCCTGGACTGAAGTGCCTCAACAACTTTCACAAGGATTAGTTCATCACGTCTTAACAATATGGTGTCACGAAAATGTGCATACGAATTCGGCAGTGAACATAACAGTAAAAGACCTAAGTCCTCATCATCATACTTAACCTCCATCGATACTAGGTCGACCACGATCTCCTTGAAGGCAGATAAATGGCTCATCACCGAATCACCCTCCTTCATCTTGAGAGTGAAAAACTCCATCTTCATAATGATATTTTGCAATAGGTGCTGCAGGAAAAGACTGTTGCAGAGCCCTGGTTTAAACTGAAATCCATGTGTATATCCAAGGATCTAACCAGTAAGATGCATATGAAGATGAAGTTGAATTAAAGACATAGCATTACGATCCCTCCTGATTTCCTCAGGAGTCCATTCAGCCTTCATTTTCTTCCCGAAGCCGTCCAGTGCCTCATCATAATCATCCTTCTGCGCCAGGATGGCCCGCATCTTGACTTGCCATAGCGAGAATCGAGTCTTGTAATCTAGCGGCGGTAGATCGAACTTCATCGATGTCGTCATGATCTGCAACCAAATCTCTGATACCACTTGTTGTGAATGACGACGGTAAATCACAAAGAACACAAAATCAAATCACAGCGAGACACAAGATTTAACGTGAAAAACCCTTCCAATGCGAAGGGAAAAAACCACGGGCGCCAGCCAGCAAACACTCCTCATTAATATCAAGAGTCGGGTTACAAACGTCGTGCGGTGGCTACAAGAGAATGAATGAATCAGGCACAGTGAAACCCTAACACCAGGTATATGTACCGTACCACGGGGGGTACTGTGTATGCCTCCCGGCGACGGGCCTCCGTTTCGCTCCGTCAGAAGTCCGGCCATTATACTGTACAACTGATTTGGAACATATTCAATAACCGTGACACCGGCCATCGACCAAACCAAAACTCGTCGTCCGCAACCGGCAGCCCCGGCCCCGAGCGGCCTCCGCCGACACCGTCTTTCTTTGGGTCAGTGTTGTGCATCCTCCACCAGCCTCCGTGGTCTCCGAGTGCCTGGCGGCAGGTGGTGTTACGGCGGACCGCCGCAGACATAGATGACGCCACGGACATAGACCGTTAGACGAACCCTGCCGCTGCCGACATAGTGACAAGGTACATAATCCATTGATCTTGCTTATTTTGTCGTGGTTCTTGCCGGCCGCCGCCATTAGATTTGCTTTGCCAGCATCCGCTAGAAGTACCTTGGGCCTCGTTTGGTTTTACCTTGCCCGTCGCTAGGTTTCCCACGGCTGACTGTGTGCTTCTTGCCGCCGCTGTGATCGCCATGGAGCGTGGAGGCTGGTGTTGGTTGTTTCCTTGTGCCGATGGCCATCTGCTTCTTTTTCGGCCTGCTGATGGCGTACAGGCTGATGGCCGGCTCTGGCTTCGTGAGTGTCGGCAGGAGTGAATACCTACCCTGTAGCTGTGTTCTGTGAATTTAGTTTTTTTCCTTTGCTGCTAGCTTTGTTTTGGTGCCGGCAGTCAGAATTTTTTTGGTTGCATTGGACTACTTGCCTATAAACAATGTTGAACATACATAGGTCGTCCACTCCAATCCGTTGATGTTTTGGTTGTTGCTAGCACAAAATTTATGGGATGCTGTTGTGATTTTGCATGGCTATTCCTAATTTCTAGATGAATGATTCAAATCACTGAAATATTAGTTGCGTTCTAACATGGCTTCATTTTCTTTGTTGGTCATATTTTTGTATGGTTAGATCTTTAGGTAATGGTCAAATCCAGTCCCTAATAATGTGAATTCAGAAGTTGCTATGTCATTTGCAGTTAACTTATATAGAATTTATTTGGCAAAAGAAAAAACTTATATGGAGTTTATATCCTAATAAAGAAGATCGTGATCCCACTTTATGATTATCTGACTTCCCTATGCAGTGAACAAGCTTCGAAAGGTAACTGTGTGTGTATGGTTAAGTTATTTCATAGCCCGGTTTCCAATCCCTGTCCTTCGGGTCAGGGCGACAGCACTTTGTCATCAAGCACGTCGTCGAAGGAATCCTCACCACCTCCTCAAGAGTTCCTATCTGACCGTATCGAGGCCTGCATCGCCGAAGGTGAGTTCCCATCTAATCGTCACGCAAAGAATCACAGGTTTTTGATAATCAATCGTAGGAGTTCGGTATATGCATCGCCACCCAAACCTGGCGCCTGAGTCACCGACGAGGACAGCTTGGCGATCAGATATCGCCACCTATCACGCTCGCTAGCTGCCCATTCCAGGTGCTATACTCATCTGCCTTTCACTAGTACAGGAATGACTTTTGCTCCCGTTGGCAATCCCCTTTACTCCCGGTTGCTCAACCAGGAGTACGTTTTCGGGAGTAAAGTCACTACTACACAAATGACTTCCATGATGTTGCTACAGTGCACTTCGTGGCGGGCACTATTTTTGCCCGCCATGGTTATTCGGTGGCCGGCCGTGACCGACTCGTCATTGAGACACCCGCTGTGGTAAATAATTTACCGCAGCGGGCATCTTAAGGTGTCCGCTGCGGTAAATTAATTTACCGTAGCGGACATCTTAAAATGCCTGGCTCAGAAAATATGTATTTTCCGTGGCGGGCATTTTAAGTCGTCTGCTGCGGTAAATAGATTTACCGCAGCGGACAACTAATAAAGCCCGTTACCGTAAAAATTCAGCCCCGTTCGAAGCCCACACATAGCCCACACTGGCCTCATATATAATACCAGACCTAGGGCTCACAACACTCCTCATCCTCACCAGCCAAGCAGACACGCCGCACTTCTCCTCCTCACGACGCGCTCCCTTCTCCTCTCACCAGCAACTTTCCTCCTCTCACCGCCGCACCAGCTCCACCTCTCACCAGGAGCCACACCTACCCCTCTCACTCCTCTCCCTCAACTCCGTCCTCCGTCCGTTGCCATGGCGCCCTCCTCTTCCCCTTGCTCCGGCGGCGTGGATCCAGGCGGCCGCATTGACTGCCTTCCCTTGACGTGCCACGGCGACGGTGGTGGCGGCGGCATGGAGGAGGCGCCTCCTTCCACATGTCAGATCCCAACGGTGGTGGCGGCCCCCTCTCTCCCCCAACGGCGGCGACTACCCCTCCATCAGCTCCGACGCGTGGTGGCATGGTCCCCTCCAACAGCACGACGGTCTCTCCTATGACGGATCCAGGTCCACGGTAGCCAATCTAGGTACACCACTCACCTCTCTCATCCACTATTCGTCTCCCTCTTCTTCTCCCTCATCCCTCTCTTACTATCCCTTTGCAGGTGCCGGCGCAAGGGCCATGGTCCAAGCGGGACCGGCGTAAGGAGGCGAGGCCGGCGCGGATCCACCTCGTGGACGGCTTCCACGTTGCAGATCCAGCCCCCACGGCGCGGATCCTGTGGTGGGTCGACCGGATCCGACGGCGGGGTAGCTGAGGCTCATGGATCCACTCCTGTGTTGCGTATCATTGGTGGCAGATCGACGGTGGTGGCGATGCAGCCCTGGATGGGCTTGGCGGGCCTGTGGATAGGCTCAGCGGGCCTGTCTAGGCTTTTCTTTCTTTTTTTGTTTTTTGAACCTTTTACCACAACGGGAAACATAAGTTGCCCACTGCGGTCAATACCATTAACCGCAGCGGGCTCCTTATGTTGCCCGCTACGGTAATAGATTTTTCGCAACGGGTAACGGCATCCGCTGCGGTGGTGGTCACGATTAACCATGACCTTTCATTCGCAGCGGGCGCCTTTACCCGCTCTGAAAAATAGTTTTTGCCCGCTGCGGTTAAGATTTATGCAGTATTGAAGGTTCAAAGCCGGTAGTAAAGGGGGACTTTTACTCTTGGTTGGTAAGACCAACTGGGAGTAAAGGTGCCTGCCAGGCCGCGGGCCTAGCTGCATCTTCACCTTTACTCCCGGTTAGTAGGTTCCTTTTGTTTTTTTTTTCATTTCAATTCATAATTCATTTTGATTTTAAAATAGGTTTTCGTATACAATTTTTGCCATATAAATAATATATGCATACACATGCGTATATTAAAGTTTGGTTTCGAGCAATGTAGGCAAGTAACCCAATTAAAAAGAAAGTATATACAAACAATTTGTGCACCATATATAATACAAGGTTGCATTACATACTTTCATCATCATGTCTGCCCTTTGGATCCGATAACAAGTTGTCGTTACCCATTACATTCAAAATAAAGTTATAGTGACCCTATTTTTTTAGAAGCCCTGGTTCATCGGGGTTAAAGTAGAACTCGGCGCTGGCTTTAAGACCCGTTCATTAAGAGATCCTGCTATCGTTTCTTGCGTTGCTTCGAGATGGTGTATTTGCAGGGTCTTCTCTCTCAAATGTCTAGTCTACAATTTGAGTAAAAAAAATTATTAGTATATATATCAAGAATAATGATAAATTAAGAAAAAGTAGTAGTATTTAGATGCGTACTTTTGCTTCCTCTATACGACTTCTTTTTTACCACAACCTCAGGAACTCACAAACATAGTATCCACAGATCCCACTTTAGGAGAAAACAGATTCAGTATTTGATTTGATATAGGTAAATTGATATATATAGAAAGCAACATAGGGAAATTGGACTAATAGAGGAGGCTGAAAATCACTCGGGTGACAGATAGACAGACCCAAAAAATGTTGTGGCTTCAGCAGACATTCAACTGCTATCTCAACCATTATCTTTGGACAGCATTGTAATACTGACTTGACGTCGTCAAGATAGCTTGATAGTTAATTTTAGCACCAAGCAAGCACAGCTAATTAACGCGGCCTGGCCACACCATTTCGTTTATTGGTTTGGGCCAGGCCAGAACATTTCGCCCTCAGCAACCTGGCCCACCATTAACGCGGCCCGCCCAGACCGACGGAACTACTTTGTGGTCCCCTCCCTCCTTTGTCTCGTTCAGACAGAGAGAGAGAGAGTTGGGAGAAAAAAAAAGATCGGCGGTGACTGATGGCGATGGCGGCGGCGCAGGCGGAGGCGGAGGAGGAGCTGCGGCTGGAGCTGGAGGCGGTGGCGGCGGTGTACGGGAACGACGTCCGCGTGCTCCGCGACCTCCCGCCCCACCTCGTCGTCCACGTGCGGCCCCGCACCGCCGACGACTCCTCGCAGCAGGTCCGCCTTGTCTCGCCGCACTCCCACCCCACCCCCCAGCGCCGCGCCACCCCCACACCCCCCC
>CM041636.1:19770304-19885285 GCA_023333625.1 Bothriochloa decipiens
CCCCCCCCCCCCCCCCCCCCCCCCCCCCCCCCCCCCCCCCCCCCCCGTGCCTCCATCCCTTCCGATCGAGTGTCAAGAGCCGCGGATGGACGAATCGCGTGATCAATCGGCCGGTTGGCCGGTCCGCTGCTCTGCCCTGTAGTATTATTCGGTTGTAGCTGGTGGGGGGGAATTGCCTTCTCTTTTGAGCTGAACCCTAGTTATTGGATGAAAGAGAGGGGGGACATTAGGTTTTGGTTGAATTTTGGACTTCTGGTTGCAGGACTTAGATTTTTCTGTAGTTAGCCCTTCCGGCGGACATGCAGATCGATCAAGCTTCTATATGGCGTCATTCATCCTGATGCTATTGTTTTAGTTAATAGGATTACTCTGACCAATTGTTGCAATATGTTGCCCTGATTGACCTCATGCCACTGCCTTGATAGGGAAAGAGGGTATATGCGCTGGTGCTAAGTTGTTTCCACTTGTTCAAACAGTCAAGCACACTTTCTGGTTAAGTTACGCTGTGCTGCAATTTCAAATTTGGAGCCTTTATGTAGGAATCTGAACTTGGGAGGAGTGGGATTCTAACCTGGAGAACTACTATGCTTGTAGGATATGATGTAGTTTGAAACGTGGTACCCAATGAGCTGTTATTTGATCTCTTGCAATGCTAATCAATTAATCATAATGGAAGCCTTTGTACAAATGCCAGCAGTAAGTTCTTGGTGTTTCTCTTGTTGAGAACTGCTTCATGTGCATTTTGCATGAGCTTTGAAGTCATTGTAATTGTGGCATTGCTTCTTTTCCATCGTATGATATCGAAAAGAGATATTTATTTACTGTTTACTTCTTAAACGTAAACATTGTTCATGTTTTCCAGTCGACGCCGGTACTGTGACAAATATTGCTCTAAATGACGCTCCTTCCATTACAGGTTATATATTATAATCTAGTTTATATGTTCGTTAATTTGGTTCTCTCTTTCAGTTTGTGGAGCTCTTTCTTGGAATTAAAGCATCTTCACAGGTATGATTCTACCACCTTTCGAGATTTTCATCTGGTGTGTATAAGTGTCTATTTTAAGTTTGTAAACTTTTATTTACTGTTATGGAACCAATGTTCAATTTTTTTTTAATTTCCTTTGCAAATTATAGTCAGATACTGCTGGTTTTATAAATGCCTATTATAAGTTTGTAAACTTTTGTTTACCCTTGTGTTGTTCATCATTGTATCGTGCAAATCCTCATATTGCCATATTTGTTATGAATTACTGTACACAAAGTCACAAGGTTTAGGTAGCCATGATCAAGAATATTACATGCTAGCTTAATGCTTTAATGATTTTCTTGTACATGTAAAAATGTATGTTTCATGATACATAGAAATAATGAGATTTTTTGGAAACCTCTGTTTTGGAATAATGCAACACACAACATCATTTTTTCTCTGAATGGCCGTGTTGGAAGTCACGATTGTCTGCTGGACTCCACTCTCCAGCAGGTCATGTTTGGGCCAAATAAGACAGCTTAGACTTTTTTTAATAAAAAACAAATATACTTAGTAAATTTTGGGGCCCATGATTTACGGGGGCCCTGTTCGGTCGCCCAGCCCACACGAGACCAAGGACGCCCCTGCCTTTTTCCTCTCAAGTGAAGAGGACAGACATTGTAGTATTAGCCCCATAGGTTTTGAACAAAACATATGTAGTATGAATAAGATTAGTGGGGAGCACATATCCTGACTTTATGACCACTGTAATTTTCACATTCAACTCTATGTCATAAGAGTTTCAAATTACTAAGCTCATATGAGTGGTAAATATGCTTGGAACTTTATTCTACAGTATCATCATGTGCAGCTGGCATCTTTTTGGTCATAACCTTGTTCATATATTTGTTATATTTTGAGTTAGTGTTAAATGTTGGATTCTTGGTGCACTAGAATTTATGGCATATCCACATTTGATTTGCAGTACCCGAAGGAACCACCCCATATTTATGCTGTGGAAAGTAAGGGGCTTGATGAGAATCGACAGATATATCTTATTACTAGCATCCAGAACAAGGCAAAAGAGCTTTCATACTACCCAATGCTTGTGACATTGTGTGAGGTATTTATTTTCTTTTTACTTTGTGTGCAGTACATAACAAGGATATTTTTTTAATGTCTTGATGTTCCAAACACTTTTCTCTCATAATATGTCAGTTGAAACAATATATGCATTTGCACCTGTATTCTGAAGTGTCTTGGGTGCCTGATCTCAGTTTGCTTTACCTCTGCATTTTCCTCATTATTTTTATAGGAAGGGTTGTAATGAAATGACATCTGTCATCCGTGTACTATACTAAGCTCTTGAAACTCTAGTATGTGTAGGCTACTCTCAGATGGCATTTTCTCTTTTTAAAAAAACTTCCACCAACCTAGAAGGACTAGGTGACTTTTTGTAATAAATAAGGAAAAAAATAGGAAGCCAGAGTGAAAGAGGACAACGACCTGGGGTTGTATACACAGCTAATAGCTCTAGCTAAGCTCAGTTCCTTCATTCAAAGATATTATTCAATCATTTATATGTTACATTTAATTATAATAAGTCATAAAAAAACAAGAAATGCTGCAAGTTTTTTTATATATATAAAATACTCCTTTGATTCCAAATTATAAGACGTTTTGGCTTTTCTAGATACATTGTTTTTTGCTATGAATTTAGAGATACACTGTGTGTGTGTTTAGATCTACGGCCAGCCCTCACCTCTCCTTGCCCAGCTAGAAAGTAGAATGGCAGACACATTTGGTTGTCCAGCTAGAGTTCACTCAGGGTCTGAGCAAGTTGCTTGCTTCTGTGGGAGAGGGATTTTGGCTCACCCGGCTTGGCAAGCTTCTCAGGGCCCGTGCGGCTGTGCAAGCCAAAGCTGGCATGGCATCCAAACGTGCCCAGTGCATACCAAAGGCTATGAATCGAAAAAAAGGGTCAAAATGCCTTATAATTTGGAATGGAGGGATTACTAACAAAACCTTGAGTCCGAATTCCCGAAAACATACCAACACATCCTCTGAATAATTCTGTAACTGGAATCAGTTCATGATATGAATTGTTGTTCTAAGAGGATGGATCGTGTTCCCATATCTTTTGCATGACCTAAGTAAGTTTGCATGCAGGAAGCTGGAGAGATCCTCTCGAATATGAACCATCCAGCTGGGGATTGCCCGTTGTGTCTATATCCTTTAGTGGGAGAGGATAAAGTTGGATCTGAGTTGCCATTTATGAAGTTGATGTCATGCTATCACTGCTACCACAGGTTGAGAAAAACTGTACAATAGTGTAAGCAGTTTATTCTGTCTAGTTTTAGCTTATACTTTTGCACTTTTCCATTGTAGTGACTGCATTATGAGATGGTGGGAATGGCTCCAACATGGTGATGCCGACCCAAAGGAGCGTAATACTAGAGGTGCTGACATTATTTCTTGTTCAGCTGTTTTCCCTATTTGAGTTTGGAGTATATTTCTTAGTTATGTTGAAAAAAAGACGTACCCAGTGCCATAGGCTCCCGCACTGCGGGGTCTGGGGAAGGAAAAATAGCCAACAGTCATCCCTGCACAAATGTGCAGATGCTGGGGCTTGAACCCTGGACCTCTTGGTCACAGACGGTAAAGCTCTACCGCTTTATGTTGATGGTTGGTTTTAATATTTCTCCCATGGTTTTTGCCTGATATAAAGTCAAGAAGTATTCTGTCTCTTGTGAATTGCGCTTGGATATCTAGGCTTCTTGTCCATTTTGAACAAGGATAATTACATTCTGGTAACATTAGTTTACTGACTTACTACTGTGGAGAAGCAACTGCATTATTATTTCTCGCATACAATGGCATTTAGCACTCTGGCCTCAATGCTGCAAATGTGACAATGTAAATCATTCCATACATGTACTTAAAACTTTTGTTTGTTGGTTTGATATGCTGAACATTGTTAATCTTAGCTTGTTAAACTAGTTATTGATGCTTTTAAGGGTTTCGATTTGTCCAGCTCAGACAAGCATTATAATGTGAATCAGCCAAGAGGATTTTGTCCAGTTTGCCGCAAAGTGTTCGATGAGAAGGATATTGAGCATGTCCGTGATCTGTTGGGTGACAATACTTCTGCGTTGGTATGTACCAGAAATGATTCATGCACCATTCCTACTTTTACATATAGTTCTTCCGTTCAAAAAACATACAGTGATAGTTAGTTTCACTCCATCTAAATATTGATCATGATATTTGGAGGCAAAATCACCATTTTCCTTATATTCTCACTCTAATCTATGTCAATGAGACCAACAGTAACTCTTTCTGTATTTGCTTGTTCACCTTCAGGCAGCATTAACAGTTAACCTCGGTGAAGATGAAAAGGAATTACTCCATTCTGAGGCAGAGCAAAACAGGAGAAAAAGAATCGAGTCACTTGTTAATCTGCAGCAAGAACGAAATGGCCTGATTGAACCAAAGAAAGACCTTGCCATACAACCAGGAATGTATGTTTCTCTTCCTCCCAGCACTCCCGATACAACTGAACAAGAGAGTGCTGATCCCAGCAAAGACACCGCTACTTCAACCTCAGAAACAGAGCAACGTGGGATGACAAACAACACCAGTAGCAATAAGCCCAAGAATTCAGGCCACCGAAGGAGAAACAGAGCTAATGCATCAAGAAGACAGCCGCACGGGCAGCCAGCCAGGCAGCAGTGGCAGAGGAAAGAAGCAGACACTTCACACCAATAACATTGAAGAAATGAGGATGTGACTTGTGAGCTGTTTTTATGGTTATGTATATCAATGTCGTGCCCTGCATGGTTTGGTAATTGTGAGGCATGACACGGCAATGTTTTGGCGCTGCTATGACAGTATTATGCTAGTGGTACTCCGGAAAGAACCCTGTGCTGGTTTCTATGAAACTAGGATAAAACACTGCATGCTTGGCTAGTAGACACTGTATTCGATATTTATTGTTTTATATTATGTGCAAATTTGCTTGGCCATATAGTCAATAAAGAGTGGATACACTATTTCTTATTCCTTGTTTTTCATGTTGCATTGTGTGTTTCAAATCAAATACATAGATTACAGTTTGGCTAAGTACATAGAACCATGCTAACATGGCGTACCTGAGCGGGGTGAAGGAGAATAGGAGACGCTACGCTTGGACCCGCCTGCTCCCTTGATTAATGACTAACGATATGGCATTTCATATTCATATGGAAATATTAAGTTTAATTTAATATCGTTTTCATTTATTTTCTATCTTCTACATTTGTTTTTACAAATTATATTTCAGTACATTATTTTTTTGTTATACGCTGTTGGATTGTGGAGATTTATGGAGTTGTCGAGTTAATGGAAGGCCAAGACTTACTCGCAGCTCCCTCGTCTCGTCTCCAGCGTTGCGAGTCCTCCCCAGCGGCGGTATTGGGTTGACGGATGGCCCAAAACCGGCCAGTCCCACCACACCGGGAGCACTACAGCGGGCGGCAGTGACATGGGAGGCGGCGTTTGTCCTCCCCACAAGGGTGGTGGGTTGACGGATGACGCTAGCCATGGGGGTGCCGGCTGCGGGCGACGGCATTTAGGGTGAAAACCCCCTTTATGTCCGTTGGCGGCGACTGCTAGGGTTTGGGAATGAGAGTTCTAGGGGGCGTCATCTCCTTCATGAAGGCTCCGTTAAAGACCACTACGAGCTCCTGCGTCGCCATCCGCACTAAGCCCTGGCCCTTCCATGCTGCCGGCTGTGTCCCCGCCTCAAAACGGCACTAGAGTAGTGCCTTCTTTACGTGAGCTTCCGCTCCACCATCGCTCCGGCTCGTCAAGCTTGGATGTTGATGCTACAGTGCTTGCACCGTCATCGCGGTCTTGGCTCCTGAGTTTCGGCCTGTGTAATATTGCAACCCGCCCCACGAGTTTGCGTTGTGTTGTGGGGTTTGGTGGGGAGGATGTCGGTTTCATGCTATTTGTAGTAGTAGTGGTTGGCTTCTTGTATTGTGTTTGTGGCTACTTTCTCCGTGGTTGTGTTGCGTTGTATTCACCGATCTCGGTCTCTTCTTCTTAATGGAAAAGACACATGAAGTCGTGTTCGAGAAAAAAATGAAAGGCGAAGACCACAAACAACAAAAGAAACTAAACACAGGATAACTGGATCCATCGGTGTACTTATTACTCATGTAGTTGTGTGCCATAATAGATGGGTCCCTTGCCGGCCTGTGCAGTGCTGCGGTGCATGTGCACTTAGACTACCCGCACTCATGAAACTCTGAATCCAACCTCTAAAAGGAATATTCTAGCCTGGTCATTGAGATTCCCTCCTCTATACCATTTTTTTTTCCGCACCCATCCAACCTCAATATCAACCTCTATCCACTGTGGGACCCACGAATCAAGTTTTTTTCTCTTTCTTTTTTCTCTCTTTCCCCCTCCTCTTTTTCTTCGCCCGGCCCTATCCTCCTTCTCTCTCTTCCTCCTCTCATATTCCGGCCTGCTCTCCTCCCCTGCACTCTTCCCAGCGCGCCGTCCACTTCCCCTGCTCCCTCCCCATCCCGGCCGCTCTCCTTCCCGATGCCGGCATGGTGGTGCGGGAGAGCTCTGCCTGGCCGCCGCGTGGGGATGTCAACGTGGGTCCGGCCGGTGAGGCGGCTCCCAGGTTGGTGCTGGACGACGGCGAGGACGGTCCGCACTCGAGCGCCGGCGCGGGGAGGCACGGCGTGGAGGCAGGCGTCGGGCTTGGGGCGGCGGGGCTCCCTCCTCTTTCGTGGCGGCCATTGGTGCTCTCCGCCTCTGAGATTGCTGGCCTCGTGCGCTGCGGCGGAGGCCCACGTGTTGGCGCCCCCAGCGCGTCCTCTCCGCCGGCGGGCGCACGCGGCCACGGCGCGAACCGATGGATCCCGCGGTGGGTTGCGAGGCTGGTGGCGCGGAGGCAGCCTCCCTCCCTCCCGCGCCGGTGAGCGTGCGTGGCCTCTCTCCCTCTCGCTCTCCTTGGGCGGCAGCGGCGGCGCGCTTGGCCTAGGCAGCAGCCGTGGACAGTGGGCGTGCACGGCGCAGCCTCCCCCTTCTCCCTGGCCTTCTCTCTCCTCGAACAGGGCCCGCACTGTCCTATACCGTCTCCTCTGTACGTCCCGCTAAGGTGCCGGATGGAGGCCGGAACGCAACGGTTGCGTGCCTCATTGAGTTCCCCGCTGCAGCTCATTTCGCACCGTAAATTCATTTGCAGTTTCTTTTACAGTCACCACTACGGATAGTCTTAAGTGGTACGTATGGTTTTGGTCCTTGCGTCTATCGAATTTTTTTCTGACCAATCAGAAAGCAAGACGTGCACATAGAGCCAATACCCCAGACCCCGATAACAGAACCCCTTAGAGCAACTCCAGCTTAGCATGCAAATTGAGTCTCTATTTTCTTCATTTGCATGCTGGCCTACATATAATAGGGACCCCAAATTGACTACAACTTCAACCCAAGATCCTATCCCCGCACACTCCAGCCCAAGACCCTCTGCCACACGCGACCTATGGTCAAACCAAACCCACCGGTCAGACTCAGAGAAGCAGGACATCGACTTTGACCGGCCATAGCTCGCCGACGGTGAACTTTCCGGTGAGACCACCACCACCATCGGCTTCGTCTCGTCGAGACGCATCTAACAGGATAGGCCACCACAAAATGTTTCAACATTTGTACCACCGATTTGGATGGGACACCGACGAAGCTTTTATGCCCTAATGCGAACTCATAGCAAGCACAAGGAGAAAGAGAGATAGCCCTACACGGCCCAGCCATGTCGAGCGCGAGTTCAGTGGCGGCAATGGCGTGATGGCCTTGGTGTGGATTTGGCCCAGGGGATAAGATCGATTCGATGTCATTGACCGAGGACGGCTGCTGTAGCTCGAATTCGCAGCGGGTGGAGTTCCCTGACGAGCCGCTGCTGCCTGCGGCGGGGCCAGACACGGACGCGGAGTCCCCTCGCTCCGCTAGCACCGGCATCCCGCCCTCGTGCTGCCAGCGTGGGAGGGTGCTACCGCAAGCGTTGGGCGGCTCGGGACCGTCGCGTGGGCGGGCGCTCGCGGCCATCTCGTTGCCTTGGGAGGGGCACCGCCGGTGGGGGTCGTGGCTGCCGGGAGGGAAGCAGCTGTGGAGGACGTGGGCAGAGTAGGAGAGAAGGACAGGGGTGGGATAAGGGGTGCTCGATCTGGGGGCCTGAAAGTAAAATTCGAGAGTTCTTCTAAAATAAAAGTCCTACGAGCCCTATTGAAGTGTTTTTTTTTGCTCAAACCCCTAAAATTAGAATAAAGACCTATTTAGGGGTAGAGTTGCTCTTAATGATTGCATTGCATTAACGGGCGACCCACCACTCCCTTGCACCATGCTCCTGCACGTAGCTGACGTCATGCATGCAGTATGCAAGCTGGCACAAAGCTGAAAAAATAACAAAATGTTTTATTCGAATTGTTATAACTTTTGAATGATGTATATATATTTTTTAACTATATTTGAACCCATACATTCTACGTGACCAGACGAATAAAACAAAATTCTTGTTGCCTAAGTTTCAAAGAATTTCATTAAAAAATATTAAAAAATTTTTACTCAAAACTAGAAAGAACTAAAATAATTGACAAAAAGTATGAAACAAAAGCATTGAGAAAAGAATAACTCATTTAACCAAAATTAAGAACACAATGAAAAATTTTAAAATAAAACTGAAAAAACTATGCATATTAAAAAATGCTGAAACCCCAGGTGCAAGGGGCAGGCCGGGTGCAGTAATATTGGTGGGGCGGATGGGCAATCCCGCCTCTCAGTTTGAACGGGCCAGATGACAGACAGGCCTTCGAAAACCAGCCCAAAACAACAACAAAGAAAAATTCGACCGACGATGGATAAAAAAACAGGCGATAGATGAGTCGAAATCTCGGAAAAAAGAAGAGCCCAACTGCCCAAGTACGTAACATTCAATGTCCAGAGTCTTCGTAGACTTCTTCGGAGCATTCCTTAATAGCACCGTTTCAGAGCAGCAGCTTGATCTACTGGAAGCACTCATGGCAGAGGGCGATTTAGGGGATGGAGTTGCTTGGAAATTGAGGTATAGCAAACACCATATGCTGCCAAATGGGAAGCTCCACCACTGATATGCAGTATGCATTGTAAGAGGAAGAAAAGTGCATTCAAGAAACAATATTACTCGTGGCAATTACATCTTATTATTATTACTTAGTAAAATGCACTGGCGACACATAAACTTGGCAGTGAGTATCATGTAGGTTCCTAGACTCTCAAAATGTAAATCTAAATCCTTGAACTTGGCAGAGAATGTCATCTAGGTTCCTAAACTTAATTTGCAGGGGTGTCATTTATCTCCCTAAGCATCCAAAATGCACATTAAGATCATTAACTTGACAGTGTGTCGTCTAGGTCTGTACACATAAATATAAATAAATAATTTAGAGTTTAGGGTATATTTATTTATATAAAAGCTAACCTTTAAAATACAAACACAAATAAAACCCACGAGTAATGGTTATAACTAGTGCTATATATATGCTAGAAAAGGCAGGCGGCATTGCCGCGTATGCCAGTATAAGACCATTTTACTATAATAGATGGCAATGGATCCCGTGGAAACCACAACTTCATGGAAACCTATGCAAACCATAATAAAAAAGTCATCTAAATTCACCAAAAAAATCATACATGTAGAAGATATGATAATATATAACCTTATAAAATATCTTGTCCAAAGTAGACTTCATTTGTGAGATATAAAAATAAAAAATTTCTAACAAATCATTTGAATAGCTTTCTGGTTTAAAATTTGTTATTTTTATATCCCATAAAAGAAGTTGAGTTTGGACAAGATATTTTACAAGGTTGTGTATTATCATATCATCTACCTGCATGATTTTTTGATAAATTTAGACGACTTTTTTTGTCATAGTTTGCATGGGTTTTCACATAGGTTGTAGTTTGCACCCGATCAGCTGCCATAATAGATTTAACAACACTTCCCAGTATCGAACTCTGATTGACCAAATTTGGGAATGGGAGCACGTAACGAAGATGAAGCAGAGCAAGTATTATGTCGGCCTTGTTTAGATGCCAAAATGTAAAGAAAATACTATAGCACTTTTATTTGTATTTATTAAATGTTGTTCCACCATGGGCTAACTAGGTTTAAATTAAAGATTCCTCTCATAAATTACAGTTAATCTGAATAATTAGTTATTTTTTACCTACATTAATTACTCCATGCATAGATCCAAATATTCAATGTGATGACGAATCTTGTAAAGTTTTGAAATTGGGAAAGAAACTAAAAAAGGCCATGTGAACTTGTTGCACCATGGTTCGTTAATTATGGCATTAATCTATGGAATTCTCGATTCCAATATTAGGAACCATCCACAAGTGTGTCAGGTACTGCTCGCAGATTTCTTTTGACGTAATTATGCCTAAAAGGACTGTATATAAATACTTCACCGAACATACGTTACTCATCCACATAAGACATCTTATTATTTATTATTATATATATCTAGTAGTATATCACAGGCACGTGCACATATGAAATTAATCACAAAAGGATCGAACTTCATTTGTCACACTTGAACACATTATTCAATTAATCCTTGCCTTTCATATGTCGAGGCATAAAAAGTACATAGGTAGCCTTTCCTAGGGGCAAGTAAAAATAACTGGTGCTTCTGCAACCTTATTAGTCGTTCCACCAGGGACAATCTCGTAGTAGACAACCGCATTTTTACTTCCTGCAAGGAGCTCAGAACACGGAGTTGCTTCAAGGTTCTCTTTCTCAGTTACATTTATTGTTTCAACGTTAAAAAATCACCCCTCGCGTTGAGGTAGTTGACAAAGTCAGTAAGCGGCACATTCGAATTCTCGCCGTCCAAATCGGAAAAATCGTCATTGGCCCAACCAGGAGGAGGGGTAGCCATCCTGTTGAAACAGTTATAATACCACTATGAATTGATAATCGAACAACATTGACATAATCAATATGGAAACAAAACATCTTGTCTCGACCTAATGCTATCACCTTTGGCAAGAATAATTTGAAAGTTCAATAGACATCCTAGTTTCATACTAAGCATACGTCTTAATCGATTGCACCATATACCAACCGAGCAGGAAACAGTCTACTAAATGTTAAAAGGAAAGTTTTTGTAAGCAATAACTTATAGAGAAACAAATGACAACCTCCAGAGAAGACGAAGGACACAGTAGCCTATGACAATGATACATGCTCTGTGTATATGTGTGTATATATACACACTGAGATTTGTAAAGTAGCTCAACTCTTCTTGGTGAAAACAATGTAACCATTATCACATGGTCCAAGTAAGTAAACACCATCATATCATGCTTTAGTGTTGAGATTATCAGCAGCAGTGCTACTGCTAGGATATTCATTAGCATATTCTTATATGCCAATAGTTTACACAGGCCACCAAAGGTGTCATGTATGTCAGCTGGCAGGAAGAGAAAAGTCTCATTGGCATTCTGCACATTGGCTGGCAGGAAGTTATGTTTATGTCAAGGACTGCGAGGCACTCTTGAAACTTTAATATACGTTAATGTAGAATTATTATTACATTGAAAAATGAAACTTTAATGTAGAATTGAGGATGGGAGCCAAAGTTGGCTCATCAAGATAATCATGGTCGGAGCCAGCTATCTGGCTAGCTTTGGTGACCGCGATACCTAAAATATATAGAAAATACATGACATTTTCTAGAGAAAGAAACTATTCTGTCCAGCAACCACTAGAATCTAGATCTAGAACTAAGGATGGCAGCCAAAGTAACGAAGGCCACCAACTCGCCATGCGGGTACGTATGTTTCAAGGAAGCTCTGCCTGGCATTTGGTTGGAGCTATCAATAAGAAAGCCCTGGCTCGCATTGGTTCTTCCAAGCAAACGCATATCCATGGCGCGGTACGTGAATATCCACTCTGTGTGCGTGTATATGAGTATATATAACCTTCTTGGCTGTGCGACGGCTGTGTATATATATAACATATCTGATCCTAGGATATCCGACTCCTACGTTGTTTTAGATGTACGCTGGAAGTAAGTATATATTTTTGATAGTGCCACACATTGAGAGTAGTGAACATCGAATTTGAACAGTAGCATGAATATAGTAACTCGAATTTCAAAAGAATTCTATTTTTGAGGGATTTCCTATGTCGTGTCAAAATAGAAAACATGGACTATTTAAATTTACAAGCTAGTACAGAAAAGACCGTCAATGTTAAAGAGAATATAAACATAATGACGTGCAGAATAAATAGCTCTAATGTTTATTCTTAGGAACACTTCACATGGATAGTTAGAAAAAAAATAATAGTTGATTTCATACATAATTTTTATACAACTAAAGGGGTAAAAGGCAAGATGTTCTAGTCTAGAATTTAAAATTGAAAGGTTGCATAAGTAACATAAGCACCTAGAAGAACATTTCGGGAGGACCACGGCATGCACATTATGAAGGCGCCATGCATCTGACACCTGCAGCCTTTCCTTTTTTTGACCAAAGATTCCCAACTGTAATTTTCTTATCTCATAAATGATTAACCGTAAAAGCCTTCAATTACACGCAAAAATCTTCAATTAACCGTAAAAATAACTTCAATTATATGGTAAATGACTTAGGTAAACTTAATTTTATTTAATTCTAACTGTTGGGATTCAACGCAAGTGCCCTTGATTAACCGTAATTCTATGATTTATTTATTTATAATTATTGGGATTAAAAACAAATGCCTTTGATTAACCGTAATTCTATGATTTTTTATTTCTGACTACTGGGATTAAACGCAAATGCCACTGATCAACCATAATTCTATGATTTGTTTATTTCCAACTACTGGGATTAAACGCAAATGCCTTAGATTAACCGTAATTCTATGATTTGTTTATTTCTAATTATTGAGTGTATACGGAAGGAGCAGATTTATTTCTCCTATAAATGACTATATAATTGAGGAAGTTAATGATTTGATTTCATTCAATTAGCTATAAATGCTTACAATGATTAAGTTATTAAAATGATCTGGTTTCTCTCAATTAGCAGTAAAACCCTCATCATCGACGGATCATCAAAGCCATCAAAGTCTCTATTCGGTATATGCAAAAGGCATACAGTTTCGAATGAACAGAAAATTTGGGAACCCAAACCATAAAAGAGTGTGTTTAGTATTAGTAGTAATCGGGCCATGAACAAAAAAACGATGAACATCTATACATCCATTAATCATGAACAAAAAGAAAAAAAACCCCAGGAACTGTGCAGATGACGCTCATCATCAGGACACCAGGTTTGCCAAAAAAAAAAAAAAAAACTGAATGAAAAGCAGATGCTTCCCGGTGAACTCATCGCGGCCACATCGACTGAATCTGCCATTGACCAGGTGAGTTGACGTCGTGGCAAGGTAGCTGGGCCACCGCCTGGGGCTAACGTGCCCACAGCTCGGAGCGCAACACCTCTCAGCGCTGCCCTGCCCGTGGGTCTAGCCGTGATGTCGACGAACAGGATGATGAAGATGTATTCAGGGATGAGGATGAAATGAGCGGATTGGCTGGCTTCCTCCATCGATCCATCGTGCTCGTCCTAGGCCCCGGCGCGCCTACCCCACACCAACTGCGGCGCGCCTCCCCCACGTTGGTGCAATTTATATACCAATTGCACAGACCTGCAATTGGTCTGAATCGAGCGCCAATTGTAACTCGGTGTGTTTTATGTTTGCAAACTTTGTTGTGCCCAGTTGCAACAGGGATGTGCCAATATGCTGCCGCATGGGCCGTCATGCATCCTGCGGAACAAAGGTTGACCAAGAACTAGAGATGCAACACTTAACCTGATCATTCTGCTTTTAACTGCTCAAGACCCAAGTGAAGGTAATAAGATCCATGGTTAAAGGTAATATGGGTAAGTCAAAAAGTTGGGATGGTCTCTTCTAATCCGGAGGAGAATTTTTGTTTGCACATCTTTGTACTTTTGAGGGTGAAAGTATTGTAGCAACTTCTGATCCATCATAATAAAACTTAAAATCATTGTTTGCTAGGGACCAGCAAAGGTTAAGCTTGGGGGAGCTTGTTGACGGTACTTAACTCTATTTATAAGCCACAAACTTAGGCTAGGAATAATTCAAAAAGAATTAAAGTGTTTGGTTATAGGGTTTGATTCTAACGAGTTCCACGAGTTATGTCATTCTCACTTGTTTTGCAGGATAACCAATATTTCATGTACAAAAGTATCATAAGTGATGAATTAGAGCACACAATTGCGAAGAGCTCATCGAGTTGATCGAAATGGACATATCATTTGCTATATTTGGAGTCCCGGAGAGAGTCCTTGAAGGATATGATTCAGAAGATTCTAGAAGGCCCTAGAACCATCATCATCATCTACAAATCCAGGGGTTAATCCGTCATCACCATTTTAGAGTAACTGCATTCTGTAGGGACTTTTCCAGAAGCTGACCGAGGGAAGAATCCAACCATGGTATGACTACTTGCGTGAACAGATCAAAACTTGGCATGAGAAGCATCTAGAAGACAACACAAGATACCAGACTAAAGGAGGAATCCACCTGGAAGTGGTCCAGGTCGGCCGACCTCTACCCTAGGTCGGTCGACCTGGGTAGGGCCCACCTATCAGTCATCTTCGTCCTATGTCTCTCCACCACCTTTGAGATCCAATCTACACCGTTGTTCAAGGTTAGTTTGATCCGAGGGCTATGGTTCATCCCTAGGGGCTATATAAATAGAGGAAGACCCCCCATTCTGATATCAATTCATTAGATCATTCATTGTTCAGTTTAGAGGTGTCCCTCAAAAGGATAACGTAGAGCTCCACCATCCTAGGGCATAGCTACAATAAGAACTAGAAGTAGAGGAGGCAAGCTACGCTTGGATTCCGGAACTTGTCACGAGGAGGCTCGGTAATAACATTGTACTACTCTCTTGTATCAACATTTGTTCTTATTTCCATTGTATTATAGTTTATATTGTTCACCTTGTTCATTCATATTTCATCTTAATTGTCTTCTAGTTCATCGTCTAGTTCATTGTCTGGTTCATCGTGTTCTTGTTCTTGTTCTAGTTGATATAATCGATATGACTTGGTTTAGTTGCATATTCATAGTTACAATGTTCATCGTCTACTTTGATTATATGTTGATCATAATTAGACTACCTTCTAGTTTGTACACATGTTCATATAGTGCCCGTCTCAACGACCATGGGATGGGTGGTCAACAGTGTGTATACATGGTGTTTAGACATTGTTTACGTGCGGATGCACCCTATGTTCCGAGATAATCAGTGGTAGATCGCGAAGGTGACTTTTATAGCTTTGCTGAGTCCTTTGTAGTCTACTTCTTGAACGATAGGATGAGTGTTGGTATTTATTAAGTGCAATGAAAATATGAAAGTTATCCGCAAGCGCACAGATAATATACCGATGTAGCACTTCACCAGGATGACCCAGTTTTTAAATATTGAACCCAAAGGAACGAAAGGAGGGATCTTGATCTATTCTTAATCCCTGAGCACAATCAAGGATGAGATGCTTAGAAGGTTGAGGGAGACTACTAGGGCTGTCTAGTCCTACTTTTTAGAAAGTATTGCTCTTATCAATCAACTACTTTTTAGAAAGTATTGATCTACCACATGGCCCAAAACATAGGGGCCATTCCACAAGCAATCGAACCCAAGCACCATGCTTATGAATGACAACTCCTCTAACCCTAGAGCTACCAGGATCAAAGTACTCAAAAGAGTTGCAAAAATAGAAGAACAATAAGAACAATTACTCACAGACTCATAGAAGTTGATGACCGTAGAAATCTCTAAGCATAGAGGAGCACCGACACGCTCAGGGCTTCCTTGAAATCTTCTACCTCTCTCTCTCCAAAGATGTAAAAACTCAAATTCACCAGAGTGTCATCTACCCAGATAGGTAGGACATATAAAATTCCTAAACAAGGAAGAATATGTCCTGAAGGGCTTTTTAGAAGTTTTGATGTTGGGGTTAATGGCATGTATGCTAGTAAATCTTGAGCAAACATTACAGACATGATATTAACACCTACAACTGGATTGTACAAGGCATCAAAAGGGTCTTCATGAATTTGGCAACAAATGGAAGTAGAAGGTGAATCTAAACAAATTACATCAGAGGAGGATTCTGATTCTTCTAACCATTCATGGCTTATCACGAAGACTAACTCTTTCGTAGCCTTATATAAGAAAGCTTGATCAGTCATATCTAAAGATTTTCTAAAAGTCTGCAATTCCGAGGCTTTCTTAGCATATGGTATTTCGAGGTATCACCAAACTTGGTGAAATAATCATCCTCAAAATTAAGGATCTCTGAAACTGGAGTTTCCTCCTCATCAGAGCTTAGGATAGCTGAAGTTGATGGACTGGATAGGATTTCTGGTTCCACTATCTGGGTTTCTTTCTCTTCTAAGAACTCTATGGGCTGAGCTTCAGGTGTGGATTCAGCAATCTTGAGCAATAGCTCTCTTGCCGTGGGGGCAGATATGTGCAAGAAAGATCCATTAGAAGCCAAGTTAAGAAAAGGAGAAGTTTTCTTTTTTATACCTACATGAAAATGTTGTAAAAGCACAAGTTTGAAATGCATAAGGATGGACTTGAACGGACAAGGTTGTCAAATCTTTTCCAGGCAGCAATTAGAGATTCATTCTCCTTTTGAGCAAAAGACAAGATCTCTATACGTAGTTTGGAAATTTTAGAAATAGGAAAGAAAGCTAAACAAAAGCTAGAGCAAAGAGCTTTCCAATTTCCTTCCTCACTCGGTATGATTCTAGAATACCAGATCTTAGCCCTTCCTTCAAAAGAGAAAGGAAACAACTTCCATCTAAGGGTATCATCAGACATGCCTTTTATATGAAGACATGAACAGGTCTGTTCGAACTCGTTTAGGTGAGCACGAGGATTTTTGTCAACCTTGCCTGAAAAGGATTGGTTTCAGACCATCTCTATTAAGCATGAGCGTAGCTCAAAGCCATCAGAAAGGATAGGTTTATCGGATGGTGTGGGCTCTGAACCTACAGTTTTAGGAAACTGGCAAAATTGGATAGGGGTGGAATCCTTTGAATCTTTGGAAGATTTTGAGAAGTCCATGGGATAAAAAGAATAAATAAAATAAAAAAATAAAAGTATAATACAAGATTAAGCTAGACTCGAGATCAGCTAGCAACCGTTCCCCGGCAACAACACCAGAAATGCTTATTGGTATTTATTAAGTGCAACAAAAATATGGAAGTTATCCGCAAGTGCACAGAAAATATACCGATGTAGCACTTCACCAGGATGACCCAGTTTTGAAATATCGAACCCAAAGGAACGAAAGGAGGGATCTTGATCTATGCTTAATCTCTGAGCTCAATCAAGGATGAGATATTTAGAAGGTTGAGGGAGACTACTAGGGCTGTATAATTCTACTTTTTATAAAGTATTGCTCTTATCAATCAACTATGGGATTACAATGAAAGACCACAAACAGAGTATGAATCTAACATGTAACCAAATCTCCTGCAAGTCCTATATATAGGGAGTGGACTACAGAGGACTCAACAAAGCTGTCACCTTCGCGATCTACCACATGGCCCGGAACATAGGGGGCATTCCACAAGCAATCGAACCCAAGCACCACGCTTACGAATGACAACTCCTCTAACTCTAGAGCTACCAGGATTAAAGTACTCAAAAGAGTTGCGAAAATAGAAGAACAATATGAACAATTACTCACAGACTCATAGAAGTTGATGACCGTAGAAATCTCTGATCCAAGCTCTTGGAAGAACTTGAATCCGTAGGTACAAGGCATAGAGGAGCACCGACATGCCCAGGGCTTCCTTCAAATCTTCTACCTCTCTCTCTTATAGTTCTAGTTTAAGACTAGATCTAAACCTAACTAGAGGTGTACTAGTCTTCTTCTTGATTGCTAAGCTCTAGAGAAGTGATCCATTCAAGGGACCCCTCTCCTGAGATCTACTCTGGAGATGAATAATGATTTATAGATTGGTAGATGTCTTTGAAGGGGGTCTACCCATGCTTATATAGTCCGGTGGGATGAACCGCATCCCTTGGATCAAACCGACTTGAAACAATGGTCGAGATGCGTCATGGAGGTCGATTGGAGATCAAACTTTAAAGGTGGATAATAGGTGGGACCCACCTAGGCCGGCTGGACCCACATGGCAGGCCGCTCGGCCTGGCCCAGTGCCAGGTCTGGTCCTGCTTGGCTTTGGTGTCCTCTAGTGTCCTCTAGAACCTTCCCGTCAATTCTTGCAAGAATCCGACTTGATTTGGTTCAGTTCCTTGACTCCTACTCTCCCTCATCTATTTCTATTTTAATCCCTGAAAAATCACAATTCACCAAAGCTATAGAAATTTTTATGTTAGTCCAGAAAACTCTTATTTGGTGATTATTTCGGTGTCTTCTAGAAAGTTCAAAGCATATCCAAAGTGGACTCTATCATTGGGACTCCAAATATAGCAAGTGATGTGTCCATTTTGATCGTCTTGATGAGCTCTTTATCATGGTGTGCTCTAATTCTTCATCTAAGATACTTTTCTATGATAAAGTAAGGATAATCCTTCAATCAAGTGAAAACAACACAACTCATGGAACTTGTTAGTTTCAAAGCCCTACAACTATGCTTTATGATCTTTTTCATATGTTATTAAGCAATTATTGATAGGTATATTTAGGCATTAGTGAGTGTCAACAAGCTCGCCCACACTTAGTCTTTACTCATCCTCAAGGAAAGGTCAGACTAACTTTAGCAAGACAAGACATTAGCAGTAGACTGTTCCCAGTTATCAATGTATACTTCGGGATTCAATGTGTCTACTATAGAAAATTTGAGCTATTGAAAAATGGAACAGTGTGAAACAAAGCTCCTTTCACCCTTTGATCTTATCACCTAGAGTTTTTGAATAATTTTTTTGAAAAGAAAACATGGCATACCTTCTTGATCATGTAGTGCACTCAAATCACTCATTATATGCGGTATTTGTGGAATCTCACTGAGGCATAAATGGTGGATGCCTTGATAACATTCCTACTTCTATAAAGGCTTATGTGGAGTTGAAGGTATTTCAAGGAATGGCATACTTACTCTGCATGTGTTGCCTAGTCGTAACGGGATCCTCAGAGGGACCGTCATACCCTTAGATCAAGATTGTGCATTTGTGTAGAATATTTGGTGGCTAATCCTAATTCTACTTTGCTCTTGGAGAGAACTTCCTTTAATTAATGAATTAGCGATGAACTTTTGCTTTGAAGATCTTGAACTTTCTTCTTCTATCTTGATTGATACTCTTGAAGCACTTTACAGAAGGTCATGGGCTATTTTCTTTTCTTTCTTTCTCCCTTCTCTCTTTTTTTTATATATAGCCTCATGCCAACAAAAATTACAATAGACTTGAAGAAATTACAAACTTGAACTTAATCTTAGAGCATTTATTCTGAATCCTAACAATATTTTTGGATCTTCTCCCAGTGTAGGAGATAGATTTTTATGGGCAGAAAAGGCATGTTTTTGTGTACTCCCAGGGTAGGAGCAGCAGAATATATCGGGGTGTAAGTGAATCTTGATCTTGAGGTTATGAGCAATCTCTCAACAAGGGTCTAGCACGGGATGACTTAACACAATGCAATGACAGTAGCGTATGTGCTGGGTTAAATAATAATTGGCTCTTAATAGGCATTTAATCATTACCACAGAGGACAAAGGCAGCTATATCAATTTTAAGATTTTTGAAAAGAAATCATCCAAATGACAAGATATCAGGAATCAAGTTCTCATTATTCTTCTATATCACACTTCTCAATAACTTAAGTAATATGGGGTCCCTAATAAATAGTTCCCAATAGAAACAAGATTTTCGGAAATAGTGTTGTGCAAGTCTATCTTTTTGTCATGATGAAGCAATCATTACTTAACTCAAGTTTTTAATCAATATTTCATTTAATGAGTCTTGCAAATTTAAATCCCAAAACAAAAAGAAATTAAAAATGTGTGGATAACTTACCTTAATCATGGAGAAAGGATTAGGCACAAGGTAGTGAGAGGCAGGGCAACCTTGCAGGAAAGCTAGGCGCCAAGTCTAATTCCTTGTCATGATCCATTCGTAGTGATCTCCGCTTCTTCTTTCCTGGGGTGCTAAGTGTGGATTCCCCCACACTTGTTCTTTGCTTATCTTGAAATCACAACATGTGGAGACAAAAATACATATTTCCAAAAATAGAGAGAGATTATGACACTAATAAAACTTTATTGATATCATTTAGGGCACCTTTATTACACAAATCTAGGAAAACTGATTGTAAACAAACTAATCGACAAAATTAAAGATTCTAGCAAACTTGACTCTTCAAAAGCACGGGTACCCTATCAATCGACTCTACTTTCTCTTTTTCTCTCACTTCTTCCTCTTCTTCTTAGCTTCCCCTTCAAGATGATTGGCAATAGTGTGACACATGATGTTGACCTTAGCTTTAAGGCCATTGTGCTTGACCTCATTTGTGTCTACACGTCTAGTCAACCTATCAATTATGACATTGAAGGTAGCTAAGCTTTTCCTATCCCTAGCCTGGGCCTTGATAAGCATCTTAATAGATTCTAGTAGAGCCTCATTCTGCTTCTCTAACTTTTCATAGGTTCTTCTCTTGTGCTTTGTTCCGCTAGAGCTAGGTGATGAGGATGAAGATGGAGATCTAGTCCTTGGTGGCTTGACTTGAATCTGCTCAGGCATAGCCCAAACTCCATCAAAAGCGACACGAGGGACGGTGGATTTATACTTCGCACAGGTGACTTCTCCAAACTTGTTAGTCTTCAATCCCGTCAGCATCTCATTGGGCTTACGATGACAAAGATCTAACTCCTTGGGGACACAAAACCTTGGCATCTCTTGATTATGAGGTCCTTCAATGGAAAGACGAGATGGTGGTGTGCAAGGTGAAGTGTTGGCATAGCTTGGGCGTAGTAGGATTGTTGATGATGAATAGGCACTTCCTCCCTTGGCGACACGATGGTGAGATCCTTCGGTGGGATGGCGACTAAAGGTTTCGGTTGAGCGACGATGAGGGCCATATACTCATCGGAAGGGAAAGAGTCGCCGTGGTTGGCCTTGTCGTAGGAAGCCATTAGAGCTTGTGCAATGAGAGCTTTGGCTGCTGCTAGCAAAGATGAGAGGCTTGGTTTGGCTTTGAGGGGACAAGGGGCTTGGTTTTATAGTCCTGGATCAACTTGGAAGAGAGGTTGATCTAAGCTCTACGGGAGGGAACAGAATCGCACAAAAAAGGAAAAGATCAAAATTAGGAAAGTTTAAGAAGGGACGTGAGAGGCGACGGGACTCGGACTGCCACTAAGGCAGGCCGATCGACCTAGCATGTGGGGCCGGCTGGCTCCACTTGCTACCAGTTTTCATGCAAGTTTTTCGTACTTCCTTCTAATTCGACTCTAACTCAAATTTTCTACCTTTTTGGTTGCAAAACAATTCATAGCCACAGGAGGATCAAATTAATGAAAAAGAATAAACTCAACTACATCTATCTCAGCAAGACTTTTATCAGGTTCTAGAAAAATCATAAGGCGTTGTCTATTTACCTTGAATAATGTACCATCATCATTTTGGAGAGTTACCACTCCATGCGATGAAGAGCTAACCACCATAAATGGGCCTTCCCATTTGCTTCATAGTTTTCCATGTCCGAATAGCTTGACCCTAGAATTAAAGAGTAATACCTTACCTCCCAGGGCGAAGGTCTTCATTTTGATCCTCTTGTCATGCCATCTTTTGGTCCTCTCTTTGTATATCTTGGAGTTACGATAAGCTTTTTCACACTATTCATCAAGCTCTGATAGTTGCATTTGACGCTTGACTCCAGCTGCTTCAAGATCGATATTCCACCTTTTGATTGCCCAGTGAGCCTTGAATTCTAGCTCAACAGGCAAGTGACAAGTCTTCCCATAGATGAGTTGATGTGGGCACATCCCTAATGGTGTTTTGTAAGCCGTTCGATAGGCCCACAATGCATCGGGTAGCTTGTTCTTCCACTTGGTTCCCATCTCATTGACTATCTTCTGTAGAATGTTCTTGATCTGCTTGTTTCATGTTTTTGCTTGGCCACTTGTCTGAGGATGATAAGGAGTAGCAACATCGTGATGGATCCCATGATTCATCAAGTACTTGTGAAAAATCTTGTCGATAAAGTGAGTGCCTCCATCACTAATCACCATCCTTGGAACTCCAAATCTTGGAAAAATTATTTCTTCAAACATCTTCTTGGAGTTTTTCAAATTAGAGTTTCTACATGGCATAGCTTCAACCCATTTGGAAATGTAGTCAATTGCCACTAGAATATACTCAAAATTCCTGGATTTTAGAAACAGTCCCATGTAGTCAATTCCCCAACATTCAAAGAGTTTAATCTGGAGGTTGTTAGTTAGTGGCATGGCATCTCTTGAATTGATGTTGCCATGTTTCTGACATGCTCTACATCTCCGGATGAATTCTTTTGTGTCATCATACATGGTTGGCCAAAAAATCCACTTTGCCAGATCTTTGAATGTGTACGGATGCTCCATAGTGTCCTCCATAGGGTGCTGAATGACATCTTTTAATGATTTTGATTCCTTCTTCAACTGGTACACACCTTCTCAGTAGTCCGTCTGCATAGATTCTGAAGAGGTACAGATCATCCCATAGGTGAACACGACTCTCATAGATAAGCTTCCTCTTGTCTCCCTCTGGTGGTACATATCCTGAAACTATAAAATTAACAATATCTACAAACCAAGGGTCAGTAGTAGAGATTTGATAAAGCATATCATCCCTGAGGGAATCATTGATGGGCAATTCCTTTGGATTTTCAATCTGCATTCTAGACAAGGGATCAACAACAGAATTTTCTACTCCCTTTTTATCTTTAATTTCTAAGTCAAATTCTTAGAGTAACAAAATCCATCTTATCAAGTGAGGTTTAGCATATTTCTTGGTGAGCAGGTATTTAAGAGCAGCATGATCAGTATAAACAATTACCTTAGCTCCTACCAAATAAGATCTAAATTTATCAATAGTAAAAACAACAACCAAGAGTTCTTTTTCAGTAGTTGCATAATTAAGCTGTGGTCCTGTCAAAGTTTTTCTGGCATAAGTAATTGCATGATGTTTCTTATCTTTATATTGTCCTAGCATAGCACCTACTGCATAATCACTTGCATCACACATGATCTCAAAAGGTAAAGACCAATCAGGAGGTTGAATGATCGGTGCAGAAGCGAGTGTTTTTTTAAAGTTTCAAAAGCTTTAAGATAAGCATCATCAAATTCAAAAGGAACATCTTTAGCCAAACGATTAGTAAGCAGTCTAGCAATATGTGAAAAATCTTTTATAAACCAACGATAAGAACCAGCGTGGCCAAGAAAACTCCGTATTCCTTTAATATTCACAGGTGGGGGTAGTTGTTCAATAACCTCAATTTTAGCTCTATCTACCTCAATTCCACGCTCAAAAATTAAATGCCCAAGTACTATGCCTTCTCTAACCATGAAATGACATTTTTCCCAATTAAGGACTAAGTGCTTTTCCTCACATCTTTGAGAAACTTTGTCTAAATTTTCAAGACAATCATCATAAGTTTTTCCATAGACAAAAAAGTCATCCATGAAAACTTCCATGATTTCTTCAATCATCTCAGAAAATATAGACTTCATACATCTTTAAAAAGAAGCAGGGGCATTACATAATCCAAAAGACATTCTGCGATAGGCATAGGTTCCATATGGACATGTGTTGGGTGACGAAATCACACACATTTATGTAAGGTGAAAACAATATGCAAGTCGCAATTGTATTTCATTCTGACCTTGATCTTTACAATTCGAGAGGGTATTATAGGGGCCCTCGACTTCGCGATTACATGAAAATTACATATATAACTGCAAACATCTCTCAAAATCAGTTAAGAAATCAATTGGCGAAGTGGTGGAACACACTTCGCCCTTCATCCTCACCCTTTCCGGACAACTTCAGCCTTCATGTCATTTTCTCGACCCGGCAAAAAGGTTATGATCACTCTCTAAGCGAAGTTGAAATCTTGACTTCGTTGATTGTTGGGCGAAGCTGAGTTCTAGGCAAAGCCGTTTTTCAACCCATAACCTGAAAAGATGAAAATCGAGAAGCGAAGCCCGAGGAGAATCAAACGAAGTCATTAAATCACCTTCGCTATGTTTATCTCATGATACTCAATCACATATCTATTTTGTACTCCAAAGTTTGGACGGGAGAGGTTTTCATGTCAAAGTTGTTCCCCAACAGCAACCCCTCGCGAGCGAAGGCCTACTCCAAAGGTCTGAATCTCATGAAGTTTGAATAAACTTTGCTTGGTAAACGCCGACCAAACTTTGGAGTTAGCCATGATTCATATTGTTTGAAAATGCAATGGCTAGTTTGACCATTTGGGTGACAGCTGTTATCTTTGACTAGAAGTGCCTATATATAGCGATGCCCCCTTGAGGCTGTCATTTTCAAAAGAGGGGAAACGCTGGCAAAATTTTTCTTCGATCGAAGAATTTGAAATAGTTTTTCCACTTCACAGTTTTCCTGGCAACTAGTGTTTTGGGCTTGTTTTCCTCTGGCTGCAGTAGCGGAATTTGTTTGACGACTTCATTCAAGTTGTCATCTGAAGATTTGCAAGATAAGATTCGGTCCCAGGAGAGTGACAGAGTTGATGAAGATAAGTCTCATCTGGATTCAGATGATGAAAACTTGGAAAATGTTGATGCTTCGGTCGAGGATTTAGTTAGGGATGACGAGGGTTATACGTTGACCTTTGGTAGAAGTCTGTTTGATAAGAGCCACCTTAATGAAATGGTAAGGCTATGAATTCTTGATCGTGACCTCGTCAGGATTCCCGATGCTGATGAAACTAACCCTCAACCTCATCCTGATGAATGTATTGTTTATCGTGACCTTTTTACTACTACACTTCGGTTTCCATGCTGAGATTTTCTTGAAGATGTGTTAAAGGCCTTCAACATACAGATGCATCATTTGACACCTAACGGAGTGGTAAGGTTGTCATAATTCATTTGGGCTGTGAGATCTTGAGAAGCCAATGACAACATTGTTGCTTTTTGCGAGCTGTTTGAGATGCACACTCAGTATAAGACATTTATGCTTGATGGGAGCTTGATTATTAAGCATTTTGCTTGCTGCAGTTTTAAGACAGCTCGTAATGCTGCTCAAATTCCTCCTACCACAAAGAACAAGTGGGGAGTTGGTGAATGGTCCAGGTACTGGTTTTATCATAAGGTGCCAATGGTTGAGGAAAGGGATCCTGTTACAAAGAGGATGGTGAAAAAGTATCCTTTGGCTGCAAAAATGGTTATTAAATGATTTGTGTGTACTCCTTCCTTTCCTCCTGATTTCCAAGACTGCAGTAAAGGCTTTCAAGGAAACAGCTTCACTACAATGCGCTCGTGGTATTGTTGAAGAGTATGCTGCAGGTAGAATTTGGCCATTGAAGATAGGATGGACTTTCTCGCGCTTCTATCCTAGGTAGATTCGTGGCATCAACTACAAGTTTCCTAACAATGATTTTTGTTGCCCGAGAACATTTGCTTCTGATGAAGAATTTGTGAAGTCTGTTGAAAATAGGGCAGATGATTTACTTGGTAAATATCTGAAGAGCGAGAAGGATAATATAGATAAAATTATTGGTTTGGAGTATAAGTGCTTGAACAGGGTTTTCGAGGTTGCTAAGGTTGAATATCATGAGTGACCTCCTCCTACTTATAGTCGTGAAAAGAGACAAGGCCAGAAGAAAGAAACTGCTGCTCAGGTGAAAGGAAAGTGTAAGGCTGCTGAAGGTGCAACCAAGGTTGTTGCGAAGAAGATCAAGAAGACTAAAAGTCATGCTATTCTTCTTGATAGTGAAGAACTTGATGCTATTCTTGATCAGACGTTGGATATTGAAGGGAATATTGTTTCTGATGTTGGTGCTGGTGGTGAAGGTGGTATTGAGGCTGTCAGAGGTGATGTTGATGGTGATGATGTCAGTTTTCCTGTCTCTCAAGATGTTGAGGGTGAGGTGAGAAAAATTTGTATGACTTTCTCTTCTAGTGGTTTGACTCCACTATTACTTACTCCACTCAATGAAAACTTATGGAATTTGCAAGCTCATGGTGCTTCTACCGGTGGTCTTGGCGAAGATAGTGCAGGAATTAACTTGGTCTCTGAGAAAGAGATTCAAGTTAGGGATTTTCAAAAAGCTGCTGGGTTGACTTCGCCAAGGTTTGGCTCTGAGGTTCCTGTCGTTGGGTCTCATGATGAGAATGTTGATGCTGGGAAGACTGCTTCGCTTGAAGATCCTGCAATAGTTGGGTTTGGTGAAGTTGATATCCCGAATGTGGCGAGAAAAGTTGATGGGTCTAGAGTTTATTCTCTTAATCTTGAAGAGAGTGATGACGAAGTTTTTGATGAGGAGACTAATGATGAACGGTTGATGTCACAGCCTGGTTTCCAAAGAAGACCAGAGGTCATCATATGTGTGCCCAGGAAGTCCACACATACAATAGAAAATGGTAATATCAAGAAAACAATGTATATTATATAGCGGAAACATACATATTTAACAGTTACACTTATCAGAGTAACGCGGAACGTTGGCTAAGACTTCTCTTCCGTCTTCATTCTCCTCAGGGATAGTTGACTGGGGGCTCCGTATGCCAAACACTTTCAATACCAAACTTCTTTATCCTTCCTTTGAGACACACTTTACTACAAACTATAGCAAGACTGAGTTCCATGTCGAAACTCAGCAAGTACAGGTGGAAAGTAATGACATGCATGGCTTATACAAAGGTAAGGCTGAAAGGTAAACTACGGTAGCATTTTAAATGTAGTAGTTAAGATTTTACTTATTGCTACCTATTCTCTAATCATCTTGGTTGAAACACCCAACCCTTTATTAAGGTTCAAGTAGTGTTTAATGAATCATTTATCATCACAGATATAAGCATATATCATTAACATCATTAACCTTGAGATTTCCATCTCAAGCAACATAGGATTGCCATTCCGTTCAACAACAGATGTAGCCACCTCCTTAAACAACATCACCATGATTTAACAGCTTAAACCATTTGGCTAATCATGTGAGGATCTGGGCTGCTCATGACCGTGAGCGCAAACGATATATCGATTTTAACTCTGTGCAGAGGTGTACACTTTCACTCCAGATTGTGATTACTCTTGGTGCCCGAGGTGATCAGCATCTTAGCCCATTGCCAAGATAGGTTGGCAGAGGTCACAACGAGGTCCTTCACAGGGTCATAGGCAGTGGTGACCCGATCCGTGATGTCCCAAGCACATGAGAGACGTACTCGTAGCCGCCGCCCAGTCTACGGATCAACCAGAACTCCCATGCTAGAACTTTTAACACCCTTCACGCCATTGCTATGCTACTCGTCGGTAAACTACCCTCCTGCCTATGATGATCCTGCTAACAGACCAAGCCAGAGCCCATTAGCCTGGAGATGTACGGAAGTCCCAGGTTGCCGCTCCACGAAAGGACCACAAGGGGAGGAGATACGGATACCCTCGTCAACACGAGTCCCACTAGCATCCGTTTCCCCCGTCTTTCACTGCCAACCAACGGTGCGGATCAGCATCAACTTCTCCAACGGCTGAAGCCAAGAGCCCAAGGCTCCAACAGGTTCAGAAGCAAGTTTTATCTTCATTAAATGGTGAAAGGTGAGATAGAGCACTAGCAACCTAAAAACCTATCAACTAAAACCCCATAGGATATCTTTGGGTAAAGTGGCTAGTAAGTCCTATGGTTTGCCGATTTAAGACACATGCAATGTATTAATTAAAAGTAAATAGGAGAAATATGATCAAAGGTGCCTACACTTGCCTTAAATCCCAAAGTCTAGTTGTTCTTCTGGCCTTCAGCTTCAGCTGCACTTGTCGGTCCTTAGCTCTTCGTCTTCAACGTTAATAAACTGCTCTTCATCTAGTCGCAGCAACCAAACAACACAAACAAACACACAAAAAAGACAAGACTAAGAACAATACACCAATCAAAAGGGAAACTAAAAACAGAATGGTCTAAATGCTACAGTCGCAAGAGCGCAAGAACGACAAACGACGGATCTATCGTTAAAGAAAACACGGCTATCGAGGTACTTGCAACAAGCACAGAGACAAACTTTAAGATTGATACATTTACTAAAGCAAGATGCGAAACATATAAGAAAGACATAAAGTCAAATCAGTTGGATGATGTTAAAATATAAAGCAGGGTTAAACCTTAGTCATACTCTATTTATAAGCAATTATATTTTCTAAGCTAATTAAACATTCATAATTTATAAAGCTTAGAACATGCGAGTGCATTAAAGAAAACATCATATGCTTAAAGATTATTCTAAGCAGGACATAAATGACAAGACATGTTGATATTAAACATAGAGCATTTATGATTCAAGGTTGAACTAAGCATGTCATTAATGAAAAGGCATTAATGCTGAAATTAATCACATTAGCATAAAAGGACGATGTGAATATAAACTAAGTTACTTTTATAAATTATAAAGGACATTGAGTCGTTACTAATTAGGTTAATATGATATAACATGTGAGAACACTTAACGAAGCATGACATGTTTTCAAGGTAAATCTAAACAAGTCATAATTAATAAAGAAGCATTTAAGTTGGTACTAGTCATATTGACAGGCATGTATGAAAACTCAAGGTACAAGCCTAAATTACTTTTATACAAGAGAGCACAAATTAATTAATAAACAAGATTACTTACATAACACATGATGTGACAAACATTATTGATAACAAGCAACATATGTTGACATGATCGCAACACAAGGACAACGAAAGCATAGCCCTAGGTTGCTTTTATTTAGTTGAGCATCAACTAATTATTACACAAGTGAACAAGATTAAATGCATAGACATATGACATCATGAAGATCATTGCTAAAACAAAGCTTAAGGTCGACACGATCATAACACAACGAGATCGAAAATATAAAACCCTAGATTACTTTTAATTAGAAAACTATTAAATAATTATTAATCCAATTAACATTTAAATCAATAAATAAATTCATAATTAAATGACATGAAAACCACTAGCACTACTGCTTAGATCGTGACGATACAAAACTAACGCAACTGGAACGACTCGATTCGGAGTTAAAACGGTGAAACGGTGGAGATTATACGATCAGTGGCAAAACTGTAAATAAATCGCTTGGTGGCAAAGTCGTAAATACCTCGTCTTCTACCTCTGTCCATCTTCCTCTCTAGGTCATGGCCATGGCAGCCAGGCTGCTGCTCGCGCCGGAGAAAGGGGCCTCAGCCCTGGCTTGCGGCGGCCTGCTACGGCCGGCTGCGGCCTTTCACGGCCGGCGACGGCTGGTTGCGGCCTGCTACGGCCGACTGCGGCGGCTAGATGAGGCCTGCTAGGGCCGGAGGTGGCCAGCTGCGGCGTGCAGGAGAGGAAGGACCATGGCCCTTGGCCGGGACTTGGCCGTCCGGCAGCGGCCGACTGTGGCCGGCGACGGCGGCTGGCTGGGCTGGCTGCGGGTGGCTGTCGCCAGCTGTGGCTGGCTGTGGCTGGCTGCACGTGGCTAGGGTTTGCGCGTGGTGGCGTGGCTCCTTCTAAGGTTGCCAAGTGGCTGCGGCGCACAGGGCTGGCCCTTTATATAGCCGACGGGGAACCGGTGGGGCTGAAGCCGCTGGGCTTGGCCCGTTGGCCGACTGCGGCTACCTATGGCCACTGGTGGCTGGGTTCGGCTAGCTATGGCTGGCCCAAGTTGACCGTGGCCGGCTAAGAGTGGCCACATGTGGCTGTAGCTGGCCGTGGTTGGCCAGATGAGGCTGTGTGAGGCCAGGAGTGGCCCAAGCTAGGTAGGAGCTGGCCAAAGCAAGTTAGGATGTCTTAGAGGATGGTAAAGGGTTGCTAGACCGGACTGCTGCTGGCCTTACTATGCTCCTGATGCTAAGTTCGGCCACTGGTGGCCGACTGCGGCTACTGCTAGCCTGGCCGGGGTGACCATGGCCGGCTAGGGCTGGCCAGGATTGGACAGAGCTGGCCAGTTAAGGCTAGGAGAGGCCAGAGCAAGCTAGGTTGGGCCAGGATATTCTAGGGTAAGCCAGGGATGAATAGAGCTTGGTAGGGAATGATGTCTAGCTAGAGCAATGGCCAACACTATAGAGGAAAAAGAAAACTCTCTCTCTCTCTAAGCAAGAGAAAGGATTTTTCTGAAAACGTTTTCCCAAAACCTTCTCGAGACAAACTTGGGTTTTCGAAGCTTTATTTTCAAATTCGAAGAAAACCTAGAAGTGACTTGCTCGAGGTTTAGAAATTATTTTTTTCACACCAGCAAAATGAAGCAAAGCACCAAGCACAAACTCATTCAATTATTTTCTAAAAAAGAATATAGAAAAGCATATTTTTTAGCGCTTTCTAATAACAACCCAAAACACAAATTTTGGGGTGTTATAGTTGATGTGCCTGTCGAGCTCCACTATTCATGTTGAATCTAGCAAAAAGGTTGACTGTAGCTTGGGAGAATGTGTTTCTACTGGTAAGTAATGTGTTTTTATGTTTGATTTGTTTAGCTTGCGCTGTCTTATTTTATTTAATCCTTAATTTTTGTCTCTTTGCGGATATTATTTTTCCTCATGCACCATCTTCTCCTCAGAAGACTGTTGATTTTAGTAAGATGAGAAATGTTGAACAAGATCCTTTGACTCCTGTTGTCCTTGCTGGTGGTGAAGGAGAAATTTCTGATGCTCTAAAGCGGGGCTTAGAGTTTTGCCAAGAGAAAAGTTTAGGTCTCGATTGTTTCAAGTTTATAGGTATTGGGGCTGATAAACTTCGGATGATGCCTTGCACTTCTGAGGTTCAGCTATCAAGGTGCATAGGTGAGGCATTCACTGTCCCTGATGCGAAGCTTGAAATATCGAAGAAGCCTTTGGTCGAAGTTGCTGACGATGGCTTATCTATGATGTACAAAGGTTCTCTCTTGATGAGAGGTTTATGGGCGGGTGTAACACCCTAAATTTTTTTCATTAGCTGAAAAATAGGCAAGTTGATTTCATTTTGCATTTTTGTGGGTATTTAACATAGGCAAAATAAATATTTTAATGAAATAAAAATATATCTTGGCTAGATACTTGCTTGTGCATTCATGCTGGTGCATAATTTATTTTGTGATGCTAGGTTTTTTGTTGAAATTGAATTGGATTTCAAAATAATTTTGAAAATGCATTTGAAAAAGGATTCAAATAAAAGGAAAAGCTTTTCTTTTCCCTCCTCCTTCCATTCGGCCCGACCAACCCAGTCGGCCTGGCCAGCCCACTCAGCTCGGCCAGCCTGCTCTGCTCTCCCGCACCCCGCGCACGGCCCGACTTCTCTCGGCCCAGCCGCAACCACGCACTCCGCCACACCTTCTTGGACCGCCAGGCCGAGGCCCAGCAAGACGTCACACCACGCGCTGCCGTGTCCGTTTCCATGCTGCGTGTCACTAAAAAGCAGGGCACCACGCCACCTTGTCCTTCCTCCGACCCGAAGTCGAGTCGGATGACCGAGTCCCTACCCGCACAGCCTCCACGCCGCTCGGTCGCTCGCCCCGCACCTTTGGGCTATTTAAGAATTGAGTCAACACCCGCAACTCCTCTCCAAACCCTAGTCAGCGCCGCCCTAGTTTTGCTTCAGCACCCGCGCCACCAAAACCCTAGCCGCCATCGAGTTTCTACCAGAGTTCAAAATTCATCGCGGTCGTCTATTCATCTTCATCGTGAGTGTGCTCTAAAGCTCCGCCTTGACCTCTTGAGCACTTGGGTGCCGTTATTTTGGTTTGTTTTGGCCTAACTCGAGCTGCCACCGTGCGCAGGGTGCCGTCGTCCACCGCGTCGAGCTACCCGCCGTCCTCGTTTCATCTCGGCCGTCATTTTCTTCACTGGTGAGCGCGGCATGAGCTCCTCTTTTGAATGGTACCGGCCGCGCTCATTTTCGTGGCCGGAATCGTGGTCTTCATGTACGCCGGCGAGCTCTGCTCACCGTCGGCCATGTCCTCTGCCGCGTGGCCGTCTTCCCCAGTGAGGTCATCGCTCCAGTTTGATCCGAGCCCTCCATCTCAGATCCAACAGGTCTGGTTCGCCCGTACCCCTTCGTATGACACTTTTGCCAAAAACCCCCTGCCTTTCTGTTTATTCTGTTAAGAACCCTTGGCCGTATTCACCGAGTACGCTTTGCTCACTGGAAAGCGTACTTTCTTCTTAGCAGATTCTAAATACACTGGAAGACATATTTTCTCTTTAACGAATCCCAGAATATGTTTTATCTCTGGAAAACGTATTTTCCTTTTCAGTTTCGGAATACGATTTTGTCTATTTAGAGTTTTTCCATTATCTTCAAACGCTAATAACTTCTCCGTTTTAACTCCGATTGGATCCGTTCAAATTCTGTTAGATTCATAATTTTTTACAGAAAAAGACTCCCTCCCTATATTATTATATCATAGATTTCCTTCTAATAAATAGGAATAGGAAAAAAAAGACTCCCTTTTCTTCCTATTGATCGAGACGTTGGCGTGCTCCCCTGTCCTTCCACCCTTCTCGGCAGGAGGGATCATAGCAGGGAGCGACTACTACAGTATCGGCCTCCTGACCCCGTAGGGTTAGGCTCGCCAGCCGACTGATAGCAGCCAGATGTCCGCCTTCTTGTACTCCCCCTCCGGCGGTCATCACCAAGACCTAACGAGAGATCTCTCTCTTCCTCCCTTTTTTAGAATGGATCACCCAGTGATGCCACTGTTGGTATATTTTGTAGACTATATATTTAGTTCATATTTAATGCATTTATTTATCTATAGGAAATCTTTAAAAATTCATATCTTTGCCGTTATAACTCCATTTTCGGTGAACTTGATGTCTGCGTGATCATAGTAGTGTGTAGAATAGTTTTATAAACTTTTTATTCTGTTTTGATGAGATTGGTGTACTGTTCCTCTAATAACTCTTTGTTTGTTTTGTGTATATATGCCCGATTGGTTTGTCTGGTGTTGATTGTCAATATCGAGTTCAGACGATGAGGGTTTTGTTGAGCAAGGCTACTTTGAGGATCAGCAGGACCAGCAAGACTTTATGAACCAAGGTAAGTATAGCATGGATCTTCTTTGTTACCTATACATTCTGAATAATAATACATTTGCATGTGTCCACTTGGTGACCTAGAGATTATAACTAGATGTTGTTATCTTGATTCCTTGACACCTTTGGGTTGCATTGGATAGCTATGATGCTAGTGCTTAATGAATATCATGATCTTGTGACTTGATGAGTAATGGTGTCATGAACAGTAATAATGACTTTTAACCACATGAGGGCCAGTCTGTAACAGAACCTCTGGGATTTAATGTACAACTATGAGGGCTATATGGCTCTGGCTCTAGTCACATGTAGACCCTCGTTCTAGCTTGTTAGTGGTCTGCGAGTTGGGTATAGGATGGCCTCTGTCCTTATGAGTATAGCCGGGAAGGATTATGCCATATTGGAAGGGGGTTTCTACACTTAATGTTTCCGCGTCCCTGATTGGTTAGAAGAATCTATAGGGGCTTTATATGTTTTTTGGTTACTTGGGAGTAATTAACCCACTTTACTATAGAACATGACTCACACTGAAAGTGTACACCTCTGCGCAGAGTTTAAATCAATATATTGTCCGTGCCCTACAGTTAGGACGGCCTTGAAATCTTTACACTAATGATGATCTCTCCTGCCATGTTAAAATGTTAATTTATCCACTGTTATGTTATTTATTGATTTATGTTACTATGATCATGATGGTTTTGGGATACACTCGCTGCCTTGATGCTACTTAATTGCTCAAATTGATAACCTTATAAAAGCTAAATGCAGTTAAACAATGTCAGCTTAATTGAGCCTCATTAACCTATGTTATGCTTGGTGAGTACGGTTGTGACTTACGCTTGTTTTGCTTTCAATTTTAGAAAATCCTGGATGGGTAATAGATGAAGGTTGGAATAAGAGCTATAGTGATGAGTACTAGGCTTGGTGTTCACCAGTAGGCGTGTCCCTGTGTGGAGCTTCCACAAACAAGATATATTAGATATCTATTTGTTTATGTGCAAGACTCTGAATAAATATTGGTTCGCTATGTAATAAGTAGGGTGATGATACTCTTTGGAAATTTGTCATCTTATATGTGCGACTTATTCCTGGGGCGCATATAAGTCTATTTATACATTCTATTTTTATCCTTCAAAATAGAGTGTGACAAATTGGTATCAGAGCTGTGTTGACTGTAGGACGCAAGCCTAGATAGAATGGTCGTTCTTAGTCTCATTTGCTTCACTAGTTTCATGCTTCTTAACTTTAACCTTGTTATTTACTCAATTTTTATGCTCTTATACTTACTCTGTTGTGAAAATCTTGACTCCACTCTAACCTATGTCTAAATCTTGTAGATGCCTCCTTATACCCACCGCATGACTGCTACTGCATATCGTGCTCTGTTCAACCACATGGAGTCTAGGGAAGATGTTCAACGGTGCCTACATCACCTCAAGTTGAAGAGGAAGAACCAATGGAGGCCTACTGAAGAAGAAGAGGAGGAGGTAGCTCAAGATGGTGGTCAATCTCACCGTCGTCTACAGGTGGTTCTGGTGGAGGAGGTGGACTGCACGCTCCCATGGGATGGACTGTGAAGATCTCTCGTGTATCGGAGTCTCACACCAGATCGTATGTATGACTCATGAGGCTTCTTCGTGATTACTATGCTGATTGGGACCCCACTGTGTAGTACACTTGTTTCCAACACACCCATCCATTGGAAGGTACCTACTGGGAGACAAATGTGGCAATATGTTCCCTAGGGGTGATGCAGAATTCCTATGAGGTAGAGATGATTTATGCGCATCTTGGTCCTTGTCCAACTTAAGAGGATGGTATAGAGGGTGCTGCTTTTACGTCTTGGATTGCTCTCCGTGGTCATCGCTTTGGACATATGAGAAATGATGAGTTTCGCTATTTGCCTCACGCTGACTACATTATGGAGGATGGATGGGCTATGATGAATCCTCAAGATTTGCCACCTGAGTCATGGGAGTTGACACACTTTGCTTGTGACATGATGCTCACGCATCAGCGCTTGGTAAGCATGGTGGACCAGCAGGAGTAGAAGATTAAAGAGCAGCAAGCAGAAATTGATAGGCTCAGGACTATGATTGGACAAACAAAGATCTATGAACGGCTGAACCAGAGCTTCGACCTTAGCTTGAAAACCCTTATGTAATAGGCACATTATTAGTATCGTGAGTCAAGTTTAGTCATGTCATTCTAGTGTTGGTGAACTTTAAGTGCTTGATGATTTATGATTATGTAATATGGATGATTCAAATTTTTGTGTGAGTTCTAGAACTTGGTGGGCATGTCTACAAGTTCTTAGTTAAGGATATTAAGGTTAAAGTTTGAATAAATTAAGTTTGGGTGGTTTATCCTGTCTCTACTTTTGCTGTTTTCTGAGCAGCCTGTGAGATTTTAGTTATATCTCGAAATCGGTGTGACCAATGCTTATGAGATTATTCTGGGTAAAACTAGACTTCTTTATCTATCAACTCCCACAAAAATCATATCTATATCAGCTCTAAGTCAGAAGTTATGTCCATTGCAATCTGATGTTCAGTGCTGTCTCGAATTTCTAAATAGTTTCTGTTGTTGATTAATTCGATGGCTTAGATGATAGAATCTAGAAATGTGGTCTAAACAAAAGTTGTAGAGAATTTCTTTCCAACCATGTATAGAACGTCTCCTTTTGATACCTGGATCTCGAGTTATGACTATTTTTCTATACTAATTAAATTGAAGCTAGCCAAAAAATTTTCAGATTTGCAATCCTTATTTTTATATGAGTGAGTTGTATCCTGAATCTCTCTAAGCTTTGATTTTTGTTGGAATACAGATGAATGCTCATGGTGGAAGAGGTAACTGTGGTAGAGGCTGTGGTGCTGGACATGTCACCAATGAGGAAATGAGGGAGGTACAGATGCAGATGATGCACGCTATGACCCAGTTTGTGCAGACTATGCAAGCTAGAGGATTACCCCATGCACAACCATCCAGGGATAAACGCAGGGACTTTATGCAAGGTCATCCTTCTGTGTTTACTCACACTACTAATCCTTTGGATGCGGAAGACTGGTTGCATGCTGTGGAGAAGCAGTTGAATCTCGCACAGTGCAATGATGCCGAGAAAGTGTTGTACGCTTTGGGACAACTCCAGGGAGCTGCTCAGACCTGGTGGGAGTCGTATCAAGCTGCTCATCCTAATAATGCTCCTCCCATCACTTGGGCAATTTTTGAGAGGGACTTCAAGGCCCGCCACATTTCGGAGGGTCTCATAGAGCAGAAACAAGATGAATTCAGGAACAAAAGGGGCTCTATGACTATGAGTGAGTATCATGCTAAGTTCAAGGAGTTGGCTCGCTATGCTCCCCATGAAGTTCTAAGGGTTGTTGACAAGCGGCGTCATTTCCTCAATGGCATATACTATGAACTCACGCTGTAGCTGAAGGGTAACAAGTATGACACCTTTGAAGAATTGGTAAACAGCACTATTGTGATGGATAACGAACGTCTGTCGTAGGACAAGAAAAGAAAGATGAATGGATAGGGCTTTAGAAACAATTTTCATATCTGCTCTAACTTTCATCAGGGCTTCCAGCAGAGGTTCCAAGGACCAGTCAGCCAGGGATACCATGGTAAATATGCTCAGCACAAGAATGAGAATCACCAGCAGCAGGGGAATTAGCGGCCGCAGCAGCAATCTGGAAGTCAAACTTCGTGCCTTACTGCGCCCAACAACACGCCTCTTAAGAGTAGTCCCAATACTCCTCAGGTGTGTTATCGTTATGGTGAGCCTAGGCACTATGCTAATAACTGCCCCGGGAAATCAAACCAACACACACCTCATAAGCAGAATGGTAACCAGAAGTCCTATGCTAATCATGGAAGGGTGAACCATGTGTCCACTGAGATAGCTCAGGAAGCAACAGAGGTTATGCTGGGTACGTTCAACATCAACTCTATCTCTGCTACTGTACTTTTTGATTCTGGAGCTTCACATTCCTTTGTCTCGCAAGCATTTGTTAGAAAGCATAGCATACCAATTGTAGCCATGAAGAACCAAATGGTAGTAAATTCACCGGGGGGGTGCTATACCAGCTTCTTACTATGCCCCTTTACTAACCTTCACTTAAGGGGGGTAGCCTTTTTAGCAAATCCTGTAGTGTTGAATGCATCTGGTATTGATTTAATTCTGGGGTTGGATTGGATGGAAGCTCACCAAGCTGTGATAAAGTGTAAAGAGAGGGTTGTGGATCTGACTACACCAAAAGGAGATAGAATCAGTGTTGATGTCAGAGTGCAAGTGCCACCTACAGCTACACTGAATCAGCTTGATGACAATGCAGATCCTCAGAATCAGGTGGTGGAGGAATTCCCAGATGTGTTCCCCAATGAATTGCTAGGTATGCCACATGTCCGCGACATTGAATTTATTATTGAGTTATTACCTGGCACTGCACCCATAGCTAAATGTCCATATAGAATGGGGGTTAATGAACTAGAAGAACTTAAGAAACAGTTAAAGGAATTAGAAGAGAAGGGTTTCATTCATCCTAGTGCATCACCTTAGGGTTCCCCTGTGATTTTTGTTGATAAGAAGGATGGAACATAGCAAATGTGTGTTGATTATCGCTCACTCAATGAGGTTACCATCAAGAACGAGTACCCTTTTCCCAGGATTGATGATTTGTTTGACCAGTTGAGAGGTGCCTGTGTGTTCTCCAAGATTGACTTGCCTTCTAGATATCATCAGTTGAAGATTCAAAGTTCAGATATACCGAAGACGACATTCACTACCAGGTATGGGTTGTATGAGTATACAGTTATGTCCTTTGGGTTGACCAAGGCACCTTCCTACTTTATGTACATGATGAATAAGGTGTTTATGGAATACCTGGATAAGTTCATTGTGGTTTTTATTGATGACATCCTGGTATTCTCAAAGAACAAGGAGGAACATGCAGAACATTTGAGGTTAGTCTTGTAGAAGCTTGGAGGGCACAAACTTTATGCTAAGAAGAGCAAGTGTGAATTCTGGTTGGAAGAAGTCTTTTTCCTCGGCCATGTTGTTTCTAATAGTGGGATAGTAGTTGATCCAAGCAAGGTGAAAGATGTGTTGGATTGGAAGCCACCTACAGATGTCAGTGAGGTTCGCAGTTTTCTCAGGTTGGCTGGTTATTATAGAAGATTCATTGAAGGTTTCTCGAAGATTGCTAAGCCATTGACAGCTTTACTAGAGAAGAATGCCAAGTTTGTGTGGTCCAACAAGTGTCAAGAAAGTTTTGAAGAATTCAAGAAGAGACCGACAACAGCTCCAGTATTGGTATTGCCAGATCTAAGCAAGAAGTTCTCTATCTATTGTGATGCATCTCGTTTGGGATTGGGGTGTGTCCTTATGCAAGAAGGTAGAGTTGTTGCTTATGCTTCGAGGCAGTTGAGGAAACATGAGCTTAATTATCCTACCCATGATCTAGAATTAGTAGCTGTGGTTCATGCTCTAAAGATTTGGTGACACTATCTGATTGGGCACAAGACCGATATCTTCGCTGACCACAAGAGCCTGAAGTACATCTTCACTCAGTCCGACTTGAACATGATACAACGTCGATGGTTGGAACTGTTAAATGATTATGATTTTGATATGTATTACCATCCTGGGAAGGCAAATGTCATGGCTGACACACTTAGTAGAAAGAAGCATGCTAATGAGCTTTGGGTGACACCTGAATCTGATAAGTTCAGTGAAGAGTTTTCTCATTTGAACCTTACTCTTGTTACTAATGCTATGGAGATAGAGGTGACACCAACCTTAGAGGAAGAAATTCGCAAGGGTCAGCTGGAAGATGAGGACCTTAAGTATATAGTGAAGAATTTAGTAGAAGGGAAGGCACCTGGATTCCGCCTTGATGAAGAGGGTACCTTATGGTATGGCAACCGAATATGTGTTCTGGAGGTAAAAGCTTTTCGTCAGGCAATTCTACGAGAGGCACATGAGTCAGCTTACTCTATTCATGCTAGAAGTACTAAGATGTACATGGATCTCAAGGAAAAGTATTGGTGGATAGGTCTGAAGAGGGATGTGGCAGAGTACGTTGCTATATGTGATACTTGTCAATGTGTGAAAGATGAACATCAAAGGCCAGCTGGATTATTGCAGCCAATGAAGATGCCTGAATGGAAGTGGGAAGAGGTCGGTATGGACTTTGTAATAGGTTTACCTCATACTCAGAAAGGTTTCGACTCTATTTGGGTAATAGTAGACCGATTGACCAAAGTTGCTCACTTTTTGCCAGTTAAGACAAAGTACAATAGCCCAAAGTTAGCTAAACTGTATGTGGAAAGGATTGTTTGTTTTCATGGGGTACCGTAGAAGATTGTGTCTGATAGAGGTACTCAGTTCACATCTCACTTTTGGAAAGTAGTGCATAGTGCTTTGGGAACAAAGTTGAACTTTAGTACAGCATATCACCCACAGACTAATGGACAGACCGAGAGACTTAATTAGATTTTGGAGGACATGTTGAGAGCTTGTGTATTGCAGTATGGTACAATTTGGGATAAGAATTTATGTTATGCTGAGTTCTCATACAACAATAGTTATCAACAGAGTCTCAAGATGGCACCATTTGAAGCTCTGTATGGGCGTAAGTGCAGGACGTCGTTGTTTTGGAATCAAACTGGGGAAAGTCAATTATTTGGGACAGATGTTCTGAGAACTGCACAAGAACAGGTACAAGTGATTAGGGAGAACCTAAGGGTAGCACAATCTCGCCAGAAGAGTTATGCCGATACACGGAGAAGAGAATTGACATTCAAGGAAGGTGATTATGTGTACTTGAAGGTGTCTCCTATGAGAAGTGTGAAGAGGTTTAACTAGAAAGGGAAACTTGCACCAAGGTATGGTTGCCCATTTAAAGTTTTAAAGAGATGTGGAGAAGTGGCTTATCAGTTGGAGTTGCCTGAGAGTTTAGCAGGTGTGCATGATGTGTTCCATGTGTCTCAACTTAAGAAGTGTCTACGTGTACCCAAGAAGGAGCATTTACCTTTGGAGGAACTTACTGTTAAGAATGATCTCACGTATGAAGAGTTTCCGATAAGGATCTTGGATACAGCAGAAAAGGTTATTCGAAGCCGGGTTATCAAGATGTGCAAGGTGAAGTGGAATCGATATTCAGAAGCTGAGGCAACTTGGGAAACTGAGGATACACTAAGGGCAGCTTATCCACAGTTATTTGAGTAAGCAAAATCCAATCTCGAGGACAAGATTCTCTTAAGGGGGTAGAATTGTAGCACCCTAAATTTTTTTTCATTAGTTGAAAAATAGGCAATTTGATTTCATTTTGCATTTTTGTGGGAATTTAATATAGGCAAAATAAATATTTTAATGAAATAAAAATATATCTTGGCTAGATACTTGCTTGTGCATTCATGCTGGTGCATAATTTATTTTGTGATGCTAGGTTTTTGTTGAAATTGAATTGGATTTCAAAATCCTTTTGAAAATGCATTTGAAAAGGATTTTGAAATCCAATTCAATTTCAACAAAAACCTAGCATCACAAACAAATAAATGGAAAAGCTTTTCTTTTCCCTCCTCCTTCCATTCGGCCCGACTAGCCCAGTCGGCCCGGCCGGCCTGCTCCACTTCCCCCCCCCCCCCGCGCGCAGCCCGACTGCTCTTGGCCCAGCCGCAACCGCATGCTCCGCCTCGCCTTCTTGGGCCGCCAGGCCGAGGCCCAGCAAGACGCCGCACCACGCGCTGCCGCGTCCGTCTACGCGCTTCGTGTGGCTGACAAGCTGGGCCTCACGCCACCTTTCCTTCGACCCGAAGTTGAGTCGGATGATCGAGTCCTGACCCACGCCGCCTCCATGCCACTCCATCGCTCGCCCTACGCCTTCGGGCTTTTTAAGCATCGAGTCAACGCCCGCAACTCCTCTCCGAACCCTAGTCAGCGTCGCCCTTGTTTTTCTTGAGCACCCGCGTCACCGAAACCCTAGCCGCCACCAAGTTTTCATCGGAGTTTCAAAATTCATCACGGTCGTCGATTCATCATCGCCGTGAGTGTGCTCTATAGCTCTGCCTTGACTTCCTGAGCACTTGGGTGCCGTTATTTTGGTTCGTTTTGGCCTAACCCGAGCCGTCGCCGTGCGCAGGGTGCCTCGTTCGTCACGTTGAGCTACCCGCCGTCCTCGTTCTGTCTCGATCATCACTTTCTTCACTGGTGAGCGCGGCACGAGTCCCTCTTTTGAATGGTACCGGCCGCGCTCGTTTTCGTGGCCCGAATCATGGTCTTCATGAACGCCAGCGAGCTCTGCTCACCGCTGGCCATGTCCTTCATCGCGTGGCCATCTTCCCCAGTGAGGTCATCGCTCCAGTTTGATCCAAGCCGTCCATCTTAGATCCAACGGGTCTGGTTCGCCCGTACCCCTTCGTGTGACACATTTGCCCAAAACCCCTGCCTTTCTGTTTATTCTATTAAGAACCCTTGGCGGTATTCACCGAGTACGCTTTGCTCACTGGAAAGCGTACTTTCTTCTTAGCAGATTCCAAATACGCTTTGTCCACTGGAAGGCTATTTTCTCTTTAATAGATCCCAAAATACGTTTTATCCTCTGGAAAACGTATTTTTCCTTTTCAGTTTTAGAATACGATTTTGTCTATTTACAGTTTTGCCATTATCTTCAAACGCTTATAACTTCTCCGTTTTAACTCCGATTGGATCAGTTAAAATTCCATTAGATTCATAATTTCATAATCTACGAAGTGATGCCACTATTGGTATATTTTGTAGACTTTATATTTTTAGTTCATATTTAATACATTTCTTTGTCTATAGGAAATCTTTAAAAATTCATATCTTTGTCATTATAACTCCCTTTTCGGTGAACTTGACGTCTGTATGATCGTAGAAGTGTGTAGAATAGTTTTATAAACTTTTTATTCTATTCTAATGAGATTGGTGTACTATTCCTCTAATAACTCTTTGTTTGTTTCGTCTATGTATGCCTGATTGGTTTGTCTAGTGTTGATTGTCAATGTCGAGTTCAGACGGTGAGGGTTTTGTTGAGCAAGGCTACTTTGAGGGTCAGCAGGCCAGCAAGACTTTGTGAACCAAGGCAAGTATAGCATGGATCTTCCTTGTTACCTATATACTTTAAATAATAATACATTTGCATGTGTCCACTTGGTGACCTAGAGATTATAACTAGATTTTGTTATCTTGATTCCTTGACACCTTTGGGTTGAATTGGGTAGCTATGATGCTAGTGCTTAATGCATATCATGATCTTGTGACTTGATGAGTAATGGTGTCATGAACAGTAATAATGAATTTTAACCACATGAGGGCTAGTCTGTAACAGAACCTCCGGGATTTAACGTACAACTGTGAGGGCTATATGGCTCTGGCTCTAGTCACCTGTAGACCCTCCTTCTAGCTTGGTAGTGGTCTGTGAGTTGGGTATAGGATGGGCTCTGTCCTTATGAGTATAGCCGGGAAGGATTGTGCCATATTGGGAGGGGGTTCCTACCCTTAATGTTTTCGCGTCCCTGATTGGTTACAAGAATCTATAGGGGGCTTTATATGTTTTGTGGTGACTTGGGAGTAATTAACCCACTTTACTATAGAACATGACTCATAGTGAAATTGTACACCTCTGCGTAGAGTTTAAATCAATATATTGTTCATGCCCTACAGTTAGGGCGGCCTTAGAATCTTTACACTAATGATGATCTCTCCTGCCATGTTAAAATGTTCATTTATCCACTGTTATGTTATTTATTCATTTATGTTACTATGATCATGATGGTTTCTGGATACACTTGCTACGTTGATGCTACTTAATTGCTCAAATTGATAACCTTATAAAAGCTAAATGCAGTCAAACAGTGTCAGCTTAATTGAGCCTCATTAACCCATGTTATGCTTGTTGAGTACGGTTGTGTACTTACGCTTGCTTTACTTTCAATTTTGGAAAATCCCGGATGGGTAACAGATGAATGTTGAAACGAGAGCTATTACTGGGCTTGGTGTTCACCAGTTGGCGTGTCCCTGTGTGCTTCCGCAAACAAGATATATTAGATATCTATTTGTTTATGTGCAAGACTCCGAATAAACATTGGTTCGCTATGTAATAAACAGGGTGATGATACTCTTTATAAATTTGTCATCTTATATGTGCGACTTGTTCCTAGGGCGCATATAAGGCTATTTATACATTCTATTTTTATCCTTCAAAATGGAGTGTGACAGCAGGCCTAGAAGAAAAAGAGAAGAACTTTGCCCTTCGCGAGCGTGATTATCAAGTTGAGATCAAAGTCTGAAGGAGCAACTTGTAGGGAAAGAAAAGGAGAGAGCCGATGCCGTGGATGCTCATAACAATTTGGAGACTAGGTTGATTAGTGCTCTTGCTGCTGTCAAGAGAAAAGAAGATGAGGTGAAGGAAATTGTCGCAGAGAATGAAAAGTTGAAAGACGGTATGCGACGTATTGAGAAAAAATTGACGGAGCAACACAAAGCTTTCTTTGATAAGTGCAATCATATTTGGGAACTCTGTTTTGAGAGCTATGATAAGTTTGGAGCCAGGCCTAGTGACAAGTGTTGGGATCTTGGTGGTCGTGATAGTTTTTTAGTTGGCTTTGCCGCCAATACGAAGATTTGTCCCGAGTCATAGAGACCACGGTTGATATTGGGGTTTAGTATTCTTCTCGTGCTTTGTTTCACTTGATGAGACAAAGCCAAGATCCCTTGTTTGCACAACTTTGTGATGACCAGTACAAGTTTCCTTTTGTGGATAACTTGACTAATGTGTCGAAAGCTACTCAAGTGTTGTGTAACAAGTATCTTGAGCAGTATTGGAGGTCTGGTGGCCGAGCTCATTGTTTTGATAAAGTTAAGGGGAAGTTGCAGAAGGTATGCAATGTATTTAGCTTGTTGTGGCTTTTTTTTCTATTCTTTTGTGTCTAACTTTTTATAACACCCCAAAATTTACATTTTGGGTTGTTATTAGAAAGAACTAAATAAAATGTGCTTTTCTATATTTTTTAGAAAATAATGGAATGAGTTTGTGCTTGGTGCTTTGCTTGGTTTTGCTGGTGTGAAAAAGAATTTCTAAACCTCGAACAAGTCAAGTCTAGGTTTTCTTCGAATTTGAAAATAAAGCTTCGAAACCCAAGTTTGCCTCGAGAAGGTTTTGGGAAAACGTTTCCAGAAAAATATTGTGTTGGCCGTTGCTCTAGCTAGACACCATTCCCTACCAAGCTCCAGTCAACTCGGGCTTGCCCCAGCCTATCCTGGCCTGACCAAGCTTGCTCTGGCCTCTCCTAGCATTATCTGGCCAGCTCCGGCCAGTCCTGGCCAGCCCTAGCTGGCCATGGCCACCCCGGCCGGGCTAGAGGTAGCGGCAGCTGGCCATCAGTGGCCAAACTTGGCCATCAGCAGCATAACAAGTCTAGCAACAGTCCGGTCTAGCGACCCTTTGCCATTCTCTAAGACATCCTAGCTTGCTTTGGCCAACTCCTACTTAGCTTGGGCCACTCCTGGCCTCAACCCGCCTCATCTGGCCAACTCTGGCCAACTTTGGCCAAGCACGGCTAGCCATAGCCATCTGTGGCCACTCGCAGCTGGACACGGTCAACTTCAAACGGCCATAGCCAGCACTAGATTGGCCACAGCAGCCACAAGCAACCATAGCCTTCCCCGGCCACCTTGAGCTTTATTTGGCCATCCCTGGCCAGTCCTGGCCACTTCTAGCCGTCCATGGCCAACATTGGCCGGCCACAGCGAGCCCCAGACGGCCATCAGTGGCCAAACCTGGGCACCAGCAGTAGCAGCCGGCCCAACAGGCCAAGCCCAGTGGCTTCAGCCCAACCGGTTCCCCACCAGCTATAAAGAGGGCCAGCCCCATGCGCCTCAGCCCCTTGGCAAACCCTAGTCACGCGCAGCCGGCCACAGCCAGCCGAGGCCGGCCACAGCCGGATGCCGCCGGCCACATCCAGTCACCGCCGGCCACAACCAGCCGCCGTCGGCCACCGTCCGCCGCTGTCGGACGACCATGTCCCGACGGAGGGCCGTGGTCCTCCCTCTCCTACGCGCCGTAGCAGGCCGCCGCCGGCCATAGCAGGCCGGCGCTGGCCGCCTCCGGCCATAGCAGGCTGCATCTAGCCGCAGCCGCCGGCCGTAGCAGCACGTAGCAGGCCGCAGCCAGCCGCCGCCGCCGTCCAGCAGGCTAGGGCCGAGGTCCCTTCCCCCGGCGCGAGCAGCAGCATGGCTGCCATGGCCATGACCTGGAGAGGAAGATGGACAGAGGTAGAAGACGAGGTATTTACGACTTTGCCACCAAGCGATTTATTTACATTTTTGGCGGTGATTGTATAATCTCCGCTGTTTCACCGTTTTAACTCCGATTCGAGCAATTCCAGTTGTGTTAGTTTCATGTCGTCACGATCTATGCAGTCGTGCTACTGGTTTTCATGTCATTTAGTTGTGAATTTATTTATTGATTTAAATATTAATTGGATTAATAATTATTTAATAGTTTTATAAATAAAAGTAAACTAGGGTTTCTGTTTCCGATCTTGTTGTGTTATGACCGTGTCGACCTTAAGCTTTGTTTTAGCGATGATCTTTGTGATGTCATATGTCTATGCATTTAATTTTGTTCACTTGTGTAATAATTAGTTGATGCTCAACAAAATAAAAGCAACCTAGGGCTATGCTTTCGTTGTCTTTGTGTTGCGATCATGTCAATGTATGCTGCTTGTTATCAATAATGTTTGTCACATCATGTGTTATGTAAGTAATCTTGTTTATTAATTAATGTGTGCTCTCTTGTATAAAAGTAATTTAGGTTTATACTTTGAGTTTTCACAAATGCATGTTAATATGACTAGTACTGCTTCCTTATTAATTATGACTTGTTTATAGTTATAAATGTTTAAATGGCTTATATAATATAATTGCTTATAAATAGAGTATGACTAAGGTTTAACCCTGCTTTGTAATTTAATTGAGTTAACTCTGTGTTTTCTCGTAAATGTCCAATACCTTGCTTTATTTAATAAAAGGAATCAATATTATAGTTTATCTCTCTGTTATGTTGCATTTACCTTAATAGTCGTGTTCTCTGTAATGATAGCTTAATCATTTGTCGTTCTTGTGCTCTTACGATTGTAGCACAGAGTTTTGCCATTTAGATTGTTGTGTCTTTAGCTTCCCCTTTGGTTGGTGTATTGTTCTTAGTCTTTTCTGTTTTGTTTGTCTGTTTGTGTTGCTTGGTTGCTGCGACTAGACGAAGAGCGGTTTGTTAATGCTGAAGACTAAGTTGAGGACCGACAAATGTATCTAAAGCTGGAGGCCAGAAGAGCAGCTATACTTTGGATTTAAGGCAAGTGCAGGCACCCTTTGATCATATTGCGCCTATTCACTTTTAATTAATACATTGCATGTGTCTTAAATCGGCAAACCATAGGGATGACTAGCCACTCTATCCATATATCACCTATGGGGGTTTTTAGTTGATAGGTCATTAGGTTTCTAGTGCTCTACCTCACCTTTCACCTGCCTAATGAAGATAAAACTTGCTTTTAAAATATGATGGAGCCGTGGGCTCTTGGCTTCGGCCATTGGAGAAGTTGATGCTGATCCGCATTGTTGGTTGGCGATGAAAGATAGGGGAAACGGATGCTAGTGGGACTCGTGTTGATGAGGGTATCCGTATCTCCTCCCCCTTGTGGTCCTTTCATGGAGCGGCAACCTGGGACTACCGTACATCTCCAGGCTAATGGGCTCTGGGCTTGGTCTATTAACAGGACTATCATGGCCAGGGGAACAGCTTACCGACGGGTGGCCATAGTTGTGGTCGCTGGGGTTTGTTTACAAGTATTTAGTATGGGAGGGGCTAGAGATCTGTGATGGGGGCGGCCTCACATGGAAGTCTCCCATACACTTGGACTCAAGGCTAGCGAGTTGTCACTGCCTATGACCATGTGAAAAGCCTCGTTGTGACCTCTGCCAGCCTATCTTGGCAATGGGCTAAGAGGCTGATCACCTCGGACATAAAGAGTAATCACAATCTGGAGTGAAAGTGTACACCTCTGCGTAGAGTTAAAATTGATATATCGTCTGTGCTCACAGTTACGAGCGGCCCAGATCCTCACATGACTTAGCCAAATGGAATAAATTGTTAAATCATGGTGATGTTGTTTGAGGAGGTGGCTACCTCTGTATCTGAACGGGATGGCAATCCTGTGTAGCTTGAGATGGCAATCTCAAGGTTAATGATATTAATGATATATGCTTATATCTGTGATGATAAATGATTCATTAAATACTACTTGAACCTTAATCAAGGGTTGGGTGTTTCAACTAAGTTGATTAGAGAATAGGTTGCAATAAGAAAAATCTTAATTGTTTACATTAAATGCTACTGCAGTTTACCTTTTAGCTTTACCAGCCTTGCATGTCATTACTTTCCATCTGTACTTGCTAAGTTTTAACATGGAACTCACCCTTACTATAGTTTTTAGTAAGGTACTGCTCAAAAGAAGGACAAAGATTACAATGGAGTTTTCTGTAAGTTGGTTAGCAGTGTTTGGTGTACGGAGCCCCAGTCAACAGTCCCTGAGAAGAATGAAGACTGAAGAACAATCTTAGCCAACGTTCCATGTTACTCTGATTGTGTAAGTGTTAAATACATATGTTTCCGCTATATAATACATTGTTTTTCTGATATTACCATTTTCTGTTGTATGTGTGGACTTCCTGGGCACACATATGACGACCTCTAGTCTTCTTTGGAAACCAGGGTGTGACACTTTTTCTTTTCACTTGTTAGCAAATTGCAAAAGAGGCGGAGGCTTCTTAGAAGGAGGCAGAGGAGATTGCGAAGAGGGATGCTGGAGCCAGGGGTCAAAGTGGTGCTGGATCGGGCAATGTTAGTGGCGGCCATCCTTAGACTCTAGCTGCTTTTTCTTTTGTGGGATGAGAGGATCTTAAGATACAATGGTTCTAAGTTATTGACTCTGTAATATATATACTTGGAAGTTGTTTGACTATTTGTCCATCCTGTACAGGTTCCTCATGCTGAGCCTGTGTAGGATGTCGAAGACATTACCCCGCTATTAATGTCTAAAGATAACTTTATTTTTGAGCCTAGTGAATTTTATGACTTTCGTATGAAGTATGATGATTGTGATGTCGATGATTTTCTTACCCGTAAGTTTTTGCTCGTGTTATCTTGGACTTGGTACTTTTTCTATGGGGTTTTTGTCTTATAAATCTTTTATAGATGTGAATAAACGATACTACAGTATCAGGCCTCCTAACTGTCGAGTTTTTGATTTCATGGATTTTACACAGGTAAAGTTTGTTATGTAAAGTTTATTTTTCGTTTGTGTTGTACTTTCGTCTTCTAACCTCTTTTTCCTGTAGTCATCTGGGTCAAGTACTTTGCCGGCAAATGTTTGTGAAGACTATTTACGCCATGAAGTGGACGATATTATTAATGGAGTTGTGAGCGATATACTTGGTGATGCTGCCGAAGTAGTTAGTTCTCAACATGACTAATTTTGTAAACGTAATTTTATAATTAGACGCGAAGACATCTTTGTTGTACTGCGAAGTGTGTGAGTTTACCTTCGCTTGTAAATGAGTATTGTATAATCGATTTGAATTTTATCGTCTTTCTTTCTGAAGATCCTGCTTTTTATTTGAGGTGATTGTTTGTGTTTTGCTTAAGGACTGGTAATGTTTTTGCTCTAACGAGATCGATTTGAAGAATTTAATAAAATTTTGAAATGCTATTTCTTCTTTTCGTTCGAAGTAGATGCGTATACTTCGCTTAGAGACTGAAAATATTTTCTTCTTAGTAAAAAAATGTTCAAAAAATTTGCCTTATCAAATTTTAAAACGCCGTCCCTCCCTTTTCGTGCGATGTGGGCGCGTACGCTTCGCTTAGAAGCTCGAGAACATTTTCACCTTGGTGAAATGAAGTCGAAAATTTGCCTGAGCAAATTTTGAAACATCGTCCCTTCTTTTTCATGCGAAGTGGACACGTACACTTCCTTAGAAGCTAAAAACATTTTCACCTTAGTGAAATGAAGTCGAAAAATTTGCCTTAGCAAATTTCAAAATGACATCCCTTCTTTTTCATGCGAAGTGGATGCGTACGCTTCCTTGGATGTGTACGCTTCCTTAGAAGCTGAAAAATTTTTACCTTAGTGAAATCAAGTTGAAAAATTTGCCTTATCGAATTTTGAAACACTGTCCCTCCCTTTTCGTGTGAAGTGGGCATGTACGCTTCACTTAGAAGCTCGAGAACATTTTCACCTTGGTGAAATGAAGTCAAAAAATTTGCCTTAGCAAATTTTGAAATACCGTCCTTTCTTTTTCGTGTGAGTATGCTTCTTTAGAAGCTGAAAACATTTTTATCTTAGTGAAATGAAGTCAAAAATTTTGCCTTAGCAAATTTTGAAATGTCGTCCCTTCCTTTTCATGCAAAGTGGACGCGTACGCTTCCTTAGAAGCTGAAAACATTTTCACCTTAGTGAAATGTAGTCAAAAAATTTGCCTTAGTAAATTTTGAAATACCGTCCCTTCTTTTTCGTGCGGTGTGAACGCGTACGCTTCCTTAGAAGTTAAAAACATTTTCACCATAGTGCAATGCAGTCGAAAAATTTGCCTTAGCAAATTTTGAAATGTTGTCCCTTCTTTTTTTGTGCGAAGTGAACATGTACGCTTTCTTAGAAGCTGAAAACATTTTCACCTTAGTGAAATACAGTCAAAAAAATATGCCTTAGCAAATTTTGAAATGCCGTCCCTTCTTTTTTGTGAGAAGTGGACGCGTACGCTTCCTTAGAAGCTAAAAAAATTTTCACCTTAATGAAATAAAGTCAAAAAATTTTCCTTAGACTTATTTGAGTTGGATAAGTTAGCATTTTTTAGATTTAATAAAATATTGATGCTAACTTATTTTTGCAACATTTGTACCGGTATGGGAGTATATGTTGGATATACTCTTTGGCATTTTGTACTTTTAGTTGTGTAATGTAGAGATATATCTTTGGGGAAACTACTTTCTCATTTATATTTCATGAGATTTACAAAGAGACTGCTTGTTAAAAAACCACTCACCCTGCAGAGAGTTTCCCCAGAGTGAAAAAAAAGTGCAACTCGATTATGTTGTAAGTTTGCTTGAAATGAAACTTCTACTTCTACTTTACATGAAAGAAAACTACTCTTTTGGTTTGGCTAAGGGTAGTATTTGCGAAGTGCTTCTATATTCCAAGTGTGACTAAGTTCTTCACCTTTCAGATTTGCTAGATGATACGCACCTTCTTTGTTTGTTCTAGTGATGATGAAAGGCCCTCCCCACTTTTGTTGGAATTTTCCCACTGTGTCTTCATCTCATTTTCTTTTGAGGATGAAATCTCCTAGTGCTAACTCTCTTAGTTTGACTTTTTTGTTGTACCACTTCTGCATTTCAAGTTGGTACTTCTTGATATTCTCAAGTGCTTCATTTCTTTCTTCTTCGAGTAGATCTAGTTGTTGCTTGATCCTCTTCTGTGATTATTTGAATGTTTGTTCTTGGTCTCTCATACTTTATTTCTTCAGGGGTCATTGCTTCATCTTCGTATAGTAACTTGAATGGAGAAAAATCTGTTGGCCTTGGCTTCGAAGTGTCGTGAGACCAGATAACTCTTGCTAATTTTGAAGGGTTATGAGGGTGCTACAATAGCCAAAAAACAAAACTTTTTGACCTCATAACCAGGATCTACTGCTAGTTATAGGTTACGGGATTACCACTAGACGCATAGGTGCAGCAGAAGACGACTCGATGTAGTAGCACACAGTGCAGTTGCGTGGTCGTCCATCACATCAATCCCCTCGTGTGGTTCGTCCTAGTGCTCCAGATCCAGCACCTCCGAGGAATCCCACACGTGCAGGGAAGAAGAGATGCGCCTCTGGACTACTAGGTCCACGAGGAGCAGAAGGCGCGAGCATGGGGAGGCCGACGGCGGCTGTCAAAGGCGTGTGTTTAACCCTGACCACGCCCCTACCCCTTGCTTATATAGGCGTCTCCAATGAGCTCACGAGTTGGAGGCCCATTAGTAACCCTAAGCCTTATCTAATTCGGGTCCAACCCGAATTAGGCTTCCAGCCCCTTCAGCGTGCGACCCTATGGGTTCACGCACACATTGACTTGGGCTGAGTTCTCCTACTTGCCCAATAGTTGACAGCAGCCTCTAGCAAGGCGTGACAACTCCTATGTGCACGCAAAGATCATATCAGACGAAACACTACGACCACATACAAGTTATTCCCTTTGCCACTCATATATGGTTCAACTCGTGGGTTAACACTTAACCCAAGCACAACCATGCATTTGTTGATCCAATCACTTGAGTGATCCAGTGATATCTGTCTCGCGTAGAGAGGGGCAAATTCCATCTTGATTGTCTATGTCTCAAAGCATGCTTCCCGACCACCCGAAGACCACCTTTATAACTACCAAGTCACAGAGCAGCGTTTGATAGTCCCTAAGTAGGCCGTTTCACATCTTGAGTACATACCACAATCTTAGGTCTAAGGACATAACGTACATGACATGAATAGAGACTTTCTCATGTCGGGTCAGTCCAGCCTACATGTCTCACATGTGCCCACATTATTAGTTTGACATCTCCATGTCCATGACTTGTGAAACATAGCCATCAACTAATACATGTGCTGGTCTAATATTCAAGTGTGTTCTCACAAGAACGTTGACTAGGAACAACTTTAGAATAACCATTCAAGTAATTAAGTTCCACAAACAATTCACATAATCGCCAATCAATACAAGTTGTCTATAATGGATATTCAATGAACACTTTATTAATCATGGATACAATCGGAATATCATCATCTACATGATTAGCTCTAGGGCATATTCCCAACAGTCTCCCACTTGCACTAGAGTTAATCTGTTAGATGTCTAATCCCCATAGACCTCATGTGCGCCTCATGCTTAGGCTGTGGAAGAGCCTTTGTCAAAGGATCTGCTACATTTAAATCCGTATGTACTTTGCACAATTTGATCTCTTCTCGTTTCACAAACTCTCGAATGAGATGAAACTTTTGGAGTACATGTTTGTTCTTCTGGTGATCCCTAGGCTGCTTAGCCTATGCAATCGCCCCATTGTTATCACAATGTAAATTCAATGGGTTTGACGCATTCGGAAACACACCAAGCTCAATGAGAAGCCTCCTCAACCAAACACCTTCCTTTGTAGCACCAGAAGCCGCAATGTACTTGGCTTCTGCTGTAGAATCAGACACCGTCTCCTGCTTGGAACTTTTTTAGCTACCTGCACCACCATTTATTGTGAACACAAAACCTGATTGAGATAGTGAGTCATCCTCGTCGGTTTGGAAGCTAGCATCGGTGTAACCATTTACAACGAGCTCCTCCTCACCTCCATAGATTAGGAACACATCCTTAGTCCTTCGTAAGTATTTTAGGATGTTCTTAACAAGCGTTCAGTGAGGTTCACCCGGATTAGCTTGGTACCTGCTCACAACACTTAGAGCATATGAGACATCTGGGCGAGTACATATCATGGCATACATCATATTACAAATATGAGCAACCGATCCAGTATCAAATACCCAAGAATTGATATAAGAGTTAGCAAGGAAAATGTATGTAACATGAACAACAAGTGTATGAGCGGGAGTACCTTTACTACTGCCATCCTTCTTTAAGGATGCCAAGTACACCTTGTAGTTCCTCTTCCAGTAACCTTTCCCCTTGCAATGAAATCATTCATCATTCTTTGCAGGTGGTTCATCTTTGGAAGATGATTGGTTTGGCTTAGAGATCTCATCTTTAGCTTTGCCATTCTTCTTCCAATTACCCTTCCTTCTCTTAAAGTTAGGCCTGTTTTGAACTACCAACACTTGGCCACCTCCTGCTTTCTTGATGTCAGCCTCTGCTATTTTCAGCATGCCACATAGTTCATTCAAGCCCCTCTCCGCTTCCATAACTAGCCGGAAGCGATGCAAGAATGAAATCAGTAGCCAACTCTGGGCCAATTGGGAAGCCTAGCTTGTCCAACCTCTGAGTGTAACCAACCATCTTTGTTACATGTGGACCAATAGCTGCGCCCTCTGCTAGCTTGGTTTCTGCAAGCGCCTTAGAGACATTGAACCTTTCAGTCCACGCTTGAGTTTGGAACATATCTTCAAGCGCCACGATCATATCGTTCGCTGAATGATTGTTGTTGAACTGCATCTGCAGATCAGGTTTCATACAAGCAAGCATGAGACAACTCACTTCGAGATCTGCATCACATACTTTCTTGTAAGCATTTTTCTCAGCAGCAGGAGCACTCTCCTCAGGCTCATCTGATAATGGGGTGTCTAGAATATCTTCCTTTTTCTCAGCCCTGAGAACAATTCTCAGGTTGAGGATCCAATCCGCGTAATTTGTTCCATTCAACTTATCTTTCTTAAGAATTGTACTCAAAGAAAATGGTTGATTGCGAGCGGCCATCTACAACAAAAGTAACACAAAATACTAAGACAATGGATCCATGAAAGAGTAAATTATATCAAAATAAAATCTACTCCCACTGAAATCAATATCCCCCAATTGATACTTAGTGATTCAAGACCCACAACTAACAAGTCAACTAGTGAGCTTTAGCATCACCGCTAGAAGACATGGTAGATCGGTAAGCAACACCTTGCTAATCATATGACATATGACTCTTGTTGTTGGGCAGCATCTCTATGCTACGCTCAACCTACCCATGCTCCAAGGTCCCTAACCATTAGGATGACCTTGTTTAAGTAACCAAACCTTCTTGCAGTAAGTATCCGATACGAACCTGCCTAGTCGAGGAAAACCAGTGGCACCCTAATTTCATAGACCCACCACCGATTGTACAAGACTTATGATAGTGCAAGGTTTCGGGAAGCAGTCAACTTAAAACATTGCTGAGGGATCGTTCTACTTCACTACCGCACTCATGTAGACAAAAACATAATAGCATGTGAAAGTAGAACATAGTAAGAACAACATAACACAGACATGACTTGGTATAGCCCATTATTCCTTTGGGGATCTCCATCTCCATCAATCTGTGCATCACGGTGATCTCCATCTCCATGATTCAAGTACACCATCCTTCAGTGATGATTCCGCCTAGACTAGCTACTACTAGCGCAAGTAAAATGAAATTACATAGTCGCGGATAGATCATCACAGATTGGCACACAGGCCATTACATTAATTTTGACAATATGTATGTGGCTCCTGCCCATATTGTCCTCATGACATGCAAGCCAAGAATTAAATACATACATGCATCATATACACATAAGGGCTATACCAGTCATCAATACCTGCAAAACAGAGTTATCCGAATCCGATGTCTAATCTTGTAATGTAGAAAACTCTATTTTCTAGGCCTTATTTCACAATTCTAATTTTGCTGAATGCAGCAAAGCAGTAGAGAACCAGATGTAAAATTTTGTTCTCTACGATTTTCATTTAGAGTTTGTCTCAATCCAAGTTATGGTTCAAAAGTTATGGCTTTTTTACCGAACAGGACTTTTCTCGGCAAACTGGCGCCCGGCAGTAAATTCCATCTACCACCACCGCGCATCATATGCGCTTGGCACTTGACCTAGGGTTCAATTCAATCAATTTGATTGATCTCTAACTTGCCATGACTGGATTTCCATGAATCACTTAACTCGGATGGTGGAATTCCGACCGGTACGAGTAGATCGTTTTAAGACCAACACGGCAAGATGACGAACCAAGGTTAGAGACTCATCTACAATCACGCATATCACCATATGCACAAAACCAAACCTATAACGAGGAAGTAATGGCTCCAATACCACTGAAGGGTTATGAGGTAGCTACTCTAGCCAGAAAATAAAATTTTTGACCTCATAAACCAGGATCTACTGCTAGTTACAGGTTATGGGATTACCACTAGACGCACAGGTGCAGCGGAAGATGACTCAATGTAGTCGTACATGTTGTAGTAGGCAGTGTAGTTGTGTGGTCATCCGTCACCTCAATGCCCTCGCGTAGTTCATCCCAGTGCTCCAGATGCAGCACCTACGAGGAATTCCACACGTGCAGGGAAGAAGCGATGCGCCTCCGGACTACTATGTCCGGAGGAGCAGAAGGCGTGAGCGTGGGGAGGGCGATGGTGGCTGCTACCCCTTGCTTATATAGGCGTCCCCAATGAGCTCACGAGTTGGAGGCCCATTAGTAACCCTAAGCCTTATCTAATTCGGGTCCAACCCGAATTAGGCTTCCATCCCCTTAAGCGTGCAACCCTATGGGTTCACGCACACATTGACATGGGCCGAGTACTCCTACTCGCCTAATAGTTGACAGCGGCCTCTAGCAACGCGTGACAACTCCTATGTGCACGCAAAGATCATATCAGATGAACCACTATGACCACATACAAGTTATTCCCTTTGCCACTCAATATATGGTTCAACTTGTGGGTTAACACTTAACCCAAGCACGGCCATGCATTTGTTGATCCAATCACTTGAGTGATCTAGTGATAACTCTCTCGCGTAGAGAGGGGCAAATTCCATCTTGATTATCTATGTCTCAAAGCTTGCTTCCCGACCACCTGAAGACCACCTTTATAACTACCCAGTTATGGAGCAGCGTTTGATAGTCCCTAAGTAGGCCATTTCATATATTGAGTACATACCATAATCTTAGGTCTAAGGACATAACGTACATGACATGAATAGAGACTTTCTCATGTCGGGTCAGTCCAGCCTACATGTCTCACATGTGCCCACATTATTAGTTTGACATCTCGATGTCTATGACTTGTGAAACATAGCCATCAACTAATACATGTGCTAGTCTAATATTCAAGTGTGTTTTCACAAGAACGCCAACCAAGGACAACTTTAGAATAACCATTCAAGTAATTGAGTTCCACAAACAGTTCACATAATCACCAATCAATACAAGTTGTCTATAATGGATTTTCAATGAACACTTTATTAATCATGGATAGAATTGGAATATCATCATCTATATGATTAGCTCTAGGGCATATTCCCAACAAATTCGTCGACCCATTTTTCTTTTTTAGGTCTGTTAAGCATTTTAAAATTCTAGTGCAAATTATCCCATTTGCTCTTTCGACTACTCCATTAGACTGTGGGTGTCTTATTGATGCGAAGCAGAATTTGATTCCCATCGACTGACAATATTCCCTGAAGTCTTCGTTGTCAAATTGCGTTCCATTATCTACTGTGATGTGTCTTGGGACTCCAAATCTGCATATGATGTTTTGCCATAGGAATTTTTTCATTGTGTGAGAGGATATGTTGGTGATTGGCTTCGCCTCAATCCACTTGGTGAAATATTCGACTGCAACTATTGTGTATTGGTAGTTGCCTTGAGCCGGAGGTAACTTTTCAACTATGTCGATTCCCCATCTTGCAAGTGGCCAAGTTGGTTCAATTGGTTGTAGGTTTGTTCCTGGTGCATTGACTTTACTTCTTGACATTTGATAATTGTGATGATTTCTTTGCTGTCACTTTGGGCAGTTGGCTAGAAAAACCCTTGTCTGAAGGCTTTCCCGACTATTGATCTAGCCCCGATATGACATCCACAGATTCCCTCATGTATTTCTTTCAACAAGTTTTTCCCATCTTCTCTTGAGATGCACTTTAGTAGTGGTTGACAAACTCCTTCCTTGTACAGTTTTTCGTTGATGATTTTGTAACTTCTGGTCTTTTGCTTCATTCTTATTTTATCAACTTCATTTTCTGGCTCGTAAAATCCTTTGACGAATGCCATAATTGGAGCTCTCCAGTCTTCGCTTTCTATGATGTGTACTTCTTTCAGTTGTTCAATTTTTGTTTTTGTTGAGGCTTCGGTGATAGTTTGGAAGAATACTTCTGGTGATAACTCTAACTTTTGGGCAGCGGCTTTTGCAATTTTGTCTGCATCTGTGTTATCATTTCTTGAGATACTTTTCACTATGAATCCAGCGAAGTGTTTTTCTTGATCCCTCAATAGTTGGAGATACTTTGCTAGCTCTGGATCTCTTGCTTTGTAATTTTTCTCTATATGTCCAGCCACAACTTGAGAATCTATCTTGATTATTAGCTTTTGAATTCCCATTGCTCTTGCTTTGCGAAGTCCCAACAATACTACCTCATATTCTACGATGTTGTTGGTGCATTGAAAGTCTAGTCTTGCTGCGTATTTGAGTTTGATTCCAGAAGGTGAGATTATGATTGCTGCTGCTCCTGCGCCAGTGAAGCCCCAGGCACCATCACAATAGATTATCCATTCTGGCTACTCCATTCTTTCTTGATTGTACACTGAAGGTGTCCAATCTACTATGAAGTTAGCCAACACTTGGGATTTTATTGCTGTTCTTTTTTCAATTTGATGAAGTATTGAGATAATTTTGCAGCCCATTTTCCCAATCTTTCCGAGGACTTATAGCCTTGTAACACTTCTTTGAGGGGTTGATTTATCGGTACTCTAATTTTGTGCGCTTAGAAGTAGTGTTTCAACTTTCTGGATGCCATAAGTACTGCATATGCAATTTTCTCAATTTCTGAATAGAAAATTTTTGATCCAGATAAAGCTTCTAATGCGAAGTATACTGGGACTTGTCTTGTTAAGTGCTCATTTTCTTCTTCTTGTATCAATACTGCACTAACTATACTTTCATTTGCTGATACATACAATAGCAAATCTGCCGTTGGGTCAGGTGTTGCCAAAGTTGTGGAGTTGGATAGATGCTTCTTTATTTCTTCAAAAGCTTCTTGTTGTGCGTGACCCCAGTTGAATTTTTCCTTTTTCCCTTTAGCGCTTGAAATACTAGGAGGCTTTGCTCAGCTGATTTGGATATAAATCTATTCAGCGAAGCTAATCTTCCTGTCAGCTTTTGGATGTCCTTGATGTTTCTTAGCACTTGCATGTTCAGTATTGCCTTCACCTTCTCTGGATTCGGGTCAATTCCTTTCACGGATATGATGCACCCCAAAATTTTGATTGTTTGAACTCCAAATGTGCATTTTTCTGGGTTCAACTTTAGATTTGCTTTTCTGATGTTTGAGAAGGTTTCTTGTAAGTCTTTGACATGGTCTTCTCTTTTCTTGCTTTTGACTAAGTCATCAACATACGCAAGTAGATTTCTTGGTATTTGATCTTTGAGGACTGTGGCTGTCATTCTGATGAAAGTTGTTCCTGCATTGCGAAGCCCCTCGGCCATTCTTTAGAAACAGTAGGTTCCAAATGGTGTAATAAAACTTGTGTATTCTTCATCTTCTTTTTTCATCCAGATTTGATGGTAGCCTGCTCATAGTCCTTTGATTGCTGTTATAATGACAACTTCATTTGGTATGTTTGGTATTTGAGCTTTTGCTTGTATAAATCTTTTGTAATATTGGCTCAAAGGTTCTTTCGGTTGCTGCTTGATGTTGAAAAGATCATCACTGGTGAGTTCAAATTTTTGTAAGCCTTGGAAATCTAGGAGCAGAGTTGTGCGAAGTTGATCCCAAGATATGATTGACCTTGGTTTTAGCGAAGAGTACCAATGCTGTGCTGGTCCTCTTACTGCCATGATGAGTAACTTTGCTAGGGTGTTCGCATCTCCCCCACTTGATGCTACTGCTGCTTCGAAGCTCATAAGGAATTGTCTTGGGTCGAACATGCCATTGTAGGTTGGGATGATGTTGAATTTGAATCCTGCTGGCCACTTCATTAGTTGAATGTCGATTGACAAGGGTGACTCTGTATCAATTGTTGCTATTTGACTTTGGTTCTCTTTGTTGTTGGTGTTCTTGGTTGCTGAGTTTGGATCTTGAATCGTGACTTCGCTCTCATTTTCTATTTCTTCGTTGAGCTTTCTTATTTTAGCTTCTACTTCTGCAATTTTTTGCTTCAGGGATTTTTCCCTTGTCTTCGCTCTTGCTTCTTCTGGCTGTTTTCTCTTGACGATAAGTTGATCTTCTAGTTCTTTGAGTCTTCTTTCTTCGTTCTGAGTTTGTTCATCTTCTTGTAAGCGTCTGTTTTCTATTTCTGTCCCATCTTCCAAAAGTGGGTCTTTGTCTTGGTTTGAATTGTCTCCAGCCCAAGCTGCCTTTTGCTGGGTCTTGCCATTTTGCGTCCACGTGGTAGTCATGAGTGTCTTCGATCACACAAATGGACGGCGCCAGATGTTGGGTGATGAAATCACACACATTTATGTAAGGTGAAAACAATATGCAAGTCACAATTGTATTTCATTTTGACCTTGATCTTTACAATTCGAGAGGGTATTTATAGGGGCCCCTCGACTTCGTGATTATATGAAAATTACATATATAACTGCAAACATCTCTCAAAATCAATTAAGAAATCAATTGGCGAAGTGGTGGAACACACTTCGCCCTTCATCCTCACCCTTTTCGGACAACTTCAGCCTTCATGTCATTTCCTTGACCTGGCAAAAAGGTTATGATCACTCTGTGAGCAAAGTTGAAATCTTGACTTCGCTGATTGTTGGGCGAAGCCGAGTTCCAGGCGAAGCCGCTTTTCAACCCATAACCTGAAAAGATGAAAATCGAGAAGTGAAGCCCGAGGAGAATCAAAAAAAGTCATTAAATCACCTTCGCTATGTTTATCTCATGATACTCGATCAGATATCTATTTTGTACTCCAAAGTTTGGACGAGAGGTTTTCATGTCAAAGTTGTTCCCCAACAACATGTAAAAGTGGTTTTATTTTGATCATTAGGATGGATTGGAATCTGATGATATCTAGAATAACCATCAAGAAAATAAAAGAAAGAGTGGTTTGCCAAACGCTCTAACATTTCATCAATGAAAGGCAGGGGAAAGTGATCTTTCTTTGTTGCCTTGTTGAGTTTTCTACAATCAATACACATTTGCCATCCAGTGACGGTTCTCTGAGGAATTAATTCATTCTTCTCATTCCTCACAACAGTCATGCCTCCCTTCTTAGGCACAACTTGCATAGGGCTTACCCACTCACTATGTGGCACATGATAAATAATCCTGGCGTGTAACAGTTTTAAAACCTCTTTCTTAACCACTTCTCTCATCGCATTATTGAGCCTCCTTTGAGGTTCTCTAGATGGTATAACATTAGGATGTGTAGGAATATGATGAGTACAAATGGCAAGGTTAATCCCCTTGAGATCTTAGAGTGAGTAGCCAAAAGCTGATATGTGTTTCTCTAAGATAGTGATTAAGCAAAATGTCTCTTCTAAAGAAAGTTTATCGCTTATAATCACAGGAGTGTTTGGATCATCGTTAAGAAAAACATAACAAAGTCCTAGAGGTAGAGGCTTCAACTCAATGGGAGGTTTAGGGGGTTCTTCAAAAGGATGTAGAGGTTGTGGAGATTGGTCCTCCTCTTCCTCTATGAAAAATTGAGCATCATATTCTAAGTTGGATCCTATTAAAGGTTCTAAAGATGCTACCATGACCTCTTCCATCGGGTCTGGCTCTAAACAGGGTTCACTTTCAGCATTTATGGTATGGGTAATGGATAATGGGAATGAAAGATTTTTCCCAACACAAATGTTTAGTTTCCCTGTATGTCCTTCATGAATAAGCCTTTCAATTGGTTGGCCTATCAATAGGTTGAACTCAATGATGTCAAAGATGTAAAAACTCAAATTCACCAGAGTGTCATCTACCCGGATAGGTAGAACATATAAAATTCCTAAACAATGAAGAATATGTCCTGAAGGGCTTTTTAGAAGTTTTGATGTTGGGGTTAATGGCATGTATGCTAGTAAATCTTGAGCAAACATTGCAGACATGATATTAACACCTACAACTGGATTGTACAAGGCATCAAAAGGGTCTTCATGAATTTGGCAACAAATGAAAGTAGAAGGCGAATCTAAATGAATTACATCAGAGGAGAATCCTACTCTCCCTCAGCTATTTTTGTTTTAATCCTTGAAAAACCATAATTCACCAAAGCTGTAGAAATTGTTATGTTAGTCTAGAAAACTCTTTCTTGGTGATGATTCTGGTGTCTTCTAGAAAGTTCAAAGCGTATCCAAAGTGGACTCTATCGTTGGGACTCCAAATATAGCAAGTGATATGTCCGTTTCGATTGTCTTGATGAGCTCTTTATGATGGTGTGCTCTAATTCTTCATCTGAGATACTTTTATGTGATAAAGTAATGATAATCCTGCAATCAAGTGAAAACAACACAACTCGTGGAACTTGTTAGTTTCAAAGCCCAACAACAATGCTTTATGATCTTTTTTAGATGTTATTAAGCAATAATTGATAGGTATATTTAGGCATTAGTGAGTGTCAACAACGAGTATGGCCCAGTTCCAAGGAGATAAATCTTGTTCTGTTCCTAATCCTCTTTTGAAATGCCTCTTAGGTATAGACATGAAGTAACTTGAGCCATAATTGTTAGACATAATTGCACTAATAAACATAGTCCTTCACTAATAGCTAGGATATTTATTAGGAGTCATTAACTTTTGACTTTAAGCTTTTCTAGAATAACACCCTGATGTAAAATGCTCGATGGAACCCCTTTTGGGACTACCTTAACCTATTTATCTTATCTTTATTATATGATTGATCCCTGTTTGAGATGATCTAGTGGAACTCTTATCATAAGTCTGTATGTTTTAGCCCTTAGTCATACTACCTCCTTAGCCTTCCTAGTGGTAAAATTATAAATAATGATACCTGGAACTTTCTTGGGTGAAATGCTACAACGGGTGTATTTTTGTGTGCGCTTGTGGCTAACCTTTATTCATATTTTCTAAGTGCTACAACCATAAATAGAACCACATGTTTTGGTATTGTGTTGGAGATGACAACCTGGCTTAAGCAATGCTAAGAGATGTCCCATACGTCTCTAATGCCTTTGATGAGGTAGGGTTTGACCTACCTAATTTGTAATCGTGTTAGAGATACCAACATACTCCATGAATCGTAACTCTCTTTATTGGATGTATGATAACTTTGGAGGGGTATGGGCTAAAGAATAATAACAATTTTTTTGAACGGGATTTGGAATTTTTCTTTCCCCTTTGTTTATTGCTTCTCTCATGCCACTTCACATATTTTTTAGCATAGCCCATATCCTTTATTGGCACATGAAAAACTTTTTGGATAGGGAGATGTCATGATGGAAATGCGAGGAGTAAAATTTCCTTGATAATGAATGCACGACTCTCAGGGTAAGAGTCAGCATTTTTATTTGGTTGAAAAAGGTGTACAACCCTTAGGGTAAGAGTGGGCATATTTTTGATGGATGGAAGGATGCATGCTGGGTGCAACTCTCAGGGTGAGAGTTGGCATTTTATTCGGTGGGTGCAAATGAATCTCAATCATGGGTGCACGACCATAATCTCACTAATGTCACAACAATTTAACCTAACTCAGTGTTCTACAAGCAGCATATAACTAAAAGGGTTGCAGAATTGAAACATGTCATATGGCCTTGGTAGGCATTTCAAAATCATTGAGGAACTTTTGTTTTTGAATATTTTTAAAATGAAACTCCAGATATCAAGTCTCACTTAGAACAAAGTCATAGTGCAGCCCATATAATTATATCATATCCGGCAATAACTTAGACAAGATCAAGCATATACAACCCACTGGTTTGAGTTTTTAGGATAAGACATTTTTAGCTAATAAACCCAAATCTTAAAAAAAGCTAGGTTATAAAATTGGTACAGGTGAAACATAAGACAGAGCAACTATTCACATCTCAAAAAGGGTTGAACTAAATATTTTGCAACACATATAGATGGAGTGGAACAAATATTTTTGTTCTTTTTAGCATTTTTTATGCATAATTGATGAAAAAATGATAAAAAGAAAATAAGAACGCATAAAATTAAATATGCCATGCAGATACCTGAGTGGGGGTCCTCCCCCAAGCTATCCTGCATCTCATTCTCTAGTGTAGAAACACTGGAACTTTCAGTAAGCCTCCTGCTGCTCCTGTTGATGCTACATCTATGCAGTCAGCGTGTCCCACCTTTGGTTTTGCTGGTTCAGCCACTGGGTTGTATCATGTACAAACACAATAAAGGAGGTTTAAATCTCTCCTGTTTGGATTTGCAGCTCCCCAATGAGAGTCTTGAGGGCCTTTAATGCCAGGTTGTGAGGTGGCTGGACAGGTGGTGGGTAACAGTCGGAGTTGTATCCATGCCTGCGCCGTGCCCACTCATCTGAATCTGCTTCTGCCCGCCCTGCATTGTCAGCCTGAGGTGGGGGCTGGAATTGCTCCCACACAAGCTTGGGATCCTAAGGATATGCAGGTGGGGCCCACTCTAGATAGCGTTCCGGTTGATAGCTGGGCCCTACCTCATCTTCCACACCGGCCCAAGGTATCCTCCTAGCAAGATTCTCCCTGTGGGGTCACAAACAGGGTATGGGATGGAAATGTATTCAGTGAATTTCCTATCTGACATGCCAAGGGCATTGGCAATGCGAGCAAGGAAGAAAACGGAACAGAAATATTCTGTATCGACCGCTTTCACTTTTCTATATTATGTTACTATTTCCAACAAATAAATTTATCAGTTTTAGTTGGTTTCACTACCATTTTCAACCTTTTTTTGTATTCTTTAATTGCCAAAATGTTGAAGTATTTCAAAACAACCGATTTCATTTTCTATATCGTAATATCATTTTCGACCAGTTTTGACCACTTTCATCCTGAAATGCGAAGAACAAGAGAGGTGCAGGTAACAAGATGAGCATTTTTAATGGTCCCTAGCCAGTGATGAAAAATTTCCCTGATGGGAGCAACTTAATCTTCTTAACAATGGCATAGAGCAATTTTAATTCTATTTTGTCCACCCATCCTATCTTGCCAGCATGGAAGAAAGTCATGCATATCCAGCAATGTATAAAACTTAAGGTAGGATGACGAATTTGGGTATGTTCTATGCTTTCCAGGAAGCATATTTTCTTGATTCTACACTTTCCAAAAAGCGTATTTTCTGAGTGAAATGCCTTGCACCTGGTGTATGTTCCTATAGAGTGATAATTCTGCAAGTACAAGTAAAATTAGGTTAATTAAATGTATTTGTGTATGAAGATAAGTAATTCACCCCTTTTTGTCTTAAATTGGCGGTATAAAATGGTCGTTGAGGACCACCAACAATCGGTCGAAGAAGGGTGGCCCCATGTGAACAGGGATGGTTCCCTGTGGCGGGTCTCGTCTAACTAATACGTTGATCCCACACATCCGATGGAGAACGGTCCTAGATGGGTCCCACATGTTAGTCGTAGAAGGATGGTCCCACGTGAACATAGATAAGTCACTTGTTGTGGGTCCTATTTGACTGACATGCTGATCCCACATGTTGGATGGAGAACGGTCCCAGATGGGTCCCACATGTTCGTTGTAGAAGGGGTGGCCTCAAGGTTCCCCTGGCAGGCAGGTCCCACACAGTCGGTCGTGAAGTGTGGTCTACCTGACACGGTGGTCCCGCAAGCCAGATGGAAAACGATGCCTATTCAGAACGGATGAGTACCGGTAGGTCCCATAACGTCGGATGGAGAAATATCCGACTGAGTGATGGGTGGGTCCCACGACTAACGGCAGATGGGGGGTACTAGTGATGCGTGTTAACGGCAGATGGACATATGAGTGAAGGCGGCTCTCTCGTAGGCAAATGGTGTCGGCTCCCGTAGGCAAATGGAGCAGCGCGGGGGTTAGTGATGAAGTGTGTGTTGATGGTGGATATACCATAGAAATACTCAAAACACCATCAACATACATTGGTTTCAAGGAAGAATGCATAACATGAATATATTTTATCTATAACAAGTTCCACTTGTAGTCTTAGCTTCTGATTGCTAGTAACATAAAACAGAGCTCAGAATGACCCACATAGGGGGTTGGCCAACCCCTCACTGGGCCCACTTTGGCCTGAGCTTCGAGCATGATCCATGCCAAGGTCCCTGGAGCCCATTTCAACCCTCAGACCAACTTGTGTTTTCATTCAATGGTAAAAGATCATTCACATGGATCTATGGGCCAACAAGGAAGCAAGCAACATGATAAAAACTTGGCAAAAGATGGAGCCACTTCTTGTGACAAATGGGGACACCTTCTAAAAGACCCTGGCTAGGCCCACCAATCATAGGGGGGTCGGCTGACCCCCCTGGTGGCTAGCTAGGTCAATTGGCTCCCCACCAACTTGTGCATGCTTCCAACATGCTGATTTCATCACTGCCATCCATCTGAGGCAGTTTGGAGGTTGGTGCTTCTAAGGGTGGAGAGGCATGGAGCACAGAGATCGCTAACGTGGCACCCCCTCTCCTTCCCCTATAAAAGGAGGCTGCCACCACCCCTGAGAAACATCTTCCCATCCTCAATCTTCATATCTTGGAAGATCAAGAAGCAAGAGTAGTATTAGTTAGTCTAGAGTGGGAGTTAGAGTCGAGTTGAGTGAAGCTCGGGGTCTTTGAAGTCGTCTTTTGGAGAGTCTGGTATAGCCCTTTTACCTTTCCCTTTTGTAAGACTTTCCTTTTATCAATATATTATTTTTACTTTACTTTACTCAGTATTTACTTAGTGCAATTCTATATTCATTATAATCTTGTTATGCACTTGTCTTAGCAGTATAGTTGTCCTAGTTAGATTGGTTTCCTGGACCAACTCCTTATGTGTGTATCATCGTCCTATCTTTGCATAGGAGCTTTAGTTATCTGCACGCTAGCTAGAGTTGTGAGAGTAAGTGTGAGCGTGGTGCTCAGACTTAATCTTACCTTTGATTGCTGCTAGTCCGCACGAAAAGTTTGTGGGCGCTGGCAAGAGGTGACAGGTCTTAGCCAGCTTTATAGGTTTGTCACCACGTTCGGTTAGGTCTTAAAAGGCAAGGCGTCCATAAGCATAATAGTCGCTTTAGTAGATGTTCTGTCGTCTACTATGCTATCCTCTCACACAAGTAGTAAGGCACCAATCTAGTTACGTCATCTATCTGTAGGATTAAGTTCATAGGAGTAAAGTTAGATACATAGGAGTCCTTTACTCACTCGTTGTCCTCCCACTTAGCTAACACTATACTAGTTATCTTTAGATTAGACTCTTTGCTATCTCATTTATCTATCCTTCCTATAATTCATTTACCCCCTTTTTCACTAGTTGATACTAGATTGTAGTAGACATAAGGATATCTCTCCCATTTTATGAAATATTCCTAGCTACCGCTTTCCCTTGGGATAAAATAAATGATGATACACTGGAATACTCATCCTCAATGAAGTTCTACATCGGTATATTTTGTGCGCTTGCGGAATAATCCAATAGACATAAGAAATACAACCAGAGGCATTTGTGGCGCCGTTGCCAATCTTTGGTAGCGACGTTAAGAATTGCTAACAGTGTGTATGGTCGCAACACGAGGATATCCACGAACAGTGCCACGAACGTCTCTGTGATGATTCCGTCCAGTTTTTCATGATGGTTCCCTTGACCTTTTTAAAATATGCCATGGAAATGATAATCGTCACACAGTAAGATGGCCAAAGCGACAAAAACGTCATGGAAATGACTCATCCATGACCATCTCGGAATCATCATAAGGATTTTCCTCATGGAAGGCCAAATCTCCACTAGTGATACTAACCTGGCACATGTCCTTACATTTGTTAAAAAGGAAAGTTTATTTATTTATTATTTATTTTCATTTTTTTATTATTTTTTCATCTTGTTGCTAGGTAACAAAACAAATGAGAATGCATGATACATGTTACCTTGTTGTAGTCCTCCGCTAAGCTAGCTCAAATCCTAAGGATCGATGTGATACCCCGGGCTTCTAGTTTCTCTTGCATGGTTATGGTTTGGTAGATCACAAGGTATCTTATCTTCCCTCATGAATACCTCAATGGAAAAATATGCATAAAGTAGCAAATTGAGCTAGTTGGGTTTCAAAATTTTATTGAAACATTATTATTGAAAGGAGGACATTTAATCTTCATCACTCATTTTTTTGAAACATACATTTTTTGAATAATATGAAGGAAAAAGAAATTATTTTAAAGATAAGTTTTCAAATTTTGGGTTTTTGAAAATATTTTTGCTTATAAAGATTATTTTATTTTTAGATACTTCGAAAATCTTCATCCTCCTCTCGTGTCGCTCTCCCCTCCATCCATCTCCCTTCTCGGCCAGTCACCATCTCCCCCTTCGGCCAGTCGCGTCTCTCTCTCCAATCTGGTCTGGATCCGACGGATCCGATGGATTTCGCGTTGGTGACGCCACAATGCAGGTACAGGATGCCGGATCTGGTCTGTCTTCTTCTACCTCTCTATTCCTTTTTCCTCTAGCTCACTGTATCCTTTCCCCTTTCGCAGATCTGGGCCACCATGGACGTCGGAGCTACGTCGGCGCTAGGGTTTTGACCTCCTCTCAACCACGGCGGGCTCCCTCTTCCTCCCAAGGGCGACAACGCAGAGGCTGGATCCGCCCTGCCAAGGGCGGGTCTAGCAACCCTGCAGGTGCAGTGGCGTGGACAGATCGCGCTGTGGAGGCATCGGTGGCAGCGCAAGGAGGTGGATCCGATGGGTGGTGGCATGCTCATGTGGCAGCGGCACGCTGGTGTGCTAGATGGACTCGGCACCGGGTCTAGATGGGCTCGCATTGGGTCATCTTTTTTTTATTTTTTTATTTCTTAAGGGCACCTAGCTGCTGCTACTGTAAATCTAGATTTCCCGTGGCCTTTGAACCACAGTGGACGGGTTGCCCGCTGCGCAAAATGATTTTTGTTAGCTATAAAAAAAACGTACTAGTGCTGGGAGCATCCACCCTTCCTATATAGGGTCATGGTCATCACAGCTTGGATTTTGTTTTTTCGTGTTTTTTGTCGAGCCGAGGATGTAAAGTTTCAAAATTTTGAGGCTCCCATTCACACCCCCTCTTGTCGCCGTATCCGGTCATTCAATGATTTATTTGACAAAGTGACGTAATTTGAGAATAACATAAATATATACCAATTTGTTCAAAAATATCACAAATTAGTTCTATGGAATTCACACATCAGAGAACTATATATCAAATGGTTCACAATTTCTTCGGAAATTTCAAAGAAATGCACACAAGAGGTTCAGACTGGGCACTTTTTACGCGAAACCCGAAGACCGAACCGAACCAAAATATCGGTTTTTTTTGGTTTTTCGGTTTGGCTTCGGTTTTGACATCTGGGAAGTTCGGTGTGCGGCCACGGCTTCGGTTCTACCAGCCAAGAAACCGAATAACCATAGCAACCGAACTCCTCTGACCCCTGTCCACTCTGGTGCTTTCCCCGTAGTCCGCAGAGGCCCAGCTCCCCGGCCCAATTAGCGAACGAGCTGGCCCTCACTCATTCAGTCATTCCTCTCCTCCTCCTCAGTCACCCTTCCCTTCCCTCACCTAACCAGCTAAACCTAGCAGCGGTGGTGTGAGCAGGTGTGCGCGGCGGCGACGGGAACGCCGAGCGTGAGCACCAAGCACCTACGCGGCGGCAGCGGCGGCGGCGGGAGCACGAGCAGGCGTGGTCGAGCGGCGAGCAGGCGTGCGCGGCGGGCGGCGGTGGCCTGCGGGCATGACGAGGCGGCGCCGGGGTCGCGACTGGCGAGCGACCGCAGCTCAGGGGGCAGCGGCGCGCGGCGCAGCCGTGCATGCCTAAGGAAGCGGATCCGCGAGGCCGCGAGGCGCCGGCGAGGCGTGGCGCTGGGAGCCGGTGCCGCGGTGAGGATGACAGACTGCGTTTTGCTTTTGCCCTTTTTTTTGTTTTCTTGTTTTTCCTTTTCTTCCTTGTTAACTTCGGTTGGTTCCCTTAAAAAACTGAAAACCGAAAAGAAAAACTGAAACCGAATTCTGCGGTTTTCAATTTTCTGGATAACCGATCGGGGATGGCAAGCTGAAAACCAAACTTTTTTTAAGCTAACCGAACCGAACCAAATTGTCGGTTGTAACCGAACGCCCAGGCTGACAAGAGGTGGTGAGTGGAGAGATTGACACGGTGGGAACCGGAGCTTGAACCGCGAGCCAGCTCACGAGCAGGAGCCAAGGGACGTGCTCACGTTCATGTATAAGCTATCACGCGCCCTGGCTACAACACAAGAGAGAGGAGTTCCCTCAAAAAAAAACAGCGAGAGGAGGCCTTGCCGTTTCGCCAGGAAGGAAAACTGTCCACGCGTGCCACGCGGATACTGCGCGCGACCATCAGTTCCGCATCGCATGGCCCAAATATCGGTTGATGACAACCGGTAAATACACCGGTTGATGTATTAGCTTATCTCTATATATCCTCTCTTTCTGCCCCCATGTCATTTTTCGACTGATTGCTTGCAACGCAGTTCTAAAATGAAGTAATAAGCTGGCAGAAGATGGTTCATATATATTATGTGCATCTCATTCATTTTTTATTACTGTCATAGAAATAACCTCATCCCTAGGGGAATTGAATTGAATCTGCGGTGGCATTGATCCATGGAATCTCGATACAATTATTAGAAACCATTCGCAAGCGTGTCATGTATTGCTGGCCGATTTCTCATATATAATTGTACATAAAAGGACTATATATAAATACTTCACTAAACATACGTTACTCATCAACACAAGGCATCTTATTGTTTATTATTATATATATTGAGTTTTACACTACTCAATAGATTCATCACACAGACACGTACACATATGAAATCAATCACAAAAGGATCAAACTTCATATGTCACACTCGAACACATTATTCAATTTATGCTTGCCTTTCATATCTCAAGGCATAAAAAAGTTTAACGTAGCCTTTTCTAGGGGCAAACAAAAATCGTCGGTGGTTCAGCAACCCTAGAACCACCAGTGACAATCTCATAGTAGACAATCGCATTTTTAATCTCATAGTAGACAATCGCATTTTTACTTCCCGAAGGGAGATTAGCACAAGTAATGGTGATAAAATTCTCTTTATCACTTACATTTACTTGTTGAATGTTAAAAAAATGCCCCTCCCATTGAGGTAGGCGAGAAATTGGCCAAGCGGATGATTCGAATCGTCCTCTTTCAAATCGTCAAAATTGTCATCGTCCCAAGCAGGAGGGGTAGTCATCCTGTTGAAACTGTTACAATAACAAAACGAATCAATAATCTAGCAACATTGACATAATCAATATGGAAACAGAACATCTTGTCTCGACCTAATGCTATCATCTTTGGCAAGAATAATTTGAAATTGCAATAGACATCTTACTTTCATACTAAACAGACGTCTTAATCGATTGCACCATATACCAACCGAGCAGCAAACGGTCTACTAAATGTTAAAAGGAAAGTTTATGGAAGCAATAACTTCCAAAGAAATAAATGACAACCTCCAAAGAAGAAGAAGAACACAGTAGCCTATGATAATGATACATGCTCAGGGTATATGTGTGTATATATACACACTGAGATTTGTAAAGTAGCTCAACTCTTATTCGTGAAAACAATGTAATAATCGTCACATGGTCCAAGTAAGGAAATAACATCATAACATCCTTTAGTGTTGAGATTATCAGCAGCAGTGCCATTATTCGGATATTCTTGTGCTTGTTTAACGCTGTAGCCTATGATGACAGCTGCTCTATGTATTTGTGTATATGTACGCAACATTTACTTAGTAAACTTCAGCATATCATCCTTTATTATTGAGATTATGGGGCAGTGGTGCTATCAAATGGATGTTCTTCTCCTTGTTCACAGCTATTTATTCGGCCAGTTATTATATTTATATTCTATTTAGCATTTACTAAATTTAAATAGTGTATCTTTTCTATTTGACAAGATATGGTAAATCCCTCGAAAATGCAATTCTTTTGAAATTCGATGTGCACTATTCATAATATGTGGCACTATATATACTGTACTATCTTCCAGCGTACCTCTGCAACAACACTAGGGATCGGATATGCTAGGATCAGTATGGTACATTCCAGCCTTCATTGCTTTGGCTGCCATCGTCAGTTCTGGATCTACATTCTAGTGGTTGCCGGACAGTTAGCTTCTTTCGGTAGGGAATTATAGTGGTTACCTGAGTGTTTGTTAGCTTCTTTCTGTTAGCCACCAGCAGATCAGCTTGTATTTTTGAAAATGTCATTTATTTTCTATACATTTTAGGATGGCGGTCTCCAAAGCTAACCAGATTGCTGGAAGATAGTGCATATTTTGAATAGTGCCACATATTGTGAATATTGAACATCGAATTTGAACAGCCAAAGCAATGAAGGCTGTCACCAACTCGGCGTATCCTTTGGAGTACAGATTTTCTCATAAATAAATATACAAAATAAATCCAATTTTAATTTATAAGAAAAAATTCCAAAATATTTTGGATTTTTACTCCTCACGCCCAGGGTACGGTGCTCTGCCTGGTGGAGCTATCAATATGCAAGCCCTGGCTCGTAATTGGTTACACCAAGCAAACGCATATAACCTTATCCATGGCATGCCGCCGTATTGGGCTGCCTATATATACGTGCACAAGCTACCAGTGGATATATCAGCTGCAGATCATAGATGGATCGGAAGCTCAGGCTCCTGCCATTCTGTACGACAACGGCATGGCCAGAAAGAGGGCGATCCTTCGCGCTTCATATATATATATATATATATATATGGCCATGGCCCCGCTGACTATTTTCATGCCTCATGGTTACGTGAATATCCACTTTGTGTGCTTATATGTGTATATAATCTTATTCGATGCGCTACGACTGTGTGTATGTACCATATCGTAGCCTATCCCATATACTTCCTCCGCCCTAGACATATACTTCCTCCGTCCTAAAATAGAGTACATTTTGATCTTTGGAATCTATTCTAAATATACTGTATTCGAAAACAAAAAGATAATATCTTATTATTACTGATTGGAAGCTTCAATAAAGGCTTCACGTTAACTCTCACTAGATATGCTAGAAAAATAGATAAATACTAGAAATTCTCACATTAATGAGAAACAACCAGCTATTAAATCAAAAGATGCTAGCCATCTACAGCCATCAGATCTATTTAATTTTATTTGATGCGCTATGCATGTCTGATCCTAGCCTATCTGATATGCTTCCTCCGTCTTATAATAGAGTGCATTCTGGCCTTTGGAATGTGTTCTCAAATATAATGAATTCGAAGAACAAAAAGATAATATTACTTAAACAAAATTTGTGATTATTTTTTACAACTCATATACTTGCCATATTTTGTATAAGGATTCAAAGTTCACCCTTTAATCATGCGAAATAAAATCAAATTTTTAATACATTAGAAAGACAAGCAAGGGGTACATACGTCTATTACTCTCTCCCCTTATCTTATCTTTGAGGACGGAGGGACTATATTGTCGTGGACGCACGCTAGAGGTTAGTATATATTTTGAGTAGTGCAACACATTGTTAATAGTGAACGTGGAGTTTGAACAGTATGATGAATAGTAACTCAAATTTGAAAAGGTTTATATTTTTGGGCGATTAACTATATCTTTTTAAAATAGAAAACATACGGTATTTAAATTGACAAGTTAGTACAGGAAACACCATCAATGCTAAATAGATCATAAATAGCTCTTGAAGTTTATACTTGGCACACTTCACAAAAAAATTAGAAAAAATAATAGTTAGTTTGATACATAATTTTTATATAAGTTGAGGTAAAAGACAAGACAATCTAGTCTAGAATTAAAATTTAAAAGGACGCACAAGTAACAAACCACGAAGAACATTTTTCGGTCACATAACAAATTAGAGTTGATAAAATTGCTAAGAAAGAGTAACTAGCTAATCTTAATAATGCTTATCTTTACTATAATTAAAAACTTCACTACAAGATTAACGACTCATAATATACCTGCTATGTATGATGCTAAAAGTGTGGTCCAGCTTTCTCCCTCCCGCAGGCTCGCACCCGCCCAGCAGCGCTCGACGCCTTGGCCACGGTTCGATTCCATCCCTGCGCACCTGCTCCCTATTTTTTTTCTCTTTGGAAAAAACAAACGCACCTCAGGGGAGTCGCAGGGCGCCGCCGCCACATCCTCTTCCACATACACGACTTGCGGACTCTTCCCCTCACCCCCACGGAGGTATCTCAGGGCGCCAGGCCGCCGGCCGCCGCATGCCAGGTCAGGCCGCCGGCCGCCAGTCCGGTAGTCTAGGCTCGCTCCTCTCCCCGCCCCTCCCATGCGTGACCCCGACTCCTCCTCTATCCTCCCTTCCCACGCGCACCTCCGCAGGCTCGAAACCCTAGCTCCGGCCGTCGGCGGTGCGGCAGTGACGGCTGCTGCTGCGGCGCTCTGGAGGACGCGGGCATCACCACTCGCAGGCTCCAGGCCGCGGGAGCAAGCGGCGGCGGGACTACTTGCATCAGACGCCGCGTCCCGCAAGCGGCGAAGCCTCCCCATGGCGTGAAGTGGCGGTGGCGTGGCCGCGGATTCAGGGTCGCGCAGGCCCAAGAGGCATGGGAGGGCTCGAGATGCGGAGGCACAGGCTTGGGAAACGCTGTAGTGACACGGGTCCGAGATGCGACGGCCGACGCGGGTTTGAGATGTGGCAGCTGCAACTTGCACGAGGGCCCAAGAGGCAGCAGCAGTGTGGCTCGGGAGAGACGGCGAGTAGCCTCGAGATGCGGTGGCGGCGTAGGCTCAACAGACAGCGGCGTGGGCTCATGAGGGCATCGGCGCCAGGACGACGACCATCAGGCTAGGGTATGATTTCTGATTCCGTGAATATCTTGATTGTCTCAGCAATTAAGATGTGTCCAGACAGTTTCGTTTTCCTATTTTTTTTTTCAAATCCAAGTGCTGATAGTTGTGCCGCAGCTCATAGGTGCGGTCATGAACAAGATGATTTTTGGCTTAGGCTGATTTGTTAAACTCGGTTCTACGGCAACCTGAAAGGTGAGCTGCAGGACGCATCGTGGCCACGCTGCTGCACCAGGCCGACTACGACGCCCCCGGCCGCGGCCACTGCTGCACCGGGATTCCAACTCTGAGCTCCAGGTGCGACCGCGGGATTCCAGGTTCATTCAACATTTGCTACAAATTTTATCTCTGAAATACTATTTGTGCATTCTGTCGTAATAGGTTGTAGTGAACCCAGTGTCGTTAACGACTGTGTCCGAGGCCTGGAGGTGCCAACACAACTGGTTCCTTGAAATCCTGAATAAGGATAGGACAGGAGGTGGAGGAGAGCGCTGCCCTGCATCTCTCTCCATCATTTTGCTGTTTCTTGATCAAGCACAACTATTGTTGGTTGCCGTCATTCAATTGTTTGTTACTGACAACAGAAGCAAGCCTATTAGCTTAAGTCTTGAGCATCTACCTGGTTCTATATATGTTTGTCTTTGACACCATCGTAGGTACTGAGTACCCATCATTTTTGTCAGATTATTTCAATCTCACCATTACACACTGTATTGGAGCTCCCCTAGCATCTTTCCCCCCTTCTTGCATTTATGTGAACATCATTTGTGTGGCAAGCATTATTCCTGTTTTTTCATGGCATTAGAGCCCAACCAACCTGTAAAAAAAAGAAAACAACGGTCACTTTTCAGTTTTTTATTCTATGGCTATATTTATCAGGACTTAGGAATAACAAATCTTATGCTCTGGCTCCGTATTTTTTACTGAATGTTATGAGATGGATAAAAATTAAAAGCTTTTAAAAAGAAAGGCAACCACAACAGCCACTAAGAATCAAGTGGTCAGCAGGTGAGGGCTACACATGCCTTTCCCAGGCTTCATCTTTTGATAACAAAAATAATTCCAAATTGCTCCTCCTTTCTTTTTAGTGGTTTCATTCAAGTCTTGTTTGCTGTAAAAGCTTCTTTCTCTTGAGAAACCTTGTCAGAATAGGCTAAAACACTACTGCTATATGGTCATTGTCAGAATAGGCTAAAAAGCTTCTTTCATAATGTAATATAGAGGATGTAGTGATCTATATCTTCATTTTGAATAGCCACATGGATTTCAAATGAGATTCATGGACTTCAAACAGAGGAACTATTTGTAGGTGGATCATTTTTATTTGTTGACATTGCTGTTAGATTGATCTCCTACTCTCTAGCTGGCCCAACGGCTTGCTGGGCCTCGATCTCGCGCCCTGATCGGGGCTGCCCAACCGGACTTGGTTGGTGGGCCCCCGTCGCACAGCGCTATAAAGAAGAGGGGTGGGGGCCATGGCACGGAGACCTAAGTTCGTCGCGCCGCCAGTCCTCCCCACCTACATACCGAAACCCTAGCCGATCTAGGAGCGCTGCCAGCGACGGGAAGACCACCGACGTCAGCACTGCCCCTCGACGTCGGCGCCACCAAGGACGTCGTCGTCTTCATCCTCTTCACCGACCGATGCTGCCTGTGCGCTGCCTCCATCAACGATCGTGATGGGATCCGCTGCACCAGCCAACCCTACACCGACCGCGCCTCCAACCGCACCACCCACCGAGGGATTCGGTATGCACCTCATCCCTCTCGCCCTACCTCTCTCTCTCCCTCCTCCAGTCTCTCACGCATCCGGTAGAATATGACTAGGTTACTTGATTATACACCATACACCGATGAACTAACCCACCTAGACCCACTGCTATCGATCCTATGTTGAATATGAACTAACAATTGCTACATCTGGAACTATGGACACTATGAGCCTTATGGGATTACTTTTGGTTTTCTGTTCTTGTGTGCAGTTCATGATGGTTACTTGTGCTAACTCCAGGGTCTGCAGCTTGCCCTGCGTGCTTTGATCTCTGGTTTCATTGCTTTACAGAACCTAATCAGTTTGTACCCTGTTCAGGTTATACAAAATATGTTCTTGATGGACATACTTAAGTAGATTACCATTTCAGGCTAGCTGTGCCAAATGATGTAAAGATCTATTAATTGTTTCAAATCTGTGTGCTCTTGCATTGTATTTCAAGATTCCAGCTAAAAGTGTGTTTGCACTCCAATGATGCATTTGGAGGCTGGAAGGAGGAAGGTGCTGCTCCAAAAGATTATTTTATGTTCTTTTCCTAATATGTAATTAGGTTCCATTTTTACTATATTAGAGCACAAGTGCTTTTAGTGTAGTAGTGCAACACTAATTTGTGAGCTTACTTGTGATGTATAGATATAATTATAGAACACATAAGCTGACTGAACCTTTGTGTTTCAATTTGAAAGAGGGATTTTTGAATCTTCTTGCTCCTGGAGTGAAATTTAAATTACATGAAAAAAAAAATATGATTCTCTTTATGTGCATCCCAGAAATATCGCCGTAGCGTTAGCACGGGCACTGTACTAGTATATTGAAAAGTGTATCTCCTGTATAAGAAACTTGATATTACTAATTAATATAGCCGAACATAGCAATAAAGATAGTGGGCTAGCATCACTTGGAATAGTTGATTGTACTAGATCTTTAATCTCAGAAAATGCTAGCCTCTGTAGAAGAGACAAGTCACTCCAAATAGCTAATACATAGCGCTACAGATATAAGATAATTAAGTTGACATCGAATGCTTAGACTAAATGACCGATGTAGAAATAGACATCTTGAATGATATCACTTTAAAAATAAGACCTGTCAACAAATATGTCAAAATTTAAGTGTCTTAGTTAAGAGAACCTGCATGCCTTTTCAGCTGAGAATATATTGTTAAATAGAAGTATTTATGTCTTTGCATACTTGATTAATACTTCTGATTTATGGTATGCTTTCGACCTTTCATTGGAAAGAATAATAATTAATGAATGGATTTCTTTTCTTTCTCTTTTTCTCCCCACTGGCTCTAATTTGATATTTTGGCTGAAGGCGACAACGACAACGGCATCATATCTGCTGGTGCTGCGATGGCGGCGCATATCCAAGGGACAATTGCTACTGTGGCTTCGACGCTAGCTACGTATACGGGCATTGGGCCGGACTCTCTCTGTGGCTGCTTCTTATTTCCATCTCTTCCACTACAGCAGCCTGACTACTGATATATAAAAAATGAGGCTGATTAAGCCCTTTCATGAATAAATAAATGACGAGCCTATGCATGTGTTTCAACTTCAACTTCGACTATGGTTTCCACAAAAACAATCATAATAAAGCGACTAGTTCCACGATTTTACATTGCATTAATATTGGCTATTCCATCTGTGAGGCGTGGAATCGTGGAAAGCGGCTCAGTACCATGACTTGTCTGCTCATGCGTGGATTCACCCCACTAGAGAAAACACAACTCATGTGCTATGCTAGAAACGTCAACAAGACACTACATCAGATAGAGTCCACTATTGCATGTCTCTAATAACTAATTCGCTGGTACATATAAATCTTCCGTATTTACCATTAGTCGTGGTTAGAATTGGGCCAGGAACTAAAGGGAACATTAATCCTGGTTTGAGCAACAAACTGCGACTAAAATCCACAGCCCAACGGCTTCTTATGTTCAATTCTTTTGCTCAAAAGAAAAATTGCTGAGTCAAACCAGGGGGTGGCACAACTACAAAAATTTTATCCATGGCGTTTTTTTTATTTACAATATTATTTTTCTCAACCAACAGGAAGTCATGGTCACTAATGGTGGCCTTAACAGTGGCGGTTGTCCAACCGCAATGGTAAATCAATTAACAGTGACAGTTGCCTTAACAACACCTCCATGGTTAATCGAATAAAAGACAAAAATAAATAAAAACCCATGAACAAAGCCCAGTGAGCCCACTACCAGGCCAATGCGAGCCCATACACTGGCTACCGCCACGCTCCCTCTGCACCGCCATCGTCGCACTGGCCCATGCACGGCAGTCGCCGTGCTCATCCAATATGGCTGCCTGCTTGCCTGATCCGGCCCCAGCTCACCGCATCCGGCTGTCGCATGCTGGAGAAGAGAGGTAAGAGGAAGCGTCGACGCGACGCATGATGAGGTTTGTGGCAGGTTTGGTGGAGACGAGCGCGCCGGAGCCTAGAGAAGTAGTTGTACGCCGCGTGCTCCTCCTCACAGGCCTTGAACTCAGCATCATGGCTAGACTCGGACGCGGACGTGGTGGGCAGCAGGGAACAGTCACCACGACCGCACTGGTGAAGCTAGCGGCCTCCGAACATATCCGCTGGCACAGGTGCTTGTTGAATTCGTGTTCGATCACTACAGGAGAAGAGGTCAAAACAGCAGAGGTGCCGAGCTTAGCGACCACCACAAGAGGACAATAGCAGGGCTTTGGGGGAGTAGGAAGCATACCGAATCAGTGACAGGAGTGGGAAACGGCGGCAATGCAGGAGAGCTCAGCGGGGTAGTCAAGTAATGGAAGATAGTGGTGGAGATTTCGGCACCGAGCCAGTCGTTGTCCTTCGATTCTGGCTCTGTGTCCATATGGGGCACATCGGTCGAATTGGTTGCACGCGGTCAGGAGAGGGAAGGGCCTCCTGGACGGTTGGTCATATCCATGTGTGCCAGCGCAGTGGAAGGAGTGGAACGCCTCAACCTTTCATGGATCTGGTCGAGAGGAATCACCGTCGCAGAGAGTGGAGGAAGGAAAAGTGGGGAGTGCCATTGTTCCATAGGTGGAAGTACACATCAAAACAGAATGTGCTGACTGAGTGAAGTTTATAGATGTGAAAACCGACCACTTTGGACAACACTGAAACACAAAAATGATTGTTGCTAAAAAATTTGACATGAAAATCCGAGGCCCAACCACATCCAAATAGGATTGAAGAGCATGGGCAACTAATTCTTCTGTCATACGAAACATGAATATCCGAAGAGTAACCAAGAGGAAGAAAGTTCCATCGGGGGAAGGAATAGGTGGTGTACTGGCAAATTAAAGCAATGTCAAACTTCGCCCAGCAAAACTAGGCCTCGATCGAAGTCCAGTCGATCATCAAGATCCAAGGTGAACCCCATGGAGGATGGAGGTCAATGGAGGATCACCGGCAAGATCCATGGATGGCGGTGCAGGCTCGTCCCATAGGCGGGCACCGTGTGCCATGCCCATGTGCCCATGACGGGGGGGATGGGGCATGAGCATAACCATCTGTAGTACATTTTTGTAGCTATGTCGTCTCCTATTAACGCATTCGCGCTGTGCGGGCAATGCCACATATGATTTCCCATCGTGAATCGTGAGTTAGCCATGGTGCTATGCCATCGCGAGCCGAATCCGATTGGAATAGAATGGCGGAATGTTGATCGCGACCTGGCCTCCCTCTCCGGCTCTCCCTAGAAACTGATCGCCGGTGGCCATTGGTCGCTCGCCGCATTCCCCTTTTGTCCTTCCCCATGTGCCATAAGTGAATTTCCGATTAACTGATCTCAAATTCACATTTAAGTTTATCTGTTAACTGGTAGATATAGGGCTTAGTGAATTTCTAATTTAATATTTTTTTTGAAAATGTTAGATTATGCAAAAAAAAATATTTGTTAGGTGCGATTATGTGGCTTCGCTATGTACAACATCAAGAAGGATATTCTGAATACAATTGATCTCGATATTGTCCTTGAAGATTTTGCATTACGAAATGCCCAAAGACCGTTTCTTAAAAAGAACTGAAGCACATAGTTTTTTGGGGTAACCACCATATTTTTTTTTGCCATTCACCGGGTCTAAGGAAGGAAGTTGTTCTTTTCCTCCTTCCTCTGAGCCGATGCCGAGCATGGCACGGATCCGAGCAAACTCAACAATGCCTCCGAGGTGGTGAAGGAACAATTCTCAGCTCAACTAGCGTACCGGCGTGGATGGTTGCCCTTCCCCACACTGCAACTGCAGCACGGAAGGCTACATGGGTAAGTTTTCCCTCATGTGGCGCATGATGGGTCCCACCCTATCACGCCAGAAGGTTTGGCGCGACAAGCCGAATTAGGGTTTTGGTGGCCCGGCCCAATTTCTTTTCTCTCTCTTCCTTTCTCTTCAATTCTCTCCCTTGTGGCGAGCAAAATAGGCGGCACATGAGTGAAAATTAGGCTACACGGGGTTGCTGAGATTTAGGCCAGTAAGTATTCGGCTTGTTTGCGTAGTTGAAATGCATGATCCTGGAAGGCCATCAAGCTAGTGGGCGCGAGACCACTGCCTGGAAGGTCGGAGGTCGCGCTGGAAGAATCGAACGCAGAGCGGAGCTTCGGCTCCACTGGTTTGATTCTTGGACCAAAAGCCCGAGAAGCTCAAGGCAAGGAAGTTGGGTGGGCCGGTTCATGAGTTCCAGAAGCATAAGGCAGTTCACAGCAGAATAGGACTAGAATACCCTTGTAACATAGGCTATTTGGGAAATATTCCAAGAATGTACCTACGCTGTCATTGTTCGTGAGTCGTAAGGTGAGCCCTATAAAAAGGGAGCTATGAGTGTACCGTGGGTTGGTTGGTGAATAAACTAATCAAAACTCTCGTTCCACTATTTCATCGTAGTTAGTAACTTTGTCATTTATTCATCTTGTACAAGAGACCTCCATGCCTCGAAGGGGGTGGAGGCTGAGTCCCGGATCCACGGCATCAACAGGTCAATAGACAGAACAGGTAGAAATCTTGGGTAGCCTGAAGAGTATCACTCAGCCTCTCTAAGAGTTCCCGTTAAATGTTTGCCATCTCCAAAATAATTAGGTTATCCAAATCATTAGATTATATCCTGAAAGCCGATTAATCTACTGATTCGTTAGTTTTCCTGAAAAATAATTCCTATGATTTTGATATCTTTCCTCTTTTACATGAACCAGTTTTGTTGCCCAACTACAGGCATCGACCTGCAAAAACGGTGGCCGGGAGACGATCGTTACATAAGGTGTTTGTCAAGACTATCAAGGCATAGCATCATTGGCGTGTACAACTTGCCGAATCAAGGAAACCAGCACATGTACGTCTACTTGCCGCTACAGCCTCATGCTTGGTTCCTGTCTGCTGCAACCTTCATGAAGAGTAGAAGTACGTAGAACGCCCTAAATAGTTTGATAATTTGATGTTTACCTGAAAACCCAGCATCATCCTTTGTTGGATACATTGTCCACTGCTTTGGTTGATGATAGATGGTAGCATGCTAATATGGTATTTTACTAGCAGATCTATTAGCATTTTTCTGATATGAAATCAACGTGCTCATCGGATCTGGCTGCCTGCTTGCCTGATCCGGCCCCTGCTCACCACATCCGGCCGTCGCATGCTGGAGGACAGAGGGAAGAGGAAGTGTCGACGCAACGCATGAAGAGGTTCATGGCAGGCTTGGTGGAGTCGAGCGCGCCGGAGCCCAAAGAAGTAGTTGTACGCCACGTTCTCCTCCTCACATGCCTTGAGCTTGGCATCATGGCTAGACTCGGACCCGGACGTGGTCCACGGCGCGGAATAGGTTACCACGACCGCGTTGGTGAAGCTAGCGGCATCCGAACATATCCTCTAGCACAGGCTCTCGCTGAATTTGTGATCAATCACTACATGAGAAGGGGTCAAAACAACAGAGGCGCTGAGCTCAGCGACCACCACAAGAGGGCAATAGCAAGGAATTGGGGGAGTAGGAAGTGTACCGAATCAGTGATAGGAGCGGGAGACGGCGGCAATGCGGGAGAGCTCAGCGGGGTAGTCAAGTCGATGGAAGATAGTGGTGGAGGTTTCAGCGCCAAGCCAGCCGAGGAAGTCCTAGCCGGCGTTGTCCTCCAATTCTGGCTCTGTCGCCATATGGGGCACATCAGTCGAATTGGTTGCACGCGGTCGGGAGAGGGAAGGGCCTCCTGGACCGTTGGTCATATCCGTGTGTGCCAGCGCAGTGGAAGGAGAGGAGCGCCTCAACCTTTCATGGATCTGGTCGAGAGGAGCCACCCTCGCAGAGAGGGGAGGAATTGAAAGTGGGAGTGCCATTGTTCCATAGGTGGAACTAACATCAAACCAGAATGTGATGACTCGGTGAAGTTTATAGATGTGAAAACCGACCACTTTGAAGAACACTAATACACAAAAATGATTGTTGCTAAAATTTTGACATGAAAATTTGAGGCCCGACCACATCCAAATAGGATTGAAGAGCATGGCCAACTGATTTTTCCGTCGAACGAAACATGAATCTCCAAAAAGTAACCAAGAGGAAGGAAGATCCATCGGGGGAACGAATAGGTGGTGTACTGGCAAATTGAAGCAATGTCAAACTTCATCCAGCAAAACGAGGCCTCGATCAATGTCTAGTCGATCATCTAGGTCCAAGGAGAACCCCATGGAGGATGGAGGTCATTGGAGGATATCACCGGCAGGATCCATGGATGGCGATGTAGGCCTGTCCCATGGGGGGCACCGTGTGCCATAACCATGGGCCCATGTCCAGGGAGGGGGCATGAGCATATCCATCTGTAGTACATATTTGTAGCTATGTCATCTCACAAATCCTATTAACGCATTCATGAATCGCGAGTTAGCAGCACTGCGAGCTGCCTCCCACCTCGAACGGAATGGAGGAATGCTGATTGTGACCTAGTCTCCCTCTCCGGCTCTCCCTAGAATCTGATCGCTCACCGCATTCCCCTTCAGTCCCTATCCCCCCCCCCCGCCCCCCCCCCCTCTACCGTAAGTGATTGTCTAATTGACTGATTTCAAATTCACAGTTATGTTTATCAGTTAACTAGTAGATATAGGCTTAGTGAATGTCTGATTTAATATATTTTTTGAACATGTTAGATTATGCAAAGAAATGTTTGTTTGGTGCGATTATATGGTTTTGCTATGTACAACTTCGACAAGGATATTCTAAATACAATTGATCTCGATATTGTTCTTGAATATTTTGCATTAAAAAATGCCCAAAGGCGGTTTCTTAAAGAGCACTGAAACACATAGTTTTTTTTCAGGTAACCACCATATTTTTTTTCCGTTCACCGGGTCTAAGGAAGGAAGCTGTTCTTTTCCTCCTTCCTCTAAGCCGATGCTGAGTGTAGCACGGATCCGAGCCACGACTAATAATAATAATTATATGATTTCTGATCAAATTCAACAATGCCTCCGAGGTGGTGAAGGAACAATTCTCAGCTCAACTGGCCTACTGGCGTGGATGGTTGCCCTTCCCTACACCGCCACAGCAGCACGCAAGGCTACGTGGGTAAGTTTTCTCTCATATGGCGCATGATGGGTCCCACCCTGTCGTGCCAGAAGGTTTGGCGCGACAAGCTGAATTAGGGTTTTGGTGGCCCGGCCCAATTTCTTTTCTCTCTCTCTCTTTCTTTCTCTTCCATTCTCTTCCTTGTAGCGAGCAAAATAGGCGGCACATATGAGAGAAAATTAGGCTACACGGGGTTGCTGACATTTAGGCCAGTAAGTATTCGGCTTGTTTGTGTAGTTGAAATGCACGAGCCTGGAAGGCCATCACGCCGGTGGGCGCGAGACCTCTGCCCGGAAGGTCGAAGGTCATGCTAGAAGAGTCAAAGGCAGGTAGCCAAATCAGGAGATGGTATACGTAGGCAGAGGCGGTTGTTCGGCGAAGGCAGAGCGGAGCTTGGTTCCACTGGTTTGATTCTTGTACCGAAGCAAGGAAGTTCCGTGGGCAGGTTCCTGAGTTCCAGAAGCATAAGGCGGTTCACAGTAGAATAGGACGAGAATACCCTTTGTAACATAGGCTAGTTGGGCAATATTCCTAGAATGTACCAGTATATGCCGTCATGGGGCAGATGTGTAATCTTGCTGAGTGGTTAGGTGAGCCCTATAAAAAGGGAAGCTACGAGTGTACCGTGGGTTGGTTAGTGAATAAATTAATCAAACTCTAGTTCCACTTTGCCTCCAAGGGGGTGGAGGCTGTCATCCTGAGTCCCGGATCCATGGCAGCAACAGGTCATTAGACGGATCAGGTAGAAATCTTGTGTAGGCTGAAGAGTATCACTCAGCCTCTCTAAGAGCTCCCGTTCAATGATTTCCATCTCTGAAATAATTAGGTTTTCCAAATCATTAAATTATATCATGAAAGCCGATTAATCTAGTGACTCGTTACTTTTCCTGAAAAAGATAATTCCTATGATTTTAGTAGTTTTCCTATTTTACATGAACCAATTGTTTTTCCCCAACTGCATGGATCGACCTGCAAGAACAGTGTCCGGGAGACGATCGTTACATAAGGTGTTTGTCAAGACTATCAAGGCATAGCATCATTGGCGTGTACAACTTACGCATTATCCTGCACTATCCTGCCTGCACGAACCATCGCGTCCCCATGTCAGTCTACCGTACTCGGTTCCCTAGAGCTGTCGCCGTCCGCCGTTCTCCACCATTTGGTCCCCTCCCTTGTCCTTAGTCGTCACGTTAGAGGCTAAAGAGAGTGGGGATTCATTATTTTTTAATAAGTTTTTCCTATTAGATCGAATCTTAGCGTTAGTGTTTCTTTATGTCAAATTATTTGATAAGGGTGATTTATCTTCTCCTTCTCTCCGGTGACGGTAAAGGGGATGGTTGGAATCGTCTTCTCCATGATGGCTCTGTTGAAGATGAGGGCGACAACTTCGACGTCAGCATCTTCATCGATGTGACGACATAGATACTTTTATTTGCGGCGAAAACTTATTACATGGAGAAACACTAACGCCGAAGTTGCCGCTATGTAATAATTTTCTCTGGTCTCTTCTCCGTTTTCTTGTAGCTAGATCAAGCCAAATAAAGGACTAAGGAGAACAATTTTTAGATGAGCCCTACTAAATATTCGGTAGCAGAAAGAAGAAAGAAGACACCAGAAAGAAGAACAAGATCCTCAATTCCGCCTATATGAATGTTGGCCATCATTCGCTGGGCATTTGTTCTCAGACCGTGTTTTATTGCCGAGTGTTTGCGTTAGGTCTTGAGTTGTGCTTTTCATAACGTGGGTACTTTATTATAATTCAGAGTGTTTGTAATATCTTAATATATCTGGCTACCATAAACACATCATCCTGTTGTGGATATGTTGTCCACTGCTTCGGTTGATGATAGATGGTAGCATGCTAATATAGTATTTTACTAGCAGATCTATTACCATTTTTCTGGTTCGAAATTTCCTTCGGCGGATTCATCCTGTTGTTTTTCTATATGACATGTTGACTCAATTGCTTTATAAATACTGAATTTTGGAATATTTTAACTCTTCATTTGTTTTGAATTTTAAATGTTTTAACTCTTCACTTATTTGAAATTACTAAATATTAAATTTACTGCATTTATTTGAATAAGTTTCATTTCATATTTACGGAAGTATAGACACGCTGTACTAAAGCATGTCTGGAGCGTCTCCCTACAGACTGTATCTAGACTCATAGATACATTTTGTCACGCATGTCTAGCAAACATGAGTCACTCTTTAGAAATGATATCAAGCGTCTCTACTAGTCATGAGACGCTTTCTAAACACGTTATCAAGCATGCCTAGAACACTTGAGATGATGCCTAGACACGGTGGATTATGCATCTACATTCCTGTAAAAACATTTTAAATTGTGCGCAAGCAATTTTGGTACTTTTTTATTTTATATACTTCATCTTAGCCCATGTATTGTACAAGCAAAACACATTAACTTGAGAATTAATCTTCATCATACCGAATATTTTATTTCAATGTGTAGAAACGGGCACACACACTTTGCACCAATGGAAGTACAAATCATTGTTAATATATGAAAGGACTACTACTGAGCAATTGGACTACCACCTGATTTTTCTAATGTATACGAGTAACAAACAATGCAACTCCCTTTGTCCTTCCCTGAACTTTCATTCCACACTACCGCCCCTGCTGCCAATCTGCTTATAGGCGGTGTGCCACATGCGAAAACCTTCTCGCCACTAACCTTTTCGCCACTAACATCCACATGCGAATTCCTTCGTCTCTCTAGAAACTGGTTGGAATCAACAAACTGCAAACAAGCAAAGCACATATCAATCAGTATACTTATGTACCGGTGATTTCACATGGCTTGGACATGATACAGTAGCCTACAGAATGTTTCAGCTTCGTGATGCTGACAGAAAAATAAGTGTGACATATATTGTATAAGAACAGCTCAACATTAGAGTTAGTTGCCAACCCCTCTAACAACATCTGAGATTAAAATCAGTTCCTGCAGTGGAAACTTGAAAATCAGCCAAAGGAACATCATGATGAATAAAGAAAAAATTTTCACAGCCAGAAAACAAATACTCAAAATCCATCCAAACGTACCATATTGCAATTCTTCCCTTAAATTTTACATACTGGGTTCTAATTCTATTTAGATGCATTGGGCATGCAGGAAATCACTTCATTCTCAGGCTTTAGTCTTCACATCGCTGTTTAGCATATTTTGTTGACATGCTCTTTGATCCTACAAATTAAATAAATATATCCATTTAATACAAGTTCTATAAAATACAACACCACACAATTTTTTGTTATGAATTTAGAAAAAAAAATGCAATACCCTAGATGCCACCAAAGATGCCTTCTACCTAACAGATCTATGTAGGTTTTGCTTCAGGTGACAAAAATTTTGCACAAACTAATCAAAATATAGTATAGCAATGATCAGAGCAATTAGGGATAGGGATAGTGTTAGAGTAGTCGGAGGCCTATTGGGCCATAGCCCATTAAGATTTATTTGTCACTTGCTTAGGGGCCAAGTCAAACCTCTCTATATAATGAGAGGAGATGTATCAATCTAAAATCAAGCAAGAGATTAGAAGGAAATCCCTCCTCTCTTGCCGGCCTTGGGCAGAGCACCGCGGCCGGCATTGCTAGCGCCACAAACCCTAGCCTCCGCAACGCACAATCGCCGCCACCGTGTGAACAGTAACTGCTGTACTGTAGCACGGCAGCCAGCAATCGCCCTCTCTTTCCCTCTCAACCATGTGGCCCCACGCCATTCATAACAATTTGGTATCAGAGATTTCAGGTTCCCAAGGATCCTCCACGCCATGGTGTCTTCAGGGTCCGTTGCGTCCTCTCCAATGACGTCAAAACAGATGACCGCGGCCATCGTCAATCTCAGCCACAGCATCAAGGAGCTGCAGGACATGATGCGGGCGTTTTTGCAAGGACAGCTCGCAGTCCAACCGCCGCCGTTGTACATGACGAACTCCATCTCATATCACTACGGGATGCCCTACAACGGCACCTCGTTCCAGGCCACGTCGCCACTGTCCCAGGGCATTGCAATCCAACACATCAGATTTCCGTGGTCGCCGTCTTCGTTACCGGCGTGGCTCCACGCGTCCTCAATGCCCGTCTACACGTCGGCAACCACTCAGCCATACTTGACAGAGTTGCCGACCACCGGGGCGCTGGTTTTGACCACCGGGGCGCCGCTACCAATCATGGGGGGGCCACTGCCGACCACCGGGGCCGTCGTGACACATGGTGATGTTCTGGCCTCGAGTGTTCTGGACGGTGGCGCTGATGGGTCACTCTTCCACGGCAGCAGCCTACTGTCGTCGACTTCTGCGGCCTCACCCTCCGTGGCCGCCACGGTTTTCCCCATGAGCGGCGGGCATGCTGTTTTCTTCGTGGATGGCGAACTCAAAACCTGCAACATCGAAGCTGGGAAGTCCTCCACTCTTCTTTTTGTGATGCACACTGGTAGCTGTCCAGCAGCGCGAAGGCATGGCGTCACCGACGGGAGCACGCCGTGTAGCACCGCCACATTCCGCCACCGGCCAACACGAGGGTTTCTCTGCTGGTCACCATTGCGACTACCTCCAGGTGTCCATACACATGCACCCCTGTCATTTAGATGGTGTCCATGGGATCCAAGTGGCTACACGCGTGCAGCTCCATCACGCGGAGGGTGTCCGCCATATCTTCAGGAGTCAAAAATAAAGAGTCGCTATCTATTTTAGGTCAATAAAATAAGCCAAGATTTAAAAGGCTTCTTTTTATGTATTAGGTTTATGTGCTGTCGTGTCATCGTTAGGTCGCAGCTCGAGCACGAGCTACTTGTCCGGGTGGGGTGTAGTGTTAGAGTAGTCGGGGGCCTATTGGGCCATAGCCCATTAGGGTTAATTAGTCGCTTACTTAGGGGCCAAGTCAAACCTCTCTATATAATGAGAGGAGATGTATCAATCTAAAATCAAGCAAGAGATTAGAAGGAAATCCCTTCTCTCTTGCCGGCTATGGGCAGAGCCCGGTGACCGGCGTTCCTAGCACCCCAAACCCTAGCCTCCGCAACTCACAGCCGCCGCCACCGTGTGAACAGTAATCGCGGTACTGTAGCGCGGCAGAAAGCAATCGCCCTTTCTTTCCCTCTCAACCACGTAGCCCCACGCCGTTCATAATAATTTGGTATCAGAGATCTCTGGTTCCCAAGGATCGTCCGTGCCATGGTGTCTTCAAGGTTTGTTGCGTCCTCTCCAATGATGCCAGAACATATGACCACGGCCATCGTCAATCTCAGCCACAGCGTCAAGGAGATGCAGGACAAGATGCGGGCGTTTTTGCACGGATAGCTCGCAGTCCAGCCGCCGCCGCCGTCGTACATGGCGAACTCCATCTCGTATCACTACGGGATGCCCTATAATGACACCTCGTTCCAGGCCAACGGATCAGATTTCTATGGTCGACATCTCCATTACCAGCATGGCTCACCACGTCCTCAACGCCCGTCTACACGTCGGCAATCTTACTATTTTTCTGCAACATGCAATCAGAAATTCGTTTGTGACTTGATCAGCAAAAAGAAAATAAGAATGCGTACACAATTATAAATGTACCATTTTACCCTTGGTTAAAAAATAATTGCAAAAAAAGAGACTATCACTCTTTTATGTGGACTCCTAATTCCCCATAATTTTGAAGGCGTTGGGATATGTCACAGCTCATATGGCCACTAGCTATAGACGCATCTAACGCCTCCCAATGCCTCCGCATTGATGCCTCTCAACGTTTTTCCTCATATTGGGCCTACTAGTCATAGACACATGCAATGCCTCCCAACGCCTCTCCAATCATTGTATTGAGGCCATTGTTGACATCTAATTAGATCACATACCAGCATGAGATAACACAACCTATATATCACAAATAGCGAAGAACCCCGATTAGCGAGACCAGTATAGAGATTGGTTAGGCCGACATAGAGCCTGTCCTTTGCCGCTATAACTTGAGAGGACCTCGTAAAATGCCCCGCCGCGGAGATGCATGAAGAGGCAAGGCCACATAGATGACAGCTTGATCTCCCGGACAGATACAAACTAACAGCAAGAGATTACAAAAGTAGAGTAAAAAGTATAGGGACTGTAAATTTGATTGACTGGATATTGGATTTATCAATTGATCATGATCCTTCGATATATATAGAAGAGGTGGTCTTATCCAGTAAAAAACATATCCCGAATGTGTTTTTCTTGTTTCACACATCGAAACAAGAGTCTGAACCGAGTTGAATCTAACTTGTATCAGAATAGGGCAGTGAACCGGCGTAGTCTGTTCCCAACGCCTGGTTTTGTGGACCTCAGGTTGGCCGGATGGGTGTTGTGAACAGTATCCGACCTGGACAGTTCTGGCAAGGTTGTCACAAAATTTGGTTATTCTTGTCTTCTAAGCTTTAAAGGTGATTTTGTTGGCTGTCATTTGGATCATAGGTTCACTTTTGGTACCTACTTCGGTCTTCAATGGTGGTTCTTGGTCCTCTCGCAGGCAGCGTAACCCAATCTGCAATAAAAACTGAGTATGTTGCGGCTGTCAGTTGTTGCGCCCTGCTGCTTCGGATGATAGACACTTTGAGAGACCTTAATTTGGACTGTCCTTTGAAAGAGTTCCTCCCCTGGCTTTCTGACAACACTGGTGCTACTAGTGTGGCAAAGAACCGTGCTTCATCATTCCAAAATGAAATGCATAGATGTTTGCTTTCATTTTCTATGGGCATCTATGAAGAGGGCAAAATTGATCTTTGTCATCTTCACACCCACAACACGCATGTAGCGTTCTTAGAAAACCTCTAGACCGCATTTTTGCTTTTCTTGCGTGGAGAGGAGTTGGGTGTGGGCTTCCTTTTTAGATGACGGAAGCTTTGATTGTTGTATACTAGTTTTTTCTTCTGTTTCCGAAGTATCATAGTTGCATTGCATTTCGTTGTGTACCACAAGAGTATTTTGAGCATCATGTGCATATCAATTAAAAATGTGAACTCTAGAAAAAGCACATTCAAAATATATAGTTCCTAAGCTGTAAAACTAGATGCATTTTTTCTAAAGGATGGTAAAAGATAGTAATGTTTAACATAGGACAAAGTTGCTTGTAAAATAGAACGGGAGAGTATAGAGCCAACTTCAGCTCAACTTCAACAAGTTACTAGCTCTAGCTGATTAAATAGACACTATGTCTAGTCTAAATTTACATAATAGGTATACCAGCTCACACAACAAAGGCAAATTTGAAAATGAAAAGGTAATTTTTTTGTATTCATTGTATCATTAGTCCAAAAACACTAAATTATTTGTTTCTAGATATCACAACTGAATTCTAACAGATAACCACTTGAGTAACACCTAGCAGGGTTGGTTCGACTCTCTGTTAGCGCAAATCTAAACAAATACGCATTATTAAAAAATTGAAAAAATAAGATGAGGTTTGCCTTGCTGACTTTGGTCAAAAGAAAAATACTAACGAATAATTGACGATCAACTTCATTTAGGCTGTGTTACGTCAAAACAACAAGTTCTGCATCTCTACATTGGTCGAAAAGCTATAATCTCTCCTAAACATGGTAGCTTCTAGCTGACAAAAGCTATTAAAGATTTACTTTGTTCTTAAATTAAGCAGAGAGGCTCTGTCAGAGCAGCTACCCGAGCTTTTCTCAGGAAAGCTTCTCCAGGATGTGTCTTTCGTAAAAGCTACGTCCCCCCAAAATAGAGCCAGAAATAGACTTGTACTTTTGTATCTTCTTTTCTCTTGAGGGTACCGTCAGGTTCAAATTTCGAGCAAGAAGAGTTATTAAAGAACAAAGCTAGTTGTAAACCAAGGATTACCTCGCCCAAGAAATAATCCCTAAAACACACGCAGAAAAAGAAAACAGCCGAGGTAAATGACACACGCTCCTGCATTGCAGACATTTTAACAGAGCTGCAACGTGCACGACCAATAAAAAAACCACACTGACAAGTACGTGGTAACCAAGGAAAAAAAAAACTACAGTGGGCAACACCGATCTAACCCGAAGGCGCTGTCGGCTCTAGCTTCACCACTGGCCAGCTGCTGCGGCACGTTAACTAGGCGCCGTTATGCATATGCCGTAGGATTCTTGCTGTTGTGGTGATGGGTGACCTGCGCCTGCTGTGTTGCTGCTTTAGCACATGCCACATGGACACAGGGACTGGAGCCTCTTGTACAGGCGAACTTGCCCCACGACCGTGCGCGTTGCGCTCCGCCCTCTCTGGCCCAACCATAATCTAGTACTCCCAGAAATAAGGGCACCTGGTTGACACCAATCGCTGAGGTAGGGCGGCTGGATACGACAAAAAGACTTTTTTCGATGCAGTGGAGCATCACCAAGAAAAACTATGCCATAGTTATCCGTTTTATCAAAATGTACATGTCTCCTTCGCAGTCAATGGGACAGCTAGCAGAAGAATATATTCCCTACAGCCAGATGGTATTATATAGTATCAGACAGCTATAGCGCACAACCCCCATTTCATGGTTTATTATTATTTTTCCATTATGTACCTATATCTGACAAATTTATTGTATATTTTTTTAAAAAAAGAGTTTCCTCTGTTTTTTATGAAAGCAAACATGGGTCACAGATACTGGAATCACAAGTTTACAATGAAGAACAGAATAAAATACCTCCACGGTACAACAGATAGACACCTTCACAGCATAAAAACATACTCAAATTTCCATTGCATCAGAACGCAGAGCTGAATTTTATTGAAAGTTCTTGAGCAAGGTGACGACAACGCCCTTCATCCGCAAGAAACAGCTTTGGTCCTTTTCCTTAAGGTTCAAACTCCATTTCTGCGCCAAGGAGATGGCAATGTAGATGACATCAGAGGGAGTTTTAGGGAATTTCTTTGAGATAGTCATCCCCTTCCTTGTGGTCCAAAGACCCCACGCGAAACCTGCAAAGAAGAATATGATCATCCTGGTAGGTACGGGCCCCTTGCCCATTAACCAAGTTTCTGAAAAGTCACCGACACAAGTAGGAGTGGATTGCAAATTAAAGGCCTCACTGATGACATACCAAACAAATCTTGCTGTATGGCATTGGAAAAGGATGTGATCACCAGATTCTGCCAAATTACAAATACAACAGTTACAGGTTCCTTTCCACCCTTTCTTCACCAAGGTCTGATAGGGCTTTAGCCGCGGTAGCTGGTGTTGCCTTGAGTCATCTTGAAGGAGACGACGCGTGGGTTTAGTAGTAGTCACCATTGTCATGGTCACGGCCAACGCCTCAACTCACTGTGAGGTGACAGTCATAACGAGGACCACAGACACTCGCACCTCTAATAATGATCTTTTAGTACTGCAAGTGAGGTTTATGTAGGCCATGAATTAATATAATGGATATGAGATTCAATTAGTAATAAAGGGCATATTTTGTGGTGGAAGGCCAAGCAAACTAAAGCTAGGGTTACACTTCAACAACCCATGGAGCAAAGCATGGTGGTGGTGACAACAAAACATTGGACAAGATCATGAGTCCACCTTTTTTCCCAGGACTACCGCTCTATGCATATTTGGGAGAGCTACGCTGTGTTATTTTTCAGCTCTACTCCTTGATTCTCTAGTGTAATGGTTCCATTGGATTCATAGGAGGGAGCAGGGTAGGGAGTTGAGGAGAATTGATTCTTTGCTAATCCCCACCACAATATAACAGGGACTAGGGTGAAGTATGTTTTTTTAGCTCCCACCTCGTAGTGCAAATGGAGAAGTGATTCCCTGTTGATGCCCACGTGAATCTGTCGGTATTTTGAGCATTTGGCTGGCTGGGAGTGATTTTCTTCGGAGAAACTGAAGCTGCAGGTCTCCCAAGGGCCTCCTTAGTTGGGCAATGTGTTGCCCCAACCAGTTGAGTACACCGCAAGAGATTCAATATAATGATGGTGGAAAAACCTGGAGCACGCACCCCAGTTGCTAGACATGGTGAAAATAAAACCAAGAATATTGCAGCACAAAGAGGCTTCAAATCATCATATCTTGCATCAGGTAAAAGATGAAGCGCGAAACTTGGCGAGAACAATAAATGTACCTATGCTTGTTCATCCCTCTTGAAGCCTCGCTCTCTCTGTCTCTTCTTTTTTTTTTTTGAGATTATACATATACAGTTGCACGAGGTCATACAGTGTCTGTCTAGTCTTATTGCTTTTTAGTATATATAATAACACACGGCCCTCCTGCTGTTTAGTTTTAAAAAAGAGCTTGCAAGTGAGTACATTCCTGCAAAATGAGCAATATCCTCATCTTTTTAGGTTTTAGCACATCATGCATTGGCAGATAATCTAAACACCTTCCACGACACAAGGAGTCCACAGGCGCAGCTGCGGCTGTGTAACACCACAGAACCTCAGACACTATGGGATGCTACTAAACCTCACAAAACAGCCAAACAGATCAAATGAATAAGAAAAAAAAAAACAGCAGCACCTCCTTTGTAAATATAAGCTACACGGAAGGGATAACAAACATAAGCCACATATAAACCAAACTGGCATTAAATAAACATCTAGGAGCAAAAGGAGTTACCCTATGAGATTAGGTTACATGGCCACTCTTAGAACAGACATTTATGAACTAATTATTACAACTAAGCTATTATGTTTATGAGATTAGTCTCCAACATAAGGTGTGTGAAACGTGCAGCTAGCTCCCTTCCCATCCTAGCAACCATCAAGCACCTGGAAGAAGTAATGCACGGGTGAGATGAAACATCTCAGCAAGTAAATTTGTTTTGCCAAGCTATCTAAACCATAAGTGGTGTTATCAAAGATCTAATACAAAATCCCACTTCTATGATAGGAAATATATAATATTGGTGTAAGGAAAAACAACTTCCAAGTAGAAGAACAGAGAGACAATTCACCTTGGGTAATAATACCAAGGGCATCTCACTTCCAATATAATTCATAAATTCATATGAATGCAATGCAAATGACTTCTGTCTGCATACCCAACAAGGTATGGAGCTGCATCCCACGATGCTGTACCGGTACGGTTGTGACCATAGCTCAATGACATAACTTCCAATGCATTTGAATGATGCAATGATATGACATGCTACAATAATAGCAACATAACCTTCATCTTCTCCAAAGCATGTGATTTGACCACATGAATCGTGTTAACATCACCACAACATCATATATCATATATAAAGAAATAAGGCATCCCATTCTGATGAAGCAGGAAATATCATAAGGTTCAGTTCATCGTTGTCATCATATGATTCAGAACATGTGCTTAAGATAACAAGACAAAACAGCAGCGAACCACTGCTACGTTCACTTGCCTCTTCATCGAAGGAGATCAATGAACTAGGTGTGATCCGAAGCACTACCACCTGTTTTAGAACAAAGCTGAGAACACATACTCCAAATATCACATGCAAAACGCTCCTACGTCCAAACAAACAATTGGTAAAAACAACCCCACTTGACCTTCGACAAATAGCAGCAGTGTTACCTCTTTATTTTTCTTTTGTAACTCTGAAACCATAGCAGTTGTGATAACAAATAAATAGCTAACAAGCATCCACACTGAATGAGCTACAACCTCAGTATTCAGTAGAAATTAAAATTTCAACATCTTTTATTTTTAATGCAGCTTACAAAGCTGACTGCTCTGAGTTTCTAGAGCAGCAACTCTGTCTTCAGAAAAACCATACCTCCCAATCCATTAATCCTAAAATAGAGTTTAAATACTCAATAAAATTTCATACAAAGTACTACAAAATACTCCATAGTGCCCTGGACCAAAATGGACTCGAATAACTTCTAAAACGACGCTGAAAACTAGAGTTCGAAGCTGAACCCCGACCTGACAGAACTGCAGTAACCTTCAGAAATATTCAGAAAGCCATAACTTTTGCTATACTCAACAAAAAATTAAGCTTAAATACTCGTTGGAAAGGTCTTTAAAATCCTTACAACTTCCGTTCATATGGAATCCCCTAATTCGGCCAGTAAAAACCTCAAAAATAGACCGATCTACAGCTGTATAGGGAGAGAAAGGAAACACTGAAATCCAGAAGTCGAATTCAAGACCTAAGCTTGCTGTTCAACCTCGATCTAGAACAGGGAAGAATCGTGGTACGTCCATACCTAGACGGGAACAAGCATCTCCTCAAATCCCCACTTCTCTCTCCTTGATTTTTTCCCTGCACACACCTAATCCTTCCCTCCACGAGCAGAGGCTGCTGTGCAATGGAGGAGCTCCCCACGCTGGTTTCCTAGCAGCAGGAGTAGAGCGGTGGGAGGGAGTGATGATAGGAGAGAGAGAGATGGAAGAGGAAGAGATCGATATGGAAGCTTATCTTTATCTCTCACGAGTTGGGTTCAAGGTGGGCTGCAGAAAGAATTGGGCCGGAAACAAACACAAGGAAAAAAAAATTCAGGTCGTTACATTCTCCCCCTCCAGAATTCGTCCTTGAATTCTGCCATTTCTACGATAGAAATCAACACAATGGTAAACCACACGTAAAGCTCACTGGTGTCAAATAGTTCAGGATATTCCTTACGCATTTGCTCGTCAAGTTCCCAAGTCGCTTCACGTTCAGGTTGATTTGTCCATAGAACTCTCACATATTTGATAATCCTTCTCCTCAAAACACGCTCTGATGTTTCTAAGATACACACTGGATGACACTTCACAGTTAAGTCCTTTTCTATCCGAATCTGCTCTAAGTCGATCTTATGCTCAGGATCCCGCAAATAATTTCTCAACATAGAAACATGGAAAATATTATGGACTCCCTTCATGGACTCCGGCAACTGCAAGCGGTAAGCTAAGCTGCCGACCCGGGCTATAATATTAAAAGGTCCAATGTGTCGTCGCGCCGCCATCGCGCCACAGTGTGCAGCCCGGCGCCGCGTCGCCTCCCGCTGCACCACCCGGTGTCCTACGCTGCTGTGGGGATGGCCGCCGTTGGGACAACGGAAAGAGTGGATAAAGGCAGACGAGTGAAAGTGGGGGAGGCGGAGAGAGAGGCGTTGGACTGGTGGAGAGCAAGGTGTCGAGCTGGAGAGTGAGATGCACGTGGTCTGGGGCAACTACACAGAGGTGGAGAGAAGTGAAGGTTTTGGCACCCAAATCCTCACATCTCATATGTATATGATGATCGCTATCGGGCTGCTAGTGGGCAATTTGGGCCTTGGCCTTTTACCGTTGTGGGCATTTAAGATGCCCGCTGTGCCATTTAAGACATCCGCCATGGTAAATAGGGCATTTTTCATGACGGACAAAAGTATCGGTTGCGGTAAATCGATTTACCATGGTGAGTAAAACATCCCGCCATGGTAAATAAAAAGTGCCTGCTGCAGTAAATCGTGGGATTCAACGCAGCGGGCAAAAGTAGACGTCTCCTACTGAGGGCAAATTTGCAACGTTGCGTGAGTTCATTTATGTATCAGTGTGTGCTCCCACCATTGACAAGTAAGATGGTGAGACCGACCCGAAAATCTGGCTGGTAAACTACTGGCTCTATGAAAGTTGCGTCCCCTCCGGACACCAACATCAAAATCCAATAGCTCCCGATTTACCTCACAGACTTGCCGAGAAACTGCATGAATAATCCCTAGCAGACGATGGGAGGATCAGGAAGAAGAATTTTGCAGTCACTTGGACAGGGTTTATACTAAGCACCCAACACCTCATGGGATCTCCTCGGCTGTAAACGTGTATCGGAAGAAAGCATACGTGACTACATCAAGCGCTTCACACAGCGCAAAAACAAACTCCAAGTTGTCCCTGAATATAGTGTCATGTGGCACTAAGATGGGCGTTTGGACTATCTTCTCCTGGTGGTGAATCACGAATGGATCTATAAACTCCCCATGGCATCATCATTGTGCGAACAAGCATGTGAAGTGTCCATGGACAGTAATGCAGCCGACAACGCTGGATTGGGCTTTTCGTTGGCGCTGTGTCGATGGAGTACGTTGGGCGCTAGGCGAAAGCCTGCGTTGCTGTTGGGCTGAATACGACAAAGTTTTTGAGCAGCAAATTTCTATTTGGATGCATCTATCGATGCACCGCCCTCCTTTTCTCTCGTTGCTTGGCAGCTGAAAACCTAGTCCGTGTTGGACGGGTGACGACATCGTGTCTACGTCTTGTTTTTTGTTGAAGCCGTTTCATTTGCTTTCCCACACGGCCATGGCTTAGAATTGTGGCATGTTAGTGATTCTTCATCTTGGGCAGCACAAATTAGTGGTTGGGGATGATTCCCCTCTAATTATATGGGGCACTTTGTCTTCTTATTGAAGTTGCCTAGCTGTAGCTATTGAGTTGTGAAAGGGGGTTTCCAGTTTGTCCCCTTTGAAAAACATGTTGAACTTAATAGTTTAGTTGAGTAGGGTCGTGTTTTAACCCTGTTGGTTGGTTGACAATAGTTGTATGGAGTTGGTAGCTGTTCGATGGTAGCACCGAAGTTGTGGTCAGTAGGGCACAGCCTAGTTTTATGTTTTTTTGCACTCAAACAAATAACTGACTCTTGTTTTATTTTTCTTCAATTCTTGTATTAATAATAGCAGTAAAGCTTTGGCCATCCCTCCTTTCCAATCTCTCAAACCCTTCACATGTAAGGAAAAAAAAAAGAAGCAGGTGGAAACTTAATTCATTCATATACAAAATAAAATGGAGATTACAGTACATGTACACTGACAACTCAAAAAACACAACTTATGGCTTGGACATGGAACTGTGGACACAAGCTTGCCAGAGGAATGCATTGCTGAGGTATTCTCTATTGGCCACCTTCTAATTTGCTTCATCAGCTTCCCATTTCTCCACCACCACATCAAGTGCCACCGTGGCAGCTCCACCTTCACGGAGGCCCTCTAAGGCAGCCTTCTGCAGCTCGGTCACCTTCATCCGCACCATGGCACCTTTCCCTTCCCCTGCCATCAGCTCCCTCACAACGGCTGCGAGGGTCTCCTTGTCCTTTGTCTCGGGCAACCGTATGGCTGCTCCTGCACCCTCAGCCAGCATCACCGCATTTTGCCTCTGCTCAGCAAACAACGGCCAGGTCACCATTGGCACGCCGTGCACCAGGCTCTCGAGTGTGGAGTTCCACCCACAATGCGTGAGGAACCCTCCGGTGGCTTTGTGGGCAAGCACCTGCGTCTGCGGTGCCCATGAGGGCACCAGGAAACCCATGTCCTTTGTCCTGTCGAGGAACCCTTCAGGGAGGTACATGATGGGGTCCTTCTTGCTCTCTGCATCGTAGTAGTTGTCGCTGAGCGTTCCCTCGTCGCTGGGGCTGCGCACCACCCAGAGGAAACGCTGCCCACTGAGCTCCAAACCAAGTGCGAGCTCCCGCATCTGCTCCTTCGGTATTGCACCGCCGGAGCCGAATGAGACGAAGATGACCGACTTGGTTGGTTGCTGATCGAGCCACTCCAGGCAGGCCGAGATGTTGCCATTGGTGTTAGTGCCATTGGACTGCACTGTTAGAGGACCGATAGGGTACACACGTGGCCGGCCGGGCTCTGGCTGGCGCAGCACCTTGGCAACCTCAGGCTCGATAGCATCAAAGGAGTTTACGAGGATGACATCAGCCTCATGGTGGCGCGTGGCGAGGTGCACCATCGCCATGTAAGGGGGGGCTGGACCTCTCCTGGAGGGGTGATAGGATGTCCGACCCCGGAATAGGCACACAGCCAGCCAGCCGCACCGACTCAGTGACGTCCCGGATCTCGCCGGTGACAGACGCCGCAAGCTCAGGGAGGTGGAGAAGGAGCGACTGCGCGTGAAGGTTGCTGGGCGTGAAGAGGCACCTCCTCACGTCGGCATCATGAGCGGGGTCAAAGGAGTCGATTCCGAAAGGGTCGGTGATGAACGCGACAAGGCGGGTAGTATCCTTGAGGCCAGAGAGGATGCCCGTAAGCGCTGGAATTGAGCGTGCGCACTCCTCGAACATGAGCTTCTCAATGGCAGCATCATGGGACAGGTCAGACAAGTCGACTGGCGGGAGCGGGAGCGAGTGGATGGATGGCGGCAGGGACGCGAGGAACGCGCGCTGGGTGGTGGATGCCGTGGACGCGAAGGGTGGCGCCGCCACGACCAGCCTCAGCACCTTCGCGTCCACAGCACGCGGCGAGGTGCTTGGCCAGCTCCGCGAGCGGGATCAGGTGGCCCATGCCAGGAGTGGCCAGCATGGCGACGTGTGGAGGCCCAGTCTTCATGCTTGCTTTCGGTGTCTTGGGGCTTTTAGTTTCAAAAGAAGGCTGTGGAGCACTTGCGCCTAAAGAGGAGTTTGTGTGATGGGTTGGTTCTTCCGGTGTCTTGGGGGTGCGTTTTTATACTCAGAGGCCATCAACGCTTTATGTTTCGTTTCAGTTTCAGTAGTATGGAAAGGGACCTACGGCGGCGGCCGCCGGTTGGTTGTCGTCGTTTGCACATGGCCGCGGCGGCGGCTTACGCCAAAGCTGCTTCGATGGTAAGTCACACTCCATTTTAAAACATAAAAATAGAATGTATAAATAGTTTTATATGCGCCCAGGAATAAGTAGCACATATAAGATGATAAATTACAGAGAATATCATCATCCTGTTTTTTACATAGCGAACCAATATTTAATACAGAGTCTTGCACATAATCAAATAGATAACTAATATATCTTTATTGCGGAAGCTCCATATAGAGACACGCCAACTGGTGAACACCAAGCCTAGTATTTATCACGATAGCCCTCATTCCAACTTCATCTGTTACCCATCCAGGATGTTTCTAAAATTAAAAGTAAAACAAGCATAAGTACACAACCGTACTCAACAAGCATAACATGGGTTAATAAGGCTCAATTAAGCTGACACGGTTTGACTGTATTTAGCTTTTATAAGTTAATCATATTAAGGCATAGCATCAAGGTAACAGGTGTTTCCCAAAACCATCTTGATCATTGTCACATAAATGAATAATAAACACAACAGTAGATGAATGAATATTTTAGCATGACAAGAGAGATCATCATTAGTGTAAAGATTCCAAGGCCGCTCGTGTCCTTGAGCAAGGCTAGTATACCAGTTTAATAAACTCTACGTAGAGGTGTACACTTTCACTGTGAGTCGTTTTGCCCATATGCCCGGGTTTGCAACTCCCAAAACTCTTCTAAGGAGAGTAGGCAGGGTACACTATGAAGCCTTTCAAAAGTTTATCTAACAAGTTAGGGCCGCTAGGTTTCAGCGCCTACGAATGTAGAATTCTCCCCTTTTGGCACACAACCGCAGCCTATACACATGCAGACAGGGGTTCAACTACACCCAACCCGGACACACCCTCTTGTGCCAAAAAGGGAACCGCTAACAAGCTATAAAAGAGCTTCATACTGAGCTAAAGCCAGAGCCATATATTCATCACAGGTGTACTGTAAATACCGGAGGTTCTGTTACAGATTAGCCCTCATGTTGTTAAAAGTCATTATTACTGTTTATGACACCAATATTCATCAAGTCACAAGATCATGATATTCATTAAGCCCTAGCATCATAACTACCCAATGCAACCCAAAGGTGTCAAGGAATCAAGATAGCAATACCTAGTTGTAATCTCTAAGGTCAACAAATGGACACATGCATATGAAATATTATTTATGGTGTATAGGTAACAAGGAAGATCCATGCTATACTTGCCTTAATTCACAAAATCTTGCTGGTCCTGCTAATCCTCAAAGTAGCCTTGCTCAATAAAACCCTCATCGTCTGAACTCGATATTGACAGTGAACACCAAATATTCCAATCGAGCATACATACACGAAGCAAACAAAGAGCTATTAGAGGAACAGTATACCAATCTCATCAAAATAGAATAAAAAAGTTTATAAAACTATTCTACATGCTGCAACGATCACTCAGACATAAAGATCATTGAAATCAGAGCTATAACGTGAAAGATATGAATTTTATAAGATTTCCTATTAAAAAATAATAATTAAAATAAATCTCAATTTTCAAAAGTTGAAAAATAAATCTAACAATGCTACTAACAGATAGATTATAAAATTACGAACCTAACGCAACTTGAACGGGTCAAAACGGAGTTAAAACGTGAAAGTTATGACTTAAACAATATTGGGGTCTAAACAGCAAAAATCAGGGCTGAAAACTAAATATTTTTGAACTCCGAAGGACTAAGTCATAATTAACAAAAAATACAGGGACTTTTCTGCAAAAATGCCAATGGTGGCCGGGCGTTGACGGCGTTGACGCCACGCGGCAGCACAGGAGCGGCTGGGTCCGTAGATAGCCGTGGACTCGGTCCACTGGTCCACCATGGGCCGAGCGGTGTCGGCCGGCCGGAGAACAGCTGCCGGCGGCGGTGGCTTGCCGACGAGCGGCGGCGCAGCGTCTACGGGGCACGGCAACCCACATGGAAAGTGAAGGGTTATGAGGGTGCTACGCTAGCCAGAAAACAAAACTTTTCTGTCTTATAAACCAGGATCTATTGCTAGTTACAGGGCACGGGATTACCACTAGACGCGCGGATGCAGCGGAAGACGACTCGATGTAATCGTACACATTGCAGCAGGCAGTGCAGTTGCGTGGTCATCCGTCATGTCAATCTCCTCGCGCGGTTCGTCCTAGTGCTCCAGATGCAACAGCTCCGAGGTATCCCACATGTATAGGGATGAAGCGATGCACCTCCGGACTGCTATGTCCGTGAGGAACAGAAGGCGCGAGCGTGGGGGGCAACGGCGGCTGTCCAAGGCATGTAACCCTCACCACGTGCCCTACCGCTTGCTTATATAGGCGTCCCCGATGAGCTCACGAGTTGGAGGCCCATTAGTAACCCTAAGCCTTATCTAATTCGGGTCCAACCCGAATTGGGCTTCCAGCCCCTTAAACGTGCGACCCTATGGGTTCACGCACACATTGACATGGGCCGAGTACTCCTACTCGCCCAATAGTTGATAGCGGCCTCTAGCAAGGCATGACAACTCCTATGTGCATGCAAAGATCATATCAGACGAACCACTATGACCACATACAGGTTATTCCCTTTGCCACCCGATATATGGTTCAACTCGTGGGTTAACACTTAACCCAAGCACGGCCATGCATTTGTTGATCCAATCACTTGAGTGATCCAGTGATATCTCTCTCGTGTAGAGAGGGGCAAATTCTATCTTGATTGTCTATGTCTCAAAGCATGCTTCCCGACCACCCGAAGACCACCTTTATAACTACCCAGTTACGGAGTAGCGTTTGATAGTCCCTAAGTAGGCCGTTTCACATCTTGAGTACATACCATAATCTTAGGTCTAAGGACATAACGTATATAACATGAATAGAGACTTTCTCATGTCGGGTCAGTCTAGCCTACATGTCTCACATGTGCCCACATTATTAGTTTGACATCTCCATGTCCATGACTTGTGAAACATAGCCATCAACTAATATATGTGCTGGTATAATATTCAAGTGTGTTCTCACAAGAACGCCAACCAGGGACAACTTTAGAATAACCATTCAAGTAATTGAGTTCCACAAACAATTCACATAATTGCCAATCAATACAAGTTACAATGAACACTTTATTAATCATGGATACAATCAGAATATCATCATCTCATGATTAGCTCTAGGGCATATTCCCAACAGAAAGGACGGGAAGGCGCGATGCGAGCTCGCGGACCCGAAGATGAGGTCAATGGTGGCGACGAGTGGCCAGAGGGGGGTCCGAGCAGTGGCGGCGCTATCAACGACGGTCGGTGCTCCTAAGGTGGCACACCAAAGAAGTGAGAGCGGCCATGGAGGGCAGCTACGGGTCCCTCGCAGTCGAGCGAAGCTCGACGTGCACTTACCCTAGCGGCTAACGACGGTGGGACGGCGTTCGACGGCGGCGATGAACCCGACAAAATCTGGCGCCAAGGGTTCCGTCGATTTGGCAGCTAGGGTTCAAGTGACGGCGGCGCGCTAGGACTAGGGTTCCAAAGGGAAACGCGGCGCACTCGGGCACTGCCTTTTATAGGCACGGGGATCCTCGGGTGGCGCACCCGACGCAGACTCGAGCGGCGGCCAGCCGCGATGCGGCGCAGAGGCAGCGGGTGGCGGTTGACGAGTGGGCCCGTAGGGTGGGACCCACTTGTCGGCGAGAGAGCGCGGCGGAGCGGTGGCTTGATGGGCCTCCCGGCCTAAGAAGGCGGGAGCTCGCGCTGCGCTTGGCGGGCCATGGCGGCTGGGCTTGCGGCCTGGCGCGCTGGCCTGGCTGGCCTATGGTCGCTGGTGGCCAGCGCTGGCCGCTGTGGCTGGCCGCTGCTGCCGTTGCCGTGGCATGGTTGGCCAATGCTGGCCATGGCTAGCTGGAGGTGGCCACTGGTGGCCAGGGTTGGCCATACTTGGCCAGAAGGGGCTAGGGTTGGCTAGAGTCCTTTAGGGAGCAAAAATTTGACAACAAGTTCAAACAATCATCCAAAACTTATGCAGCGACATGAATGTACATACATGTATCTAGCCAAGATATATCTTTATTTCATTAAATATTTATGTTGCCTACGTTAAATGCCCACAAAATAGCATTATTAAATTATTTTGGCCACTTTTAAAAACCTACAAAATTTAGGGTGTTACAATTCTACCCCCTTAAGAGAATCTCGTCCTCGAGATTGGATTAAGCTTACTCAAACAACTGCGGATAAGCTACCTTTAATGCATCCTCAGTTTCCCAAGTTGCCTCAGCCTCTGAGTATCGATTCCACTGCACCTTGCACAGCTTTATAACCCTACTTCGAATAACCTTTTCAGCTGTATCCAAGATCCTTACTAGAAACTCTTCATATGTGAGATCATTCTTAACAGTAAGTTCCTCCAAAGGTAAGTGCTCTTTCTCAGGTACACACAAACACTTCTTAAGTTGTGACACATGGAACACATCATGCACACCAGCTAAACTCTCAGGCAACTCCAACTGATAAGCCACTTCTCCACATCTCTTTAAAACATTAAATGGACCAACATACCTAGGTGCAAGTTTCCCTTTTTGGTTAAACCTCTTCACACTTCTCATAGGAGACACCTTCAAGTACACATAATCACCTTCTTTAAATGCCAATTCTCTTCTCCAGGTATCTGCATAACTCTTCTAGCGAGATTGTGCTATCCTCAAGTTCTCCCTAATCACCCGTACCTGTTCTTCCATGGTTCTCAGAACACCTGTCCCAAACAATTGAATTTCCCCAGTCTGATTCCAAAACAATGACGTCCTACACTTACGCCCATACAGAGCTTCAAATGGTGCCATCTTGAGACTCTGTTGATAACTATTATTGTATGAGAACTCTGCATAACATAAATTCTTATCCCAACTTGTACCATACTGCAATGCACAAGCTCTCAACATGTTCTCCAAAACCTGATTAAGTCTCTCAGTCTGACCATCAGTCTGTGGGTGATATGCGGTACTAAAGTTCCACTTTGTTCCCAAAGCACTATGCACTGCTTTCCAAAAGTGAGATATGAATTGAGTACCTCTATCAGACACAATCCTCTTGGGGCCATATATAGTTTAGCTAACTTTGGGCCATTGTACTTTGTCTTAACTGGCAAAAAGTGAGCAACCTTGGTCAATCGGTCAACTATTACCCAAATAGAATCGAAACCTTTCTGGGTACGGGGTAAACCTGTTATAAAGTCCATACCGACCTCTTCCCACTTCTATTCAGGTATCTTCATTGGCTGCAATAATCCAGCTGGCCTCTAATGTTTAGCCTTCACACGTTGATAGGTATCACACACAGCAACATACTCTGCCACATCCCTCTTTAGACCAATCCACCAATATTTTTTCCTTGAGATCTTAGTACTTCAAGGATGGATAGAGTAAGCTAACTCATGTGCCTCTCACAGAATTGCCTGACGAAGAGCTTTTACCTCCGAAACACATATCCGCTTGCCATACCATAAGATACCCTCTTCATCAATGCGGAAACTGGGTGCCTTCTTCTGCTAACTTCTTTGCTATATACTTGAGATCCTCATCTTCTAACTGACCCTTGCGAATCTCTTCCTCTAGGGTTGGTGTCACCTCTATCTCCATAGCATTAGTAACCAGAGTGAGGTTTAAATAGGCAAACTCTTCACACAACTTATTAGATTCAGGTGTCGCCCGAAGCTCATTAACATGTTTCTTTCTACTAAGTGCATCGACCACGACATTTGCCTTTCCAGGATGGTAATACATGTCAAAATCATAATCATTTAATAGTTCCAACCAACGGCGTTGTCTCATGTTCAAATTAGACTGAGTGAAGATGTACTTCAAGCTCTTGTGTTCAGTGAAGATATCAGTCTTGTGGCCAATCAGATAGTGTCGCCAAATCTTTAGAGCATGAACCACAGCTGCTAGTTCTAGATCATGAGTAGGATAGTTAAGCTCATGCTTCCTCAACTGCCTCGAAGCATAAGCAACAACTCTACCTTCTTGCATAAGAACACACCCCAATCCCAAACGAGATGCATCATAATAGATAGAGAACTTCTTGCTTAGATCTAGCAATACCAACACTGGGGCGGTTGTCAACCTCTTCTTGAATTTTTCAAAACTAGCTTGACACTTATTGGACCATACAAACTTGGTGTTCTTCTCTAGTAATGCTGTCAACGGCTTCGCAATCTTCGAGAATCCTTCAATGAATCTCCTATAATAGCCAGCCAACCCAAGAAAACTGCGCTCTCACTGACATCTATAGGTGGCTTCCAATCCAACACATCTTTCACCATGCTTGGATCAACTGCTATCCCACCATTAGAAACAACATGGCCAAGGAAGGAGACTTCCTCCAAACAAAATTCACACTTGCTCTTCTTATCATAAAGTTTGTGCTCTTTAAGCTTCTGCAAGACTAACCTCAAATGTTCTGCATGTTCTTCCTTATTCTTTGAGAAAACCAAGATATCATCAATGAAAACCACCATGAACTTGTCCAGATATTCCATAGACACCTTATTCATCATGTACATAAAGTAGGCAGGGGCATTGGTCACTCTAAAGGACATAACTGTATATTCATACAATCCATACCTGGTAATGAATGTTGTCTTCGGTATATCTAAACTCTGAATCTTCAACTAATGATATCCAGAACGTAAGTCAATCTTAGAAAACACACAAGCTCCTCTCAACTGATCAAACAAGTCATCAATCCTGAGCAAAGGGTACTTGTTCTTGATGGTAACCTCATTGAGAGAGCGATAATCAATGCACATCCGTTGAGTTCCATCTTTCTTGTCAACAAAAATCACAAGAGAACCCCAAGGTGATGCACTAGGACGAATGAAACCTTTCTCTTCCAATTCCTTTAACTGTTTCTTAAATTCTTCTAGTTTATTAACCCCCATTCTATATGGACACTTAGCTATGGGTGCAGTGCCAGGTAATAACTCAATAATAAATTCAATGTCGCGGTCAGGTGGCATACCTGGCAATTCATCGAGGAACACATCCGAAAATTCCTCCACCACCTGATTCTGAGGATCTACATTATCATCTAGCTGATTCAGTGTAGTTGTAGGTGGCGCTTGTACTCTGACATCAACTCTGACATCAACACTGATTTTATCTCCTTTTGGTGTAGTCAGATCCACAACCCTCTCCTTACACTTTATCACAGCTTGGTGAGCTTCCATCTAATCCAACCCTAGAATTAAATCAATACCAGATGCATTCAGCACCACAGGACTTGCTGAAAAGTCTACCCCCTTAAGTGAAGCTTAGTTAAAGGGCAGTAGTAAGAAGCTGGTATAGCACCCCCATGAATTTACTACCATTTGGTTCTTCATGGCTACAACTGGTATGCTATGACTTCTAACAAATGCTTGCGAGATAAAGGAATGCAAAGCTCTAGAATCAAAAAGTATAGTAGTAGAGATAGAGTTGATGTTACGTACCCAGCATAACCTCTGATGCTTCCTGAGCTATCTCAGTGGACACATGATGAACCTTCCCATACTGCGGAGGCTTCTGATTGCTATTCTGCCCCTGAGGAGTCTGCTGATTCATCTTATTATTTGGACAGTTGAAAGATATGTGCCCCTCTTTTCCACATACAAAACACCTTGTGGGCGTGTTGGGACCACTATTCTTTAGAGGAGTATTATTAGGAGCAGTGAGATGTGGAGTCAGGTTTTTATTCGGACGCTGCTAATAGTGTGAGCGTTGATTCCCATTTCAGTTCTGCTGGTTCTGACCATGATTCCACTGGCTGACTGGTCCTTGGTACTTTTGCTTGAAACCTTGGTGGAAGTTAGAATGGAAACATGAGTTACTTCCAGAGCCCTGTCCATTCACCTTCCTCTTCTTGTCCTATGCTAGACGTTCATTATCTAGCACAATAGCACTATTTACCAATTCCTCAAAAGTATCATACTTGTTGCCCTTCAATTACAACCTGAGTTCATAGTAAATGCCATTGAGGAAACGGCACCGCTTGTCAACATCCCTTAGAACTTCATGGGGAGCGTAGCGAGCCAACTCCTCGAACTTAGCATGATACTCACTCATAGTCATAGAGCCCATTTTGAGATTCCTGAATTCCTCTTGTTTCTGCTCTATGAGACCCTCCAGAATGTGGCGAGCCTGGAAGTCCCTCTCAAAAACTACCCAAGTGATGGGAAGAGCATTATTGGGATGAGCAGCTTGATACGACTCCCACCAGGTCTGAGCAGCCCCCTCGAGTTGCCCAAAAGCATACAACACTTTCTCAGCATCATTGCATTGTGCGAGATTCAACTGCTTCTCCACAGCATGCAACCAGTCTTCCGTGTCCAAAGGATTAGTAGTGTGAGTAAACACAGGAGGATGACCTTGCATAAAATCCCTGTGTTTATCCCTGGGTGGTTGTGCATGTGGTAATCCTCCAGCTTGCATAGTCCGCACAAACTGGGTCATAGCGTGCATCATCTGCATCTGTGCCTCCCTCATTTCCTCATTAGTGATATGTCCAGCACCACGGCCTCTACCACGATTACCTCTTCCACCATGAGCATTCATCTATATTCCAACAAAAATAAAAGCTTAGAGAGATTCAGGATACAAATCACTTATATAATGATAAGGATTGCAATACTAAAAATTTTTGTGCTAGCTTCAATTTCATCAGTATAGAAAAATAGTCGTAACTTGAGATCCTGGTATCAAAAGGAGACGCCCTATGCATGGTTGGAAAAGTTAGGAAATTTTCTACAACTTCTGTTCAGACCATATTACTAGATTCTCTCATCTAAGCCGTTGAATTAATCAAACAACAGAAACTATTCAGAGATTCCAGACAGCGCTGAACATCTAATTGCAACAGACATAACTTCCAACTCAGAACTGATTTCGACATGATTTTTGTGGGAATTATTAGATAGAGAAGTCTAGTTTTACCCAGAAAAAATCTCATCAGCATTAGACCAACCAATTTCGTGATATAACCAAAATATCATAGGCTGCTCAGAAGTCAGCACAAGTAGTGCCAGGATAAACCAACCCAAACTTAATTTATTTAGACTTTAACCTTCAGCCTATGATCTAAATGAAATTATACCTAAAGACACAAGATCATTGCACTTATTACAAAGAAGTAAAACAAACATAGGAATAATGACAACACAACAATGCATTAAAGGAGCACAAAGCAAACATTGACTCAACTTGCGATACTATCATTTTCCTCGTATTAAGGGCAAAGATCCTAAAGCTTATCTCAAGATTACACAAGCAGAAGATAAGGGAGAGTTTTAAAAGCATATCAAAGCAAGGAGTAGATGAGAACAAAGACTTTAAAATAAACATCAAGGAGGAGGCAATATCAAGGATAGAATAATTTGTCACAAGGTATATAGAACAAGGTTGTTCTAGCAATTTTTAAAACTTTATTACGACCAAGTTCCACCTAGGCTTGCATCCTACAGTTAACACAGCTCCGATACCAATTTGTCATAATCCATTTTAAAGGATAAAATTGGAATGTATAAATAGCCTTATATGTGCCCCAGGAACAAGTCGCACATATAAGATGATAAATTACAGAGAGTATCATCACCCTGTTTCTTACATAGCGAATCAATATTTAATACAGAGTCTTACACATAATCAAATAGATAACTAATATATCTTTATTACGGAAGCTCCACACAGGGACACGCCAACTGGTGAACACCAAGCCTAGTACCCATCACGATAGCCCTCATTCCAACCTTCATCTGTTACCCATCTGGGATTTTTCCAAAATTAAAAGTAAAGCAAGCGTAAGTACACAACCGTACTCAACAAGCATAACATGGGTTAATGAGGCTCAATTAAGCGAACACAGTTTGACTGCATTTAGCTTTTATAAGTTAGTCATATTAAGGCATAGCATCAAGGTAACAAGTGTTTTCCAAAACCATCATGATCATCGTCACATAAATGAATAATAAACACAATAGTAGATGAATGAACATTTTAGCATCACAAGAGAGATCATCATTAGTGTAAAGATTCCAAGGCCGCTCGTGTCCTTGAGCAGGGCTAGTATACTAGTTAAATAAACTCTGCGCAGAGGTGTACACTTTCACTGTGAGTCGTGTTGCCCATATGCTCGGGTCTGCAACTCCTAAAACTCTTCCAAGGAGAGTAGGCAGGGTACACTATGAAGCCTTTCAAAAGTTTGTCTAACAAGTTAGGGCCGCTAGGTTTCTGCGCCTACAAATATAGTATCCCCCTTCTGATGGCACACAACTGCAGCCTATACACATGCAGACAGGGGTCCAACTACACCCAACCTGGACACACCCCTCTTGTGCAAAAAAGGGAACCGCTAACAAGCTAGAAAAGAGCTTCATACTGAGCTAAAGCCAGAGCCATATAGCCCTCACAGCTGTACTATAAATTCCGGAGGTTCTATTACAGATTAGCCCTCATGTTGTTAAAGGTCATTATTACTATTCATGACACCAATATTCATCAAGTCACAAGATCATGATATTCATTAAGCACTAGCATCATAACTACCCAATGCAACCCAAAGGTGTCAAGGAATCAAGATAGCAATACCTAGTTGTAATCTCTAAGGTCAACAAATGGACACATGCATATGAAATATTATTTATGGTGTATAGGTAACAAGGAAGATCCATGCTATACTTGCCTTGATTCACAAAATCTTGCTGATCCTGCTGATCCTCAAAGTAGCCTTGCTCAACAAAACTCTCACCATCTGAACTCGATATTGACAATCAATACCAAATATTCCAATCGAGCATACATACACGAAGCAAACAAAGAGCTATTAGAGGAACAGTACACCAATCTCATCAAAATTGAATAAAAAAAGTTTATAAAACTATTCTACACGCTGCTACGATCACACAGACGTAAAGATCACTAAAATCAGAGCTATAACGTGAAAGATATGAATTTTATAAGATTTCCTATTGAAAAATAATAATTAAAATAAATCTCAATTTTCGAAAGTTGGAAAATAAATCTAACAATGGTACTAATAGATAGATTATGAAATTATGAACTTAACGCAACTTGAATGGGCCAAAACGGAGTTAAAACGTAAAAGTTATGATCTAAACAATATTAGGGTCTAAACTGCAAAAATCAGGGCTGAAAACTAAATATTTTTGAACTGCAAAGGACTAAGTCATAATAACAGAAAAGATAGGGACTTTTCTTCAAAAATGCCAACGGCGGCCGGGCGTTGACGGCGTTGACGCCACGCGGCCGCACGGGAGCGGCCGGGTCCGTAGACCGGCCGTGGACCATAGCCGTGGACTCGGTCCACTGGTGCACCGTGGGCCGAGCAGTGTCGGCCGGCCGGAGAACAGTTGCCGGCGGCGGTGGCTCGCCGGCGAGCGGCGGCGCGGCGTCTACGGGGCACGGCAACCTACACGGAAAGGATGGGAAGGCGTGGTGCGAGCTCGCGGACCCGAAGATGAGGTTAATGGCGGCGGCGGGTGGCTGGAGGCGGGTCCAAGCGGCGGCGCCGCCATCGACGGCGTTCGGTTCTCCTAAGGCGGCACACTGAAGAAGTGAGAGCGGCCACGGAGGGCAGCTACAGGTCCCTCGCAGTCGAGCAAAGCTCGATGCGCACTTACCCTAGCGGCTAACGACGGCGGAACGGCGTTCGACGGCTGCGACGAACCCGGCGTTATCCGGCGGCTAAGGTTCCATCGATTTGGCGGCTAGGGTTCAAGTGACAGCGGCGTGCTAGGACTCGGGCACTGCCTTTTATAGACGCAGGGATCCTTGGGAGGCGCACCTGATGCGGACTCGGGCGGCAGCCGGTCGCGACGCGGCGCGGAGGCAGCGGGTGGCGGCTGACGAGTGGGCCCGTAGGGTGGGACCCACTTGTCGGCGAGAGAGCACGGCGAAGCGGCGGTTTGATGGGCCTCCCGGCCCAAGAAGGCGGGAGCGCGCGCTGCGCTTGGCGGGCCGCGGCGGCTGGGCGTGCGGCCTGGCGTGCTGGGGCGCTGGTCTGGCTGGCCTGTGGCCGCCAGTGGCCAGAGCTGGCCGCTGTGGCCGGCCGCTGCTGCCATTGCCGTGGCCATGGCTGGCCAATGCTGGCCATGGCCGGCTGGAGGTGGCCACTGGTGGCCAGGTTTGGCCATACTTGGCCAGAAGGGGCTAGGGTTGGCCAGAGTCCTCTATGGAGCAAAAATTTGACAACAAGTTCAAACAACCATCCAAAATTTATACAGCGGCATGAATGCACATACATGTATCTAGCCAAGATATGTTTTTATTTCATTAAATATTTATTTTGCCTATGTTAAATGCCCACAAAATAGCATTATTAAATCATTTTGGCTACTTTTAAAAACCTACAAAATTTAGCGTGTTACAACATCGTACCCGGCATATGCAAGCATCCTGTGCAGGTCGATGTATTGATGACTCTGAACAGCCGTACTCAATCAAAGGTCAATAAGAGAAGACTAATGTCCATCCATAATGCATGTGATTAAAATACTCACTTCAATCATGATGGACGTAGTGTTGTTGTTTACAACTTTTAGAGCACATGTTAATCTTACTATTACTAATTGGAGGCTTCAACGAAGGCAACACGTTGATTCTCACAAGACGCGCTAGAAAAATAGATAAATTCAAGAAATTCTCACAATTAATCAGATTCATCTGGCCATTAATTTAATAAGTTATGATCATCATTAGAGACAATAACCATTGGATCAATGAATTTGATTTTCCAAAAAATTATCCACCATTGCCGTTACGTAAGTTAAATTAAACAACCTATATCATTTACTATAACTACCGTGTTTTATGTTTCTTTTCAAGAAGCAATCTAATCTAACCGGGACATCGTTTGTCAACAAGCTTCTCCCGTTCCTCTTGGTGGCGTTCCAATTCTCCTTCCAGCGTCTGGCGGCACAAACTATTGCGGATCGTGAAATTTTTCTGGGACGCCAGGATCAGATTCTATGGGGGCAAGTTAAGTGCGAGAATCAGCCGACCCGGCATGTTCTGTCGTCTGTCTGAGGCAATATGGACCACAACTCTGCACTGCATTGCAGTTGACATGCGCAAATTAAGATACGATATGCCCTGTGCCTGCGCTGAGGCTACACACCGGCGTGCCTCAGATTAATCCTCTAGACGAAATATCATGGGTGGTGCCGTACGTGGTGGCAAGATCGGCAACTGCAAGATGCAGGAGAAGATGCGGGAGATATATATCTACATCCATATATGCATCGTGGCATGCATCCTGTGTGCCCCCAGCCCTGCATGAACCGTTTTATATATATGCATTGCCTCCCCGTGGTTGATCATTACACCCGAAACAGAGATGCTTGGCCTGATGACGAGCTCCAAGATGGGCAACATGCACCAATGGCGAATTGCAACCATGGTAACGCCCAGTCATCAAGATACATATATGCATCTCTATGTATACAATGTAAGTATTTTGTTTCCTATTAATTACTTTTTGATAAAAAAAGATGGCATACCTATGAGTTAGGGTCTGTCAAGATCACAACCAGATTATTATAACCTGGATTACTATAATAATTAGTATTATTGGATTGTCATTGATTATGGTTGGTTAAAGTGCGAAATTCATATGTTATTTCTTTATAGTTGGCAAGTTGGACAATCTGTTGGAGGACAATTAGTACAGTCGGTTGGGTGGCAAGTTACATTTTCAGTACCAATAATCCTGTATAACCTGATTTCACCTAGATTTTGCAATTATTATAATCATGTGTTTTGATGACTATAATAATTCATTATATAAACAGCCATGTTTGGATCAAAATTGTTGCAATATAATCTAATTATTACAATCGAAGGGGTATCCAAATATGTTTTTATTTGTAGGTTAATGTAATGACTCTTATAATTTGATAACCTAGGACGAAAGTCCTATCTGATTCACCACCCGGCCAACAGTCTAAGGAAATCTTGAAACCTAGAGAGAAGGTAGGATATATTGAAGAGTTTCCTGTCCAGCCTATCAAATTCAAAATTAAGGTGTATGTGATAAAAAAAAACACCATGGCTGCTTCCAACAGTTCCTTTATCCAGCATCCTATATTTAGTTGTAAACTAATGCTCCCTGTCCCCTAATTTTAGGGTGACATATTGTCCACATATATGTTATCTCAGATAGCAGGGGAGAACTTTTAAAGGATAGGAATATTTGAGGAGAACTTTTGTTAGGAAGCATCCATAAGATGAGGATATGGAGGATTAAATTTTGGAGCTGATAAGGGCTCTTGAATATAAGGAGATATATAGGGTCAGGTTGACCATGATTTGTTCGATTGAAATTATGGTTTTTTGGCATGTGAAATCAAAGACAGTCTGCCTTATAAATTATTTTACCATAGAGGTATGGTATATGCAAAAAAACTGATTTGTTATCTAACAGGTAATGAAGAGCAAAAAAAAAAAAACAAGTCTAAACAATTACTAAACAGTGTTGTATAGTGTTCTATACAATTGCCAGCGACGTGGGTACATGAGGGAGTAGAAATGGTATACAAAAAGAAGGTATAATATGGTGGATACATATTATGTTATTGTACATATTATGGAATATAGTAATAAAAGAGTCTGTCCCTAGATTATTGTCGTTGATTATTGTTGTTTAAAGTGACAAATACACATAACCTCCAAAAAAGTCAGTCTCCCATAGATTGTTGGATTATTGAAATTATGGTGTTTTTATCATAAGAATCCATCCATAATCTCATTTGGATCACCATCAGATTATTTTGGTCTACATCAATACATGAAATTCCACAAAACATATATATCCTCCATTCCAAATTGTAAGTGGCTGTGACTTTTCTAGGTACATAATATATACTATGAATACATATAAAATGTATATCTAGGTACGTAGGGAAAGCTTGACTTTTGAAATGTTATCATTGTGTTATTCTGTCTCCGGGATTATGAAAGTGCATGGTATGGTATGGGCCACTAGATGTTTTTTGAGCAATGTCAAAAATAATATGTTACAAAATTATAATTAAAAAAAATCAGAACAAGTCCAGTACTACCATATGCATATGATCAACCGTCCAATTAGTTTTTCATATACTGTAGTTGAAGTTATAAAGGTTTGGTTGCCCACCTTTAGACTCTTGAGCATGCTTATACTGCTACAACAAAAAACTGGCCATCTCAAGCATGATTAAAAATGTTT
>CM041636.1:19894507-19908171 GCA_023333625.1 Bothriochloa decipiens
TCTTGTTGAGGGGACCTAAGAATGTGACTTTCATTTTACCACTTGCATCCTTTCTTAGCAAGTAGTGAGCATTGAAAGCAAAAGGTCTAGCATGCTTGGGCAAGGATTGTGGTGAGGGATTTTCACACTCATGAGCAAAGTGGCCTTCCAATCCACACTCAAAGCATCTCTTTGGCTTTGGCTTTGGCTTTTGTTGAGTTGCTTGCTTAGCTTGAACTTGTTTTTCTTGGTGTGCCTTGAACCCAATGCCACTTCTATCGGTCTTCATCACAGTGTTCATCAAGAGCTCACTTTGAAGTGACTTGCCTTTTGCAAACTTGCTCAACCCAATCTTGAGATGTTCTTTCTCTTGCTTGAGCTTCTTGTTTTCTTCTAGGAGTGACTTGTACTCGAGTGTTGACTCTTTGTCATGATCAAGGTTTTTCATGGAAGTTGTGTTGATGGCCTTAGCTTGTTCAAGATTCTTCTTGAGCTCTTCATATTCATTCTTGAGCTTAGCATAGTCATCATAGCTCTCGGCCTCAACCACTTTCTTGCCCTTGTCACTAGAGCTTTGCTCAATGCTCTCCACAAGCAAGTCATCACATGATGTAGCTATATCAATCTTAACAACATTGTTAGAAGCATCATGTGTTTCGGCAAGAATATCATAAGCAACAACAACATTATCATGATTAATTTTGATAGTTGTATACTTCTCTTTTAAAACATCATAGCTAGTGTTGAGCTCATTGTATTTCTTCTCAAGTTTATCATAGTTTTCTTTTAGCTCCCTTTTAGAGGCTTTTAGTTCTTTAAACTTGGAAGATACAACATCAAATTTTTCATTTAGCTCATCACTAGTATCTTTTAATTTATCATACTTTTCAATAAGAGAGGTATTTTCACTATCAAGTTCATCGTTTTTAGCTCTTGTCTTGATAATGATTTTAGTATACTTATTTAGCAACTTCACAAGTTCATCATATGAAGGAGATTCAAATTCATCTTCACTATCACTATCACTATCACTATCACTATCATTATCACTATCCTCATGTTTAGGATCTACCTTCCGGTCACCTTTGCCCATAAGACAAAAATGTGTAGAGGATGAGAAAAATGGTAGTGGTTGTGGTGGCGGTGAAGAACCAATGCCTATGGCGGCAACCTTCTCATCATCACTATCATCATCGGATGACCCACAAGAAGACTCAATATTGGTGAGCCAATCACCAACAATATAAGCCCTTCCATTCTTCTTCTTGTGGTACTCCTTCTTCTTGTGGAACTTTTCCTTATTTTTCTTTTCTTGCTCATCATCATCATCATCACTTGTATCACCTTTCTTGTTCTTGCCCTTCTTCTTGTACTTGTCCCTTGGAGGCTCCGGGCATTGATGAGAAAGATGACCAAGCTTGTGGCAATTATAGCACTCCATCTCGGAGATGGGTTTTCTCTTGCTACTTGTAAAGAACTTCTTCTTCTTGCTATCAAAATTGATGCCATTCTTGTTTAGCTTTTTCATCATCTTGGTGGTTTGCTTGACCATGAGAGCAAGATTTGAGTCATCAACTTCACCATCACTTGAATTGTCATAGGAGATCTTTTCTTTGCCCTTTCTTTGACAGCTAGCATTGAGGGCCAAGTCCTTCTTTTTAGATGATGCACCATCCTCGGGAGTGAGGTGCATGTACATCTCATGAGCATTGATCTTTCCCAATATTTGTGTCGGAGTGGCATTGGAAAGATCTCCTTGGTGAAGCACGGTGACAATGTGGCCATACTTCTCAATGGGAAGAACACAAAGAATCTTCCTTGCAACATCGGATGGCGACATTTGATTAAGCCCAAGTCCATTTAGTTCTTCTACAAGAATGTTCAAACGTGAGTACATTTCATTGGCGCTTTCATTAGCTTTCATTTCAAATGCATTTAATTTGCGCATAACAAGATGATAGCGCTCCTCACGCTCACTCTTTGTTCCCTCGTGGAGTGCACAAAGTTCTGTCCATAGTTCATGGGCGTTTTTGTGATTTCGCACATGGTTAAACACATCTTTGCAAATGCCTCTAAATATGTGATTTTTGGCTTTTGCACTCCATTTTTCTTGCTCCTCCTCATTAGGTGTAAGAGGAACGCCTTCCTTAGGTTTTGGAAAACCTTCGGTGGCGGCTCTAAGACATAGAGCATGTTGAGCTTCTAAATAAGACTCCATTCGGACTTTCCAATAAGGAAAATCATCGCCTTCGAACATAGGCGGTGGTCCATCCCCATGAGACATCTTTACTCTAAGCGGTTAAGCCTAATTTAGAGCAACTCGGCTCTGATACCACTTGAAAGAATCAAGATGCCCAAGAGGGGGGGGGTGAATTGGGCTAATTCTAAAATTTCTTGCGGAATTAAAACCTATTAGCCCATTTCACCCTATGTGCCTATGTGTGTTCCTAAGGATTCTACCGAGAAAAGTTTTGCACCCTAGTTCCAATCCTAATCTAGCATGGCAATTCTAAGAATGTAAATTACGGAAATGTAAATGCTGGAAAGTAAATGCGGAAAGTAAAGGGGCAAGGAACACGGCGATGTTTTCCCGAGGTATCGGAGAGTCGCCACTCTCCACTAGTCCTCGTTGGAGCACCTGCGCAAGGGTATAGCTCCCCCTTGATCCGCGCAAGGACCAAGTGCTCTCTTCGGGCTGATTCTTTCACTCCGTCGCGGTGAATCGCCGGAACCGCTCACAACTTGAGTTGGGTCATCCACAAGCTTCGCCGGATGATCACCAAACTCCCAATCACCACCAAGCCGTCTAGGTGATGGCGATCACCAAGAGTAATAAGCACAAGCTCTCACTTGACCTCGCAAAGCCTAATGAGACGATGGATGCACACTTGCTACTCTTGATTCACTAATGAGTGCTAATCAATGGATTCTCAAATCACTAGCACCTCACTAGGGCTCTTGCTCTCTTTTGACACTAAAGAGGTTGTTCAGCTGAAGAAAATAGGCAAGACAACTGGTATGGAGGGGTAGGAGATGTATTTATAGCCCCACGGGCCAAATCCAACCGTTACCTTCCAAACCACGATTTTCGGGGTCACCGGACGCGTCCGGTCCCCAGCACAGGACGCGTCCGGTCTGTTCAATCTTTCAAATACGCGAACGAACTCAGCTAGCCATTACGTACCCACCGAACGCGTCCGGTGAGTTACACCGGACGTGTCCGGTGTTTCGGTCTGAAAACATAGCTTCTGGACAGCGTCTGGTGTAGCACCGGACGCGTCTGGGCCGGCGTCCGATCCGTTATCATTTTCGGCGTTGCACCAGACGCGTCTGGTGCTTACCACCGGACTCACTGTCCCAGCGTCCGGTGCGTTCAAACACTCTGCTGCACACGCAAATGAATAGACCGGACGCGTCCGGTCCTATTCGGTCCAGCGTCCGGTGCAGCTAGAACAACCGTTCCACTTCGAATTCGACGATCTTTGTGAACGGCTTTAACTCCAACGTACCTTAGGGCCTTTTTGTAGTTACCTAGTACTAAGTTTCACAAGTGTGCATCACACCTAAACCATTAGACTTATCTAGGTCAAGCTACCTGTTTGCACCCCCCTTAATAGTACGGCCAAAGGAAAAAACAAAGTCCTAACGACTAATCCGACGTCACCCAACACCATGGACGATTGGAACTAACCATTCTTGACCTTGTCGTCCATCCTTTGAAAACCGAAACGATTTCCATCGTCAAGGGAGCATGAAACCCGTATTGCCCACGGCATCCATCACCATAACCTAACTTACCAATGTTCTGCAAAACACACGTTAGTTATGGTAAATATTGTCATCAATCATCGAAACCACATTAAGGGGCCTAGATGCTTTCAATCTCCCCCTTTTTGGTGATTGATGACAACCTCTTGAGTATGGAGATTTTTAGTGAGGTTTTCAACTATGCTTAGTTCACATGAGCCTTTGAGAATAAGAACAAAGGATTAGAGTGACTCATGTGACACCAAGCCAACATAGTGTACTCATATTGTCTGCATGAAGAGTTAGTACAACATATATATCGCTAGCTCATATGGAATTGGAGTACAAACGCGGAAGCAAAAACACATATGAGTCAAGCACAACGAGTGACATATATAAATATCATGAGAAAGTCATAACCATGTCACATATATCATAAACAAATGCATAAGCAAATATGATACAGATGGAAGTATCACACAAACAACCAGAAATATAAAGAGTGCAAGAATACATAATTATATCACTAACTCCCCCTGAAACTCGACATACTCTCTCTAACTCCCCCTGAAACTCGACATACTCTCTCTCTCCCCCTTTGGCATCAAGTACCAAAAACTAAAGATCTGAGGAAGGAGGAGGAGAAGACGTGCCAGTCGCCGGAGGTCGAGGTGTCACAACGTACTGATCGGGATCATTAGAACTCGACGCGGGACTCAGCTGACCTGTAGCACCTTGACCCTCTGACGGTGTAGCTGACGGAGGAGCGGTCTGGGTCGGTGCTACGGCCTCGGGGGAAGGATCAACAGCTGTCTGAGAAGAAGGCTCTGGAATGCCTGGAAGCTGCTGTACTGAAGGCACTGGGGGAGCCTCTGAGGAAGCTATCAACGAAGGTACCGTCTCAGTGGTACCTGCCTCTGTCACTGGCACTGGCTGGGTTGGGAGCTGAGGAACAGATACTGTAGAAGTCGACGGGCCCAGAGAAGTGAACGTCGGTGAAGGGTGGCCCGTGATCTAACTGAAGGTAGCCTGTAGAGTGTCTGACCCTGTAGCTGGAGTGAAGAGCTGTCCAGACCCTATTGGTGAAAAGCCCTGGTGTAGGGGTGAGAGCTGGAACTGCTGTGGCACCTGTATAGCTGGAGAAGAAGGTCCGGGTGCCTGAGACTGTGGTGGCAGCTGTAAAGTCTGAGCCTGTGGCAGCTGAGCTCCAGTGTGCTGAAACAGATGGGCTATCAAACCAAACATCTGCTGCTGAGAGAGTATCGTCTGTCTTTGGGTCTTAGCCTGCTGCCTCTGAAACTCGGCCTGCTGCCTCTGGAAGTCAAGCTGCTCCCTCTGAATCCGCAGCTGCTCCTGCTGGAAGGCATCCTGTCGGCCATGAATCTCTGCGATAGTTGCATTCTATTGGGCCATGGCTGCCTCAAACCGCTGATCAGCACGCTCCTGGTGTGCAGTCAGACGCTCAAGTAGTGAAGCTACAGCTAACCCAGATCCACTGGCCTCTGTGTCGTGACTGCAGGGGACGTACTTAGGAATCGTGAAGTCCTCGTCATCCGAGTCATCAGAGTCAAACTCGACCCCCGCTGCCTCCTGTGCTGCCATCTGTGCCTCCTCTGCAGCTCCAACCTCTGCAATCGTAGCATCCTGCTCTGCGACTGTCTCTGGCACTGGTGGCCTGTGGCTTTGCCGGATAGGTGGCACTACAGTGGCTGACCTGAGGAGCTGGGTAGCGTCGTACCTCGGGAAAGCGCTGGTGGAGGTCTGGTACGTCTCAACTGCTGCAGGAGGAGTGGGCCTGATGCCGTGGTAGACCAAGAAGGTAAGCCAGTTTGCATAGTGCATGTTCCTCTTGGTCTTGAAACCCTCATAGATCACATCCTCGATCTCACAGAGTATAAAGTCCCAGAGGTCAAAAGGAATCTTCCGAATAAGATGAGACAGAACCCACTGCTGAAGACGTGTGAGTGACTCTCTCTGTCCCTCTCTGGGTAAAACAGTCCTCTTGACTATCGACTCAAGGACCCGAGCTGTAGGGGTGAGGTCTTTGGTCATCCTGCTGGATCCCTCACCAAAGTCTCCCCTAAAGATATCTCGGACATCTGCGGCTGAGGGGAGTACACCGGTATGTGGTCGACGAGGAGGGTCCAGATCAGGAAAGCAGATCTGGTGCAGGAGGACAGGCTGGTACTCTAGCCTAAGAATCCGACGGGCCTCTGCACTACTGAGCTCTTGCCTCTCACCCAAGTAACTGAAGTGAATAGCTGTATGATCTGGTGCAATCCATACCGTGGCATAGAACTCTCTGACCCACTCTGGTACGTAGTGGCCAGTCCTGCCAATGAGGTCAAGAAGCCCGGGCTGCGCTGAGAGGTACTCAATAAACTGGTCGCCGACAACCCTGGCAAAGTCCTGAACTGAAATCTCTCTCATGGCAGTGAAGGGTGCACGAGTGTCGACGTAGGCCCTATAGAAGTCCTCGTGCAGGGCAGTGTGGAAGTACTCGACTCCATGCTGCCTCTCCCTGGGGAACCACTCGCTCAGAGGGACACATCGTAGGCTTTTGATCTTCCTGGTACCCTGATGTGTAAGGTCTAGATGCCTGACTGCAGGGACTCTAACTGAACGCCCCCACGTCCCTGAGGTGAAACTGAGGGGACTGACTCCTATCGCTGATGAGGTGTACCTGAAGCAGATCGATCATACTGCCAGCGACGACGAGTAGGGTATCGTCTCGGAACCGACTCCTCTGGCTGCTCTGGCTGTGACTGTGGAGAAACTGATGGTTCCTAAATCACAACTCCTCCACGCCTGCCACCCAGGTGAGCTCTGTCAGCTGCATCTGCCACTACCTCTGCTGTCTGTGCTTCACTCTCTACTCTGGTCCTCTTCTTCTTCTTGGTGGCAAGCATCTTTGACTTCCCTTTTACCGTCGTAGGGATGCGAGAAGGACGAGGAGGACTGTCGTCTCCACCATCACCACTGGGACTGACCCTTTTGCAATGAGCCATGTTGAGAGGACAAGCACGACCTTGATGAAAAGGGTAAATGACCGCGGCGGAGGCAAAGCGGCACTGGGGCGAACCACTTTAGACTGAAGAACGGCACAAGGACGAAGCGACACAAGAGACTCGCGGCGCGACCAAAGGAAGCGTTGCAGCGCGGAGCAGAGGAATGCAACGACGTAGCGGCACTGCAAGCTAGGGTACCGTGGCTCGGGTACAGTGGAGCGACGAGGCTCTGGGGGACGACGCAGTGCCAGGCGAGCAAGACGAGGTGCGCGGGCCAGCGGCGACAGCGTGGTGTGCGGGCGTGCGGCGAGGGCGCGGCGGCGCGGCGGTGGGGCGCGGGCGCACGGCGATGGCGTGGTGCGCGGGCGCGCGGCGAGGGCGCGGAGGGGCGGTGCAGGGACGAGCGACGCAGCGGCGCGACGAGGTGCGGTGCACGGCGACGGCGGGCGCGGACGGGCGTGGGCGGGCGCGCGGCGACGGCGGGCGCGGACGGGCGCGGGCGGAGGTGCGGTGGAAACCCTAGCGAAGGGACCCACTTGTCGGATTAAATATGCCCGTCAACCGAGCACCGGACACTGGTTCGGGCACCAGACGCAGTCCAGAGAGCCCCGAAAAGTCTCGATAGCACCGGACGCGTCGGGTCTGAGGCACCGAACGCAGGGTTCCGGCGTCCGGTGCATTGAAAAAATTTACAACTACTGCTCGACCACACCGGACGCGTCCTGTCATCCGACACCGGACGCGGCCGGGTTACTGTGCAGCGTCCAGTCTTTAGATTTCAGGAAACGCTGGCCGCTGAACTGACCGGACGCCGGGGGCAGCGTCCGGTGCGTTGGGTTTAAGCGTCCGGTGCTCAAATTTTGCGGATTTTGAGCCCCAAACTTCGCGACACTTTCTCCCAACTTTGTTCCAACTCAAATAAGATTCAAATAAACACTAGTTGGAAGAAGTATGAGAACCTCACTCGAAAACCCTCAATTTTTTATTTATTTTTCCATAGGCTTACCATATACTTAGATTTTTATGAAAATAGGCAATAAGATCGAGCGAGGAACCAAACGACAAAAAAACAATCATGCATATGCAATGCGATAAGAATTTGAATCTAGTCGACTTGTCAAGTTTGAACCAAGGGTAAGCTTCTTCACACCTCTAAAGAGGGTTATCTTAACCATGTTAGACAGGTCCTATGTGCATTACAAGTATTTAAATATGCACTATATCACAATGCAATGCAATTTGACGACACATTTATCTTTTAATGAAATTGCTTAGATCAAGAATATTTAGCTCATTTATCAACCTACAAAAGGTTGATTCATCCAAGGGCTTAGTGAAGATATCCGCAAGTTGATCTTCCGTTCTCACACCAACTAGAGATATATCCCTTTTAGAGACATGATCTCTAAGAAAGTGGTGGCGGATATCTATGTGCTTAGTACGAGAGTGTTGAACCGGATTATTAGCAATTTTAATGGCACTTTCATTGTCGCACAATAGTGTTACTTGACCGAGGTTGACTCCATAGTCAAGGAGGGTTTGCTTCATATATAAAATTTGTGCACAACAAGCCCCCGTGGCAATGTATTCCGCCTCGGTGGTGGACAAAGCAACACTATTTTGCTTCTTAGATGACCAAGAGACAAGTGACCTCCCAAGCAAATGGCACCCTCCGGATGTGCTTTTTCTATCAAGTTTTTAACCGGCATAATCCGAATCGGAATAGCCAACAAGTTGGAATCTTGCTCCTTTGGGATACCATAGGCCAATGCTTGGGGTTAGCTTAAGATACCTAAGGATTCTTTTTACGACACTTAAATGAGCTTCCTTAGGATCGGCTTGAAAGCGAGCACACATACATACACTAAACATGATGTCGGGCCTAGATGCGGTAAGGTACAATAAACTACCGATCATAGAACGGTAGAGTTTGATCAACCGAGTTACCTCCCTCATCAAGATCGAGATGCCCATTTGATGCCATGGGTGTGTTGATTGGCTTGCAATCCTTCATATCAAACCTCTTTAGAAGGTCCTTGGTGTATTTCTCTTGAGATATGAAGGTTCCTTCTCTCAATTGCTTGATTTGAAACCCAAGGAAGAAGGTGAGCTCACCAATCATAGACATCTCGAACTCTTTTGACATCATGTCACCAAATCTCTTGCATTCTTCTTCATTTGTTGAGCCAAAAATGATGTCATCAACGTACACTTGACAAATGAAAATTTCCCCATTATGCTTTTTGGTGAATAGTGTAGTATCTACTTTCCCAATTGTGAAGCCCTTCTTAATAAGAAAGTCCTGAAGGCGCTCATACCAAGCTCTTGGAGCTTGCTTAAGTCCATATAACGCCTTCGATAACCTATAAACATGATTAGGATATCTAGGGTCCTCAAAACCGGGAGGTTGATCAACATAGACACGCTCATTAATGAAGCCATTTAAAAAAGCACTTTTCACATCCATTTGAAATAGTTTCACATCATGATGTGATGCATATGAAAGGAGGATACGAATGACTTCAAGTCTTGCAACCGGGCAAAGGTCTCTCCAAAATCCAAGCCTTCAACTTGAGAGAACCCCTTTGCCACGAGCCTTGCCTTGTTTCTCACAATGGTGCCTTGGTCATCTTGCTTGTTGCGGAACACCCACTTGGTTCCAATGATTCTTGCATCTTTGGGACGCTCTTCAAGTGTCCATACTTGATTACGGGTGAAGTTGTTCAATTCTTCATGCATGGCATTCACCCAATCCGGATCCTTGAGAGCTTCATCTATATTTTGAGGCTCAATGCAAGAAACAAAAGAGTGATGTTCAACAAAGTTAGTCATATTTTGAGATCTAGTTGAAACACCTCTTTTTGGATCCCCTATGATGAGTTCTTGAGGATGGGCTTGAAGTTGTGGAGCTCTTCTTTCAACCACTTGAGGAGAAGGTTTAGGAGCATTAACATCTTGAGCTTGTGTTTCTCTTTGTTCATGGGAGACATGAGTATCTTCATGTTCGTGTCTCCCATCTTTATCTTCATCTTGAGACACATTTGATGAGGAAGAGGGCTTGTGAATGACTTGCACATCATCTTTATCATCCTCTTTAGGCTTGATGTCTCCCACAGGAATGTTCTTCATGGCTTCCCTCAATGGTTCATCACCTACATCATCAAGATTCTCAATTGCTCCTTGGGAGCCGTTAGATTCATCAAACTCCACATCATATGTTTCTTCTACCAAGCCGGTGGCATGGTTGAATACACGATATGCTTTGGATTTTGATGAGTAGCCAACAAGAAAACCAATGTCACAACGTCTTTGGAACTTTCCTAGGTGTTGCCTTTTCTTGTAGATGTAACATTTGCAACCAAACACCCGAAAGTATGAGACGTCCGGCTTCTTCCCATTTAGCAACTCATAGGGGGTCTTGCAAAGGAACTTGTGAAGATATAACTGGTTGGATGCATAGCATGCGGTGTTGATTGCTTCGGCCCACAAGTTCTCCGGTGTATTGTACTCATCAAGCATGGTTCTTGCAAGTGTGATGAGTGTCCGATTCTTCCTCTCTACTATGCCATTTTGTTGAGGTGTGTAGGTGGATGATACTTCATGCTTGATCCCAATTTCATCACAATAGGCTTCAATGTGTGTGTTGTCAAATTCCTTCCCATTGTCACTTCTTATCTTCTTGATCTTGACATCAAATTCATTTTGAGCTCTCTTTGCAAACTTCCTAACGCAACTTGCCACTTCGGTCTTGTCATGAAGAAAGAATGTCCAAGTGTATCTTGAATAATCATCAACAATCACTAGACAATATAGATTTCCTCCAAGACTCTTGTATGTGGTTGGTCCAAACAAATCCATATGCAAAAGTTCTAGCACTCTCGATGTTGACAAGAAAGCTTTGGTTGGATGAGTGTTTGCAACTTGCTTGCCGGCTTGACATGCACTACAAGGTTTGTTCTTTTCAAATTTCACATTTTTCAAGCCTCTCACTAAATCTTTCTTCAAGAGCTTCTTAAGTGTACTCATTCCAACATATGCTAGCCTCCTATGCCACAACCAACCATGAGAGATTTTGGTGAACAAACATGTGTTCAAGCTTGCATCTTTGGAGGAGAAATCCACTAGATAGAGATTGTTGTATCTAAAACCCTTGAATATCACTTGAGCATCTTCTTTCTTGGTAACAATCACTTCATTTTCATCAAACAAGCATTGGAAGCCAAGATCACATAATTGACCAACGGATAGCAAGTTAAAGCTCAAAGGTGCAACATAAAGCACATTTGACAAAGAGTAATCATTTGATATAGTAACCTTGCCCAACCCTTTGACTTTTCCCTTTGAGTTATCACCAAATGTAATCTTATCTTGATCTTGGTCTCCATCATCAAATGAGGTGAACATACGAGGATCACCGGTCATGTGTTGTGTACAACCACTATCAATTATCCAATGACTTCCTCCGGTCTTGTAGTTCACCTACACACAATAGATCAAGCTTGTTGTTTAGGGGCCCAAACTTGATGAGGGCCCTTTGCTTTCTCAACTAGTGACTTTGCAACCCAAATTTTCTTAGGCCTATTCTTGTTGAGGGGACCTAAGAATGTGACTTTCATTTTACCACTTGCATCCTTTCTTAGCAAGTAGTGAGCATTGAAAGCAAAAGGTCTAGCATGCTTGGGCAAGGATTGTGGTGAGGGATTTTCACACTCATGAGCAAAGTGGCCTTCCAATCCACACTCAAAGCATCTCTTTGGCTTTGGCTTTGGCTTTTGTTGAGTTGCTTGCTTAGCTTGAACTTGTTTTTCTTGGTGTGCCTTGAACCCAATGCCACTTCTATCGGTCTTCATCACAGTGTTCATCAAGAGCTCACTTTGAAGTGACTTGCCTTTTGCAAACTTGCTCAACCCAATCTTGAGATGTTCTTTCTCTTGCTTGAGCTTCTTGTTTTCTTCTAGGAGTGACTTGTACTCGAGTGTTGACTCTTTGTCATGATCAAGGTTTTTCATGGAAGTTGTGTTGATGGCCTTAGCTTGTTCAAGATTCTTCTTGAGCTCTTCATATTCATTCTTGAGCTTAGCATAGTCATCATAGCTCTCGGCCTCAACCACTTTCTTGCCCTTGTCACTAGAGCTTTGCTCAATGCTCTCCACAAGCAAGTCATCACATGATGTAGCTATATCAATCTTAACAACATTGTTAGAAGCATCATGTGTTTCGGCAAGAATATCATAAGCAACAACAACATTATCATGATTAATTTTGATAGTTGTATACTTCTCTTTTAAAACATCATAGCTAGTGTTGAGCTCATTGTATTTCTTCTCAAGTTTATCATAGTTTTCTTTTAGCTCCCTTTTAGAGGCTTTTAGTTCTTTAAACTTGGAAGATACAACATCAAATTTTTCATTTAGCTCATCACTAGTATCTTTTAATTTATCATACTTTTCAATAAGAGAGGTATTTTCACTATCAAGTTCATCGTTTTTAGCTCTTGTCTTGATAATGATTTTAGTATACTTATTTAGCAACTTCACAAGTTCATCATATGAAGGAGATTCAAATTCATCTTCACTATCACTATCACTATCACTATCACTATCATTATCACTATCCTCATGTTTAGGATCTACCTTCCGGTCACCTTTGCCCATAAGACAAAAATGTGTAGAGGATGAGAAAAATGGTAGTGGTTGTGGTGGCGGTGAAGAACCAATGCCTATGGCGGCAACCTTCTCATCATCACTATCATCATCGGATGACCCACAAGAAGACTCAATATTGGTGAGCCAATCACCAACAATATAAGCCCTTCCATTCTTCTTCTTGTGGTACTCCTTCTTCTTGTGGAACTTTTCCTTATTTTTCTTTTCTTGCTCATCATCATCATCATCACTTGTATCACCTTTCTTGTTCTTGCCCTTCTTCTTGTACTTGTCCCTTGGAGGCTCCGGGCATTGATGAGAAAGATGACCAAGCTTGTGGCAATTATAGCACTCCATCTCGGAGATGGGTTTTCTCTTGCTACTTGTAAAGAACTTCTTCTTCTTGCTATCAAAATTGATGCCATTCTTGTTTAGCTTTTTCATCATCTTGGTGGTTTGCTTGACCATGAGAGCAAGATTTGAGTCATCAACTTCACCATCACTTGAATTGTCATAGGAGATCTTTTCTTTGCCCTTTCTTTGACAGCTAGCATTGAGGGCCAAGTCCTTCTTTTTAGATGATGCACCATCCTCGGGAGTGAGGTGCATGTACATCTCATGAGCATTGATCTTTCCCAATATTTGTGTCGGAGTGGCATTGGAAAGATCTCCTTGGTGAAGCACGGTGACAATGTGGCCATACTTCTCAATGGGAAGAACACAAAGAATCTTCCTTGCAACATCGGATGGCGACATTTGATTAAGCCCAAGTCCATTTAGTTCTTCTACAAGAATGTTCAAACGTGAGTACATTTCATTGGCGCTTTCATTAGCTTTCATTTCAAATGCATTTAATTTGCGCATAACAAGATGATAGCGCTCCTCACGCTCACTCTTTGTTCCCTCGTGGAGTGCACAAAGTTCTGTCCATAGTTCATGGGCGTTTTTGTGATTTCGCACATGGTTAAACACATCTTTGCAAATGCCTCTAAATATGTGATTTTTGGCTTTTGCACTCCATTTTTCTTGCTCCTCCTCATTAGGTGTAAGAGGAACGCCTTCCTTAGGTTTTGGAAAACCTTCGGTGGCGGCTCTAAGACATAGAGCATGTTGAGCTTCTAAATAAGACTCCATTCGGACTTTCCAATAAGGAAAATCATCGCCTTCGAACATAGGCGGTGGTCCATCCCCATGAGACATCTTTACTCTAAGCGGTTAAGCCTAATTTAGAGCAACTCGGCTCTGATACCACTTGAAAGAATCAAGATGCCCAAGAGGGGGGGGG
>CM041636.1:19915751-20021397 GCA_023333625.1 Bothriochloa decipiens
CTACAGTGGATGTTAATGCTTGAGCAAATTCATTGAGATGTGAGTCAACATTTAAGCTTTTCATGCATTTGGATCGATATATATATCCCTTGCTTCCTGTGGTTTTATTGAATGCGAATTTGCATCCCTTTATTAAATTAATAATATAATAAACCTAATAAATTGATTTTCTGAACTCTCTACGGGAATATATTTACATGTGTGTTGCACTTAACCTTTAATAGAGGGGTCTTATTACTGACTGCATGGCACATTTTATATTGTTCAACACATTCTACATTATAGCCTATACGCAAATTGTTATGGAAACTTTATTTGTCCTGACATGTAATTGAGTAAGGGATCTATTTTCTTTACATAAAATTTTAACAAATATATATAATATGTAGCACTAGCCCGTGCATGTGCACGGGTTGATGGACTAGTAACTACTAATTAGATACAACAAACCCACAAAGCATACAGGTGGTTGGTATACCTCAATGTCCTCGCCCGAAAAGAAAGCTACACCTGGAAGTATATTTATAGTCAACCCCTACCAACGGCATCAAAATATGTTCAACTATAACCCGGTCACGGCTTCCCCATGGCCGGACTGGTGTCGACTGGGCGCTTCATGAGCCGAGCTGAAGGACTAGTAGTACGAATTATCTTGATTTCAACTATATAACCCCGTCATAATTTATTTACTATATAAAACAATTATCTTAATTTCAATTGAATACGCTAACTAGGACCTGTAGTACGAACTAGGACCAGTAGTACGTTATGTTATCTTAGAGCCACTCGAGCAAGCTTGTTATTGCCTTAGACGAACCTCGATATGACCATACTGGGCGGTTATCATTTATCAATACTAATTTAGGTCACACAGCCCCAAGGAACCAAATTCAATCTAGCCAACATTTAGGTCCGGTGCTCATCTTAGAGTGTCACACATACAGACATCACCAAGTGCTTCTAATTAATGATGGGCGCAAGTACCTACAATATGTTGTTAGAGGAGTCTGATGGGGAGCGCAAGACACCCATGAAATATCTTCAAACCATAAACGAAACCACATGCTCGAGACATACCTGTGTTGGGATATCTGCCAGCTATGTGCTACCCTAGCCGGCTTAGACTGTTCTAGAGCTTCACCGTACTTGGACGACTAGCTAGCCATGCATCAACAACGAAGAGCAAGTAGTACGCAGTTGATAGGGAGAACCAGAAAAAAAGAATAATAGAATTTTTTTTAATGATTGGTACATGGATCTTTCAAACTCGCTTATCCGATCATATTGATAGAGGTAGATTGTAGCTTAACGGAGGTTGATGATTAGTAGCCTCCATGCAGATCATGAAAAGTGAGACAAAGCAAAGATACAAAGTCTAAGGATACTTTTATATTGTTAGAGAGAACATCACAATAATGACGTATAGTTTTTTGACTTCAAAATATAGCTTGTACATGTTTGGGTCGACTACGATTTTGAAAGCCATTTATAACCCTCATGCTCCTCTACATGACCAAGGAGGGTTCTAGGTGCCTGTGAGGAAGAGTTGATGCTAGAGCCCCACTGCTAACACCAATTCCTGAAATGTCATTCTCAACTTTTTTTTGGGATGGAAGAAGAATATAATTATATCTTACTATTACTAATTAGAGGCTCCAATGAAGACACCACGTTAATCCTCACTAGACGCGCTAAGAAAAAAAGATAAATTCTAAAAATTCTCACAATAATCAGAAAAATCTGGCCTTTGATTCGGTAGACATTAATCATCATCAATGATAATAGCCGTCAGATCTATTGTAATTTATATAAAAATAACACACCACTGCCATTATAAAAAATATATAAAGTAACCCCTAATTTTATGTCTAAATTACCCACCACTACCATTAGAAAAGATAATTTCAAATAATTCATATATTGTCCATAAATAATTACGAACATCTTCAATGTTAGCTATGAGGTCATAAAGTCATGTACGTCTTTGTCTCATCCCGAGACAAAGAGCCTGCCCGGCGTTGCTATTAATATTCTGTGATGATATTGACGAAGCCACCTAAACGTGATCCAACAAGAAACATGAGTAATCCTAACGTAGGTTTATGAATGAATATGACACCTAGGATGACATGAAATGGTTGCATGATAAGAGATGGTAATAAGCAGCCAATCATCCATTACCATTGTACCTATTACATAAAAAACGGATTCATATCTATTATTCTAGGAAAGATTATCCAATTAGTTACTACTGGAATATTGTACAACATCCAAGTCTATTAGTTATTAATCCTATAATCGTTTGGAGGAAAACTTTCACAATTAATTTAAAAACAGATTCATATCTCATTATCCTAGGAAAGATCATCCAGTTAGTTACTACTGGAATATTGTACCACCAAGTCTATTAGTTATTAATCCTATAATCGTTTGGAGGAAAACTTTCCCAATTAGTTTAATCCAGTAATCCTAAAATATTATAACAGTCCATGTTGGTAGTTTAATCTATATATTAATAATTTTTGGAGCCAATCTTTTGTATGTTAACAAATTAAAAAATTGCCTGATCTCCGAGAATGAAGGCTAAGATTTCTTTCTTTAAAGCATGAGCTCACTGCCATAGGGTATGTGAAATATAATAAGTCATTTTGTATTTACATTCTTTACTATATGGTGAACACAAATTCTCAAATAACAAAATACATCTCTTTTTGCCCAACCAGGTCAACCTACAATTAATTAGGTCATGCTTATACATATATAAGTGGCCCATTAAACAAATACAATGATTCTTTACAATATTATCAACAAAATATTCAAGCTTATTTTGCTCAAAACAAAATAGAAATATTTATCCTTACATGTGGAGAAGTCTAACCATATTTGTGAATAATACATATGTAATATATTATGTTTATAAGAAAAAGCATGAATATATGCCATCATAAAAATACAAAAATGAAAAATGACTTGAAATTAACATCAAAACTATATACATGTGCCATTATAAATTATAATTCAAAGTAACTGAGAAATTTGTATCTAAATTATCCACATTTGTCCTTATGATACGTAATGCAAAAGACCCCTAAATTCGCATTCAATAACCCACATATGTCACTAACAAAGTAACAAAAAGTAAAACATAAGATTTATGTCTAAAATATCCATCTTCGCTATTATAAACAAAATAAAATATCTCTAAACCTACATGTAAACACTAATATGAGTTATTATGACAAATAAATTGTTGAACACTATTATTTGAAATAATTTTGCTATAGTTTAATTATGGTGTACCAATGATGGTCTATTTTCAATAAATAAACAAACAAACACAAAAATTCGTGTAAACACTAATATATGTTAAATGAATAACCATTTGTATTTAAGTTTGTTTGCTATATATTAAATAAAATATTATGTTATGTCAATACCAGTAATCTATTTTTTTGATATTACAAAATAACAGTTTACATGACAATTAAATTATTTCATAGAGTAGTTCTAACATTTTAATTGCTGCAGTGCAATTGTAATGACTTTTTATAAATTTGACATTTTAATAATTGCAAAACAATTATAATGACTTTTATGTCAGAGTAGATAAAAACGTACCCTAGAATCTACACTTTTTTAAAATAAATAAAGTAAAAAAACCAGTGCCACTGTCAGGGTAACACATTAACCTAAGGCCAAAAAACCAAAGTTTCTATCCTAGGACATGCAATTAATAAATCCAACTCCAGTGCCACTGTCAAACAAAACATGTCCAACCTATATCTATAACTAACTATTCTATGTTACAGATTTGATCAAACAAATTTAGACGATGTTAGAATCAAACGCAATAAGATCCTATTTGCAACTTTGGAACCTAGGGTCTAATATTTTGCCACCAAGTTTAAACCACTACATAGCTCTTAAGGGTCCAAATAGGAGGTCTGAAGTGTTGTCTATAGTTCAGCCGATCTCACAAAAACGTTAAACTACACAAGTCGACTAAGTGGTCTATATCGACAAGATAATTCTAAAAGAAATGGCACAACCTATGACCATATAATCATGTTTCCACATCATCCTTTTCAATGGTGTAATTAATATATATTAAATAATTTGAAACAAGTGTCATATGTCAAAGTTAGAGCGATGACTTAATTACATTGATGATAGCCATACAAAATCAAAATATAAAAAACCAACAAATGAAAAAACAGACATCTATGATATGGACTTTCACATTAACCTCAAAAATTTCATCATACAAATCATAGAAAGACTATAACTTATGAAAACAATTGAAGGTACAAATCTCAATATTAAAGAAAGTTTTAGTAGTTAATATGAAGAGATTTTAATTAGTCCAACTTTATACACATGTGTAACTCCTAATTAGTTATATGAAAAAACTTTTGATTGTTATTATACATTAAATAAGGTTTTCTATTGCTTATCTAAAGTTAACCCGTACGAGAGCACGGACTGGTGGACTAGTTAGATAAAAGCTAGGTGGATCATTAGTAAAATACAAGCACCATGGATTACACTATATATAGATATCAAGAAGCTGATTTTCATCTAAATTGAACCCACACTGTGAATACCTCAAGATCTCAAAACCAAACCCGCACGACGCTGTGTGTAGTGTGCACTACTACAAATTCGACTATCACCGCCGCCCTTCGATATCAATTCTTGGCTTTAAAATCAGAAAATGATTGAAGAGTGGCCAAGAACCAACAGTCAAGCTAAACATCACTACCGGTTGATATAAAAACCTAGAAGTGTCTATCAATGTCGTTGAATTTGAAAACCCGACAGTGATATATACACCCTAAACCGAAATTTTTACTCAAACTGGTTAACTCTTGGATCACCTGTGTCACCACCTCTCTCTTCCTCTCCGCCCTCCTCCCCCAAATCTCGTCATTACACCTCGTCCTCCCCAACTCACCGGTCACCTTCTCCCAAGATCTCATCCCTGCACTACACTGTGACCCTGCTATACGCCGCCCACCAAGTCATCGAGGCAGGTGCAATGGTGCCTAGGTCCTAGGTGCTACAGCATTGGCGACTCCCAGGTCCCAGGTGCAGCGGCAATGGGAATTGAGGCTGTTGTGGCGGCGGCCACGGAGGTAGTGGTGGCGGCGCTTGTAGAGGAGGGGGCGATGATGTTTGTGGCCGTGCTCCTCTCTACTACACGAGCTGCAAGTGGTAGAATGGAGACCGAATCAATAGACCACTGTGGTATGTGCACCTGATTTGTTTCGATTTGTGTGATGTTTAGTTTCTTTTATTCATTCTTGATCTTAATTTTTTCGAAGAAACATCTGTACACCGAGAAGAATTAATTGGCAATAGTCCCTATTTCAGCTGCCGCAGCCACCTGATGTGGTCTCCATCTAGTTCGGCCTCATCAACTCACATTCGCATCTGATTTGTTTGATCCGTCTCTCCATGATGTCTATAAAGTTCTCTAACTCTCAGATCCACAGGAGCGCAGCCAAATTATTCACGAATGCAACCTGCGATGCTCGTTGGTACATGCTGGACACAACCAGATTTCATGGCACAGTGGGTACAGTCCAGCAACATCTCCACTCTCAATCTCCCTCTCATGGTTGTGCTAGCATCCCTCTCAGATATATGGCTGTTGCGGCAACACCAGCAATAATAAACATGCTGCAGCAACACTTGATTTTTTTTGTTTTTTCTAAAGAGTATCACTGGCGAATGAAAAGAACCGGTGATAAGCCCTTCTCATCACTATCCGATTTTGGACTGGCAGTGATGAAGTTTTGGAACCAGAGGTGATGGGCTTGAGAATTGATGCCAATTAAACGACGACCAACATTCTTGTATGTGAAGTTGAGAAAACTTCTTTCTAGTTTCCTTTGTTTTCTTTCGGGCACGATGAGGAAGACTGATATGAAACTTATTCTTCCTATCCCTTCATTCTGGCCATAACTAACTACAATAAAATGGAGAAGAAACTAGAGAAAATTATTCCATGATGGCGACACCATCTCCGCAATGATGTCGTTGTGAAGAAATACAAACTTCTATGTCATCATACCGGTGAAGATGTTAATATTGTTGTTGTCGACCTCATCTTCAATAGAGTAGCCATGAAGAACACGATTCCACCTTGACCCCTCACACCATCGCTAGAGAAGAGGAGGAGAAGATCAATTACCAATAACAAAAAACTTGGCACGGATCTGTGGCCTCTGGCAATATGCGAGAGGGTGGAGGCAGGGGGAACAACGGTGGTGGAAGCGGCAAGCACCGAAAGTACTGGTGCTATGCGAATTGCGAGGTCAAAGGTGAGTCATGAGAACAAGTGAATTTCCATGTTGGAGGAGAGAATTTGTAACATTGAAATAGAAATCCTGTGCTAATAATGATAAACATGTAGCAGTTTTCTTCATTTCTTAAAGAACCATACTACAAAGAAATACTTATATGTAACATATAGTACATGCACGTGTAATACTAATTATGATATTTTTTGCAAATGCATGGATCATTTGCACCACTAGTATATGTTCTCATTTTGTATGTGGCTTGCACCTTTCTATAAGTTATAAAAAGGAGTTTGAGCTTACCCATGTTTTCATGATCGTTTGTGATTTGTCCTTGTTTTTTAACTTTGCGAGTTTACCCATGTTATTTTGAAATGAGGAAACACTTTACCCCTGGTCAGTTAACACCCTATAACGGTGCCAACTTTTGGGCAATCAGACAACACCGCTATGCATTTTTGTCCCTGTTTTATTATATTCCTTGTGTTTCTACCCCTATTTTGGGAGAGTAAGATGGCACTTTTGCATAGAATTTTTAGAAAAAAACAATAGCATTTTGACCAACAATCTACATAACACAATTTGAGATAACTCAAATAATATATATGATCTAGATACATGCAACTTGTCATCAAAGCACAATAATAAAAGCCAACATAGAGGTCAAAATGACATGCCAAACACTAACATGTAGATGTACATGACATGTCAAAGAAAAGTGAGAGCTATTAGTGAGCTATCTAGGCATCTAGCAGTGAGCTACATGTAGGGTTATGAGGGTGCTACGCCAGCAAGAAAACAAAACTTTTTGACCTCATAAACCAGAATCTACTGCTAGTTACAGGTTAGGGGATTACCACTAGACGCGCAGGTGCAGCGGAAGATGACTCGATGTAGTCGTACGCGTCACAGTAGGTAGTGCAGTTGTGTGGTCAACCATCACCTCAATCCCCTTACGCGGTTCGTCCCAGTGCTCCAGATGCAGCACCTCTGAGGAATCCCACACGTGTAGGGAAGAAGCGATGCGCCTCCGGACTGCTAGGTCCCCGAGGAGTAGAAGGCACGAGCGTGGGGAGGGCGACGGCGGCTGCCAAAGGCGTGTCAAACCTGGCTGTGCCCCTACCCCTTGCTTATATAGGCATCCCCAATGACCTCACGAGTTGGAGGCCCATTAGTAACCCTAAGCCTTATCTAATTCGGGTCCAACCCGAATTGGGCTTCTAGCCCCTTAAACATGCGACCCTATGGGTTCACGCACACATTGACATGGGCCGAGTACTCCTACTCGCCCAATAGTTGACAGCGGCCTCTAGCAAGGCATGACAACTCCTATGTGCATGCAAAGATCATATCAGACGAACCACTATGACCACATACAGGTTATTCCCTTTGCCACCCGATATATGGTTCAACTCGTGGGTTAACACTTAACCCAAGCACGGCCATGCATTTGTTGATCCAATCACTTGAGTGATCCAGTGATATCTCTCTCGTGTAGAGAGGGGCAAATTCTATCTTGATTGTCTATGTCTCAAAGCATACTTCCCGACCACCCGAAGACCACCTTTATAACTACCCAGTTACGGAGTAGCGTTTGATAGTCCCTAAGTAGGCCGTTTCACATCTTGAGTACATACCATAATCTTAGGTCTAAGGACATAACGTATATAACATGAATAGAGACTTTCTCATGTCGGGTCAGTCCAGCCTACATGTTTCACATGTGCCCACATTATTAGTTTGACATCGCCATGTCCATGACTTGTGAAACATAGCCATCAAATAATACATGTGTTGGTCTAATATTAAACTGTGTTCTCACAAGGACGCCGACCAGGGACAACTTTAGAATAACCATTCAAGTAATTGAGTTCCACAAACAATTCACACAATCGCCAATCAATACAAGTTGTCTATAATGGATATTCAATGAACACTTTATTAATCTTGGATACAATCGAATATCATCATCTACATGATTAGCTCTAGGGCATATTCCCAACAGTCTCCCACTTGCACTAGAGTTAATCTCTTAGATGTCTAATCCCCATAGACCTCATGTGCGCCTCATGCTTAGGCTATGGAAGAGCCTTTGTTAAAGGATCTGCTACATTCGAATCTATACGTATTTTGCACAATTTGATCTCTTCTGATTTCACAAACTCTCGAATGAGATGAAACTTTCAGAGTACATGTTTGTTCTTCTGGTGATCCCTAGACTGCTTAGCCTATGTAATCGCCCTATTGTTATCACAATGTAAATTCAATGGGCCCGATGCATTTGGAAAAACACCAAGCTCAATGAGGAACCTCCTCAACCAAACACCTTCCTTTGCAGTGCCAGAAGCTATAATGTACTCGACTTCTGCTGTAGAATCAGACACCGTCTCCTGCTTGGAAACTTTCCAGCTAACTACACCACCATTTATTGTGAACACAAAACCTGATTGAGATAGTGAATCATCCCCATCGGTTTGGAAGCTAGCATCAGTGTAACCGTTTACAACGAGCTCCTCCTCACCTCCATAGATTAGGAACACATCCTAAGTCCTTCGTAAGTACTTTAGGATGTTCTTAACAAGCGTCCAGTGAGGTTCACCCGAATTAGCTTGGTACCTGCTCGCAACACTTAGAGCACATGAGACATCTGGGCAAGTACATATCATGGCATACATGATGGAACCAACGGCCGAAGCATATGGAACCTTACTCATGTGGTTGCGCCCTTCATCTGATGAAGGACACTGCTTGTCACTAAAGCGCATACCATGTGACATAGGCAAGAACCCTTTCTTGGACTATTCCATGTTGAACCATTTCAACACCTTGTCAATGTACGTGTCTTGGCTTAATCCTATTAGCCTTCTCGACCTATCTCTATAGATCTTAATTCCCAAGATGTATGCTGCTTCTCCTAAATCCTTCATAGAAAAACTATTATTTAGTGAAGTCTTTACAGATTGCAACATAGGAATATCATTCCCAATCAATAGTATGTCATCAACATATAAGATCAGAAACACAATAGCGCTCACATTTACCTTCTGGTAAACACAAGGTTCTTCTTCATTCTGACGGAAGCCAAACCCTTTGACTACCTCATCTAAATGAATATTCCAACTCTGAGATGCTTGCTTTAACCCATAAATAGATTTCTTAAGCTTGCATATCTTTCTAGCATTATTAGGATCAACAAAACCATCGGGCTGTATCATATACACGTCCTCTTCTAAATACCCATTTAGAAAGTCTATTTTAACATCCATCTGCCATATCTCATAATCAATATTTAGCAATTGCTAGAATGATCCAAATAGATTTAAGCATCGCTACCAGTGAGAATGTCTCGTCGTAGTCAATTCCTTAGACTTGCCGAAAACTTTTTGCGATAAGTCAAGCTTTATAGACGTGAACATTTCTGTCCATGTCCTTCTTCTTAAAGATCCATTTGCTCTCTATGGGTCTAACCCCATCAGGCGGGTCAACCAAGTTTCAAACTTGATTGTCTCCCATGGAATCTATCTCAGATCTCATGGCACTTTGCCATTTCTCGGAATCTGGATCCATCATAGCTTCCGCATAATCCGCAGGTTCGTCATCGTCTAACAATAATAAATCCCCACGCAATGTGCGAAGTTTCACTGATCATCATGGTTGTGGTGGTGTCTCCAGTACCATGGGTGTATCAACTTGCTCTGCTACATTAGCGTCACTCGCAGAGTCAATCCCTACTGGCTCATCTTGAACTTCTTCAAGATACACCTTTTGTCCATTCTTTTCTCTTTTGAGAAACTCTTTCTCTAAGAAAATACCATTTTGAGTAACAAACACTTTGCCCTCTGACTGGTTATACACATAATACCCTAAAGTTTCCTTCGGATATCCCATGAAAAAGCACTTGTCCGATTTGGGTGTTAGTTTATCTGATATAAGTCATTTAACAAAAACTTCATAACCCCAAATTTTCAGAAAAGACAAACTGGGACTCTTACCAGTCCACATCTCATATGGTGTCTTAACTATAGACTTAGATGGTACCCGATTCCATGTGAAAGCGGCTGTTTCTAAAGCGTATCCTCAAAACGATAAGGGTAGGTCCGACTGGCTCATCATAGACCGAACCATGTCCAACAAGGTCCGATTATGTCGCTCAGACACGTCGTTTCTCTAAGGCGTTTCAGGTGGCATAAGCTGTGGAACAATTCCAAAAATCTTAAGATGATTGCTAAACTCATGACTTAGATATTCGCCTCCACGATCAGATCACAAGGACTTGATCTTCTTGCCACGTTGATTCTCTACTTCATTCTGAAATTCTTTGAACTTTTCAAATGTTTCAGACTTATGCTTCAGAGGGTAGACATATCCATATCTACTAAAGTCATCAGTAAAAGTTATGAAGTATTGAAATCCACCTCTAGCTGTTGTGCTCATTGGTCCACATACATCAGTATGTACAAGTTCCAACAAGTCAGATGCCCTCTCAGGAAATCCTTTGAATGGCACGTTGGTCATCTTACCTAGCAAGCAGGCCTCACATGTCTCGTATGATTCAAAATCAAATCCACATACAGGTAGGACTTAACTCATTAAGCTGAGGCCGTTTAGCACTAACATTACAGACAGGTGCATCATCAAGATTTAAAATAAATAACCCATTCACAATGGATGCAAAAGCCACAAACACATCATTCTTTCAGATCATACAACCATTGTCTTTACTCGCAAATTAATAACCATCCTTCATCAAGCATGAAGGTCACACAATGTTTTGACTTAAACTAGAAACAAAATAATAATTATTCAATTCCAAAATAAATCCTGACGGCAAGGGAAGTTGCATCGTCCCGACGTTCAATGCAGCAACTCTTGCATTATTGCCCACACGGAAATCAACTTCTCCTTTCTCCATGCTTCTACTTCTTATCATTCCCTGCATCTTATGGCAAATATGAGCAACCGATCTGGTATCAAATACCCAAGAATTGATATAAGAGTTAGCGAGGAAAATGTCTGTAACATGAACAACAAGAGTACAAGCAGTAGCAGTACCTTTACCGCCGCCATCCTTCTCTAAGGACGCCAAGTACTCATTGCAGTTCCTTTTCCAGTGACCTTTTCCCTTACAATAAAAACAATCTAAATTTGCAGATGGTCCAGCCTTGGCAGCAGATGGGTTTGGCTTAGAGATCTCATCTTTAGCCTTGCCCTTCTTCTTCCTCCAAGAATTTCCCTTCCTCTTAAAATGAGGTCGGTTCTGGATCGCCAACACTTGGCTATTGCCGGCACCTTTCTTGATGTCGGCCTCTATTGTTTTCAGCATGCCACACAGTTCAATCAAGCCCCTCTCTGCTCCATGCATATGGTAGTTTGAGATGAAGTTTCCATAGCTGGCCAAAAGCGATGCAAGAATGAAATCAGTAGCCAACTCTTGGCTAATTGGGAAGCCTAGCTTCTCCAACCTCTGAGTGTAACCAAACATCTTGATTACATGTGGACCAATAGTTGCGCCCTCTGCTAGCTTGGTTTCTGCAAGCGCCTTAGAGACATTGAACCTTTCAGTCTGTGCTTGAGTTTGGAACATATCTTCGAGTGGCATGATCATATCGTTCGCTGAATGATTGTTGTCGAACTGCATCTGCAGATCAGGTTCCATACAAGCAAGCATGAGGCAACTCACTTCAAGATCCGCATCACATGCTTTCTTGTAAGGGTTTTTCTCAGCAGCAGTTGCATTTTCATTAGGCTCATCTAGTAAGGAGTGTCTAGAATTTCTTCCTTTTTCTCAGCCCTGACAACAATTCTCAGGTTGCGGATCCAATCCACGTAATTTATTCCATTCAACTTATCTTTCTCAAGAATTGTACACAAAAAAATGGTTGATTGCGAGCGGCCATCTACAACAAAAGTAATGCAAAATATTAAGACAATGTATCCATGAAAGAGTAAATTATATCAAAATAAAATTTACTCCCACTAAAATCAATATCCCTCAATTGATACTTAGTGATTCAAGACCCACAACCAACAAGTCAACTAGTGAGCTTTAGCATCACCGCTAGAAGACATGGTAGATCGGTAAGCAACACTTTGCTAATCATATCACATATGAGTCTTGTTGTTGGGCAGCATCTCTATGCTACGCTCAACCTACCCATGCTCCAAGGTCCCTAACCGTTAGGATGACCTTGTTTAAGTAACCAAACCTTCTTATAGTAAGTATCCGATACGAACCTGCCTAGTCAAGGAAAACCAGTGGCACCCTAATTTCATAGACCCACCACCAATTGTACAAGACTTATGATAGTGCAAGTTTTGGGGAAGCATTTAACTTAAACATTGCTGAGGGATCGTTCTATTTCACTACCGCACTCATGTAGACAAAAACATAATAGCATGTGAAAGTAGAACATAGTAAGAATGGCATAACACAGACGACTTGGTATAGCCCATTATTTCTTTGGGGATCTCCATCTCCATCAATCTATGCATCACGGTGATCTCCATCTCCATGATTCGAGTATGCCATCTTTCAGTGATGATTCCTCCAAGACTAGCTACTACTAGCGTAAGTAAAATGAAATTACATAGTCGCAGGTAGATCATCACAGATTGGCACACAGGCCATTACATTAATTTTGACAATATTTATGTGGCTCCTGCCCATATTATCCTCATGACATGCAAGCCATGAATTAAATACATACATGCATCACATACACATAAGGGCTATACCAGTCATCAATACCTGCAAAACAGAGTTATCCGAATCCGACATCTAAACTTGCAACATAGAAAACTCTATTTTCCAAGCCTTATTTCACAATTCTAATTTCATCAAATCAAATGTAAAATTTCATTCTCTATGATTTTTATTTAGAGTTCATCTTAATCCGAGTTACGGTTCAAAAGTTACGGCTGTTTTACCGAACATCACTTTTCTCGGTAAACCGGCGCCCGGAAGTAAATTCCATCTACCACCGCCACGCATCATATGCGCTTGGAACTTGACCTAGGGTTCAATTCGATTAATCTGATTGATCTCTAGCTCTCCATGACTGGATTTACATGAATCACTTAACTCGAATGGCTGAATTCCGACCGATACGAGTAGATCATTTCAAGACCAACACGGCAAGATGACGAACCAAGGTTAGAGACTCATCTACAACCACGCATATCACCATATGCACAAAACTGAACCTATAATGAGGTAGTAACAACTCTGATACCACTGTAGGGTTATGAAAGTACAACGCTAGCCAGAAAACAAAACTTTTTGACCTCATAAACTAGGATCTACTGCTAGTTATACGTTACGGGATTACCACTAGACGTGCAGGTGCAGTGGAAGATGACTCAATGTAGTCGTACATGTCACAGCAAGCAGTGCAGTTGCATGGTCGTCCGTCACCTCAATCCCCTCACGTGGTTCGTCTCAGTGCTTTAGATGCAGCACCTCCGAGGAATCCCACACGTGCAGGGAAGAAGCGATGTGCCTCTAGACTGCCAGGTCCACGAGGAGCAGAAGGCGCGAGCGTGGGGAGGGCGACTGTGGCTGCCAAAGGTGTGTCAAACCTTGCCGCGCCCCTACCCCTTGCTTATATAGGCGTCCCCAATGAGCTTACGAGTTGGAGGCCCATTAGTAACTCTAAGCCTTATCTAATTCGGGTCCAACCCGAATTAGGCTTTAAGCCCCTTAAGCATGCGACCCTATGGGTTCACGCACACATTGACATGGGCCAAGTACTCCTACTCGCCCAATAGTTGACAGCGGCCTCTAGCAAGGCGTGACAACTCCTATGTGTACGCAAAGATCATATTAGACGAACCACTATGACCACATACAAGTTATTCCCTTTGCCACCCGATATATGGTTCAACTCGTGGGTTAACATTTAACCCAAGCACGGCCATGCATTTGTTGATCCAATCACTTGAGTGATCCAGTGATATCTCTCTCGCGTAGAGAGGGGCAAATTCCATCTTGATTGTCTATGTCTCAAAGTATGCTTCCCGACCACCCGAAGACCACATTTATAACTACCCAGTTACGGAGCAGCATTTGATAGTCCCTAAGTAGGCCGTTTCATATCTTGAGTACATACCATAATCTTAGGTCTAAGGACATAACGTACATGACGTGAATAGAGACTTTCTCATGTCGGGTCAGTCCAGCCTACATGTTTCACATGTGCCCACATTATTAGTTTGACATCTCCATGTCCATGACTTGTGAAACAGAGCCATCAACTAATACATGTGCTGGTCTAATATTCTAGTGTGTTCTCACAAGAACGCCGACCAGGGACAACTTTAGAATAACCATTCAAGTAGTTGAGTTCCACAAATAATTCACACAATCGCCAATCATTACAAGTTGTCTATAATAGATATTCGATGAACACTTTATTAATCATGGATATAATTGAATATCATCATCTACATGATTAGCTCTAGGGCATATTCCTAACACTACATATCAAGCATTGAAGCCTTACAAAGTGGCAATCCTGCCAGTAGTTGCTCATCTTCCACTAATTCCTCTACCCCTTCCTATAGCACTTGCACTTTATATGTAAAAAAGAGAGGAATTATGTTAGTAAAGTTACTAAAATTTGTATCAGATAGAAGTAATGTTGGCTTGTCTTACTTTGTCTCATTGTTGCGATCTCCTTACCCTCTTTCCCTTCCCCTTCCCCTTCCCCTTCCCCTTCCTCTTCCCCTGCCCCTTCCTTTGCCCCTTCATCTTCCCCTTCATGTTGGAGTGCCACTTGCACTAGCACTAGCACTTTCACCTGCACTAAATGTTGGAAGAAAAATGTTAGTACAAGTAAATACAAATAATTAGGTTAAATAAATGTAATTGGACAGTAATGCAGGTATGACTCACATTGTGTCATTGCTTCCTTGACCAAGTACATCTTGTGGTGTTGACTGCCTCCTCTTTTTACTAGTTGTAGGACCTCCTTGGCAAATCTTGGTTGTATGTCCTAGTTTTCTACACTTAGTACACATCTTCCTTTTCTTACTTGTTTCAACTTTATCGTGTGCCTTGATCCTAGATTTTCTTAGCCTCCTAGGTTTCCTCCTCAATTTGGGTGTCTTGATTTTGTAGCCTAATTCAACTAGAGGCCATAATCTTTGGATGTCATTCTGTTTAATTTACGTGCATATGTCTTTCTAAACCTATCAATAGAGAAATATTCATGGACAAATTCATTCATCTGTACCTCCCTAGATTCTTATGCTTGCAATGAAAGCCAAAGCATGGCTGCATGATTTTCTAGTCACTTGCCAAGCCTGATAGGTACAAGTCTTTTCATCTAAGTTTACTGCTTGCTTGAATCTATTCACATTTACCACTCTAACATATTTTCATCATATTTTATTTGCACAAATTCAGACTCCAAATCTCGCCATAAGGTAATATACTGCTTAGAACCCCAAAAGCAGTGCTCAGTAATGAAATCAATTAGCTGTCCCAGCCCGTAGTTTCTTGCGTCGATAACCTTGGTCGGCAAAGTTCTATGATGCTGATAAGTTTTTGAGCCATTGTCTGATAAGCTAAAAAACGAGTGCACTCTAACAACAAGTTTCAACTTATATTGATTTTCCTACCAATCACATCAGGAAATAAATGAGTTAACAAATGTACTAATCACAGCTATCTCTATTGAGTTAAATCACACATCTAAGAAATTAAACAAAATACCTTAGCTCTTGAAAGTTGCTTGACTCTTCCATTGTGCTTGCTGTTTTCATGGAAGAGCTTGACCCATCCAGCGAGGGCGCAAGCCCCTCTGCATGCTCCTCTAGTGAAGGTGCAAGCCCCCTACAGCTACAGTTGCCACCACAGGAAGCCGCCACGAAACCCTAGCACGATTGCACTTTAAAGCAGTGGCAGAGACACTAAAATCCCAATAAAAAATATATAGATAGGGGACTCCCCAACATGCAAATAAAAAAAATGATTACAGCAGTCCCTAGAAACCGACATCCAAGGTCTCCATCACTGTTAGTGGCACAACATAGTTTTGCTCAGGGAGGTGGTGCGGTGGAGGCTATTATCACGATAGAGATGGGAGAGGGGATGGAAGCAAATCAAAGAGTGAAAATGGGTGGGTATCAGTGGGCGCGTAGGAAAATTACATCGAGGGAGCTGTGGGACCCCAGAACTTGCAGAGAAAGATGAGATGTCCGAACTACTAGCGCTAGATATGCCGGGTAGGCAGGCAGGAGGGAACACAAATCAGAGCATCAAGGAGAGAAATATATGCGTAAACATTAAAGAGTTTTTCAGCTGGGTCCGTTTGTTTGATCACGCTGGGTGCTTAAAATGCGCTCGATCCGATTTTAAATTTAGTGACAAAAATTAAATTCTGTACAAAACATCAGGGTGAGAGGCTATTTTCAATTATTGTGCTTTTATATATAGTATACATAGTATAGATAGATAGATAAATAGGTAGGTAGATAGATAGATAGATAGATTACATACAGATAGATAAACATGTATAGATAAAGCAAAGCATGGAAACCAAAGTTTTACAAGACACGACACAGATTTACACATGGGCGAAATGAACGGAGCGTGGGAGGACTAGATTCGATGAGTATCGCTAGGCAGACGGCATTGTGACGTAACCATCTAGTCCTCTGCTCCGCCTGTCGTCATCCACCCCTCGACCACCTCGGCCAGCGCGGTGCCAGCAGCCCCACCGTGGCGGAGGCCCTCGGCGGCAGCCTTGTGCAGCTCGGCCACCTTAGCCCTGACCGCAGCGCCCTTCCCTTCCCCCTGCATGATCTCTCGTACCGTGGCCGCGATCTTGTGCCTCCCTTTTGGACTCGGGCACCCTTAGCGCGGCGCCGACACCGTCGGAGAGCATCACGGCGTTCTGCCTCTGCTCCGCGTAGAGCGGCCACGCCACCATGGGCACGCCGTAGACGAGGCTCTCGAGCACGGAGTTCCAGCCGCAGTGGGTGAGGAACCCACCGGTGGACGCGTGCGCCAGGACCTTAGTCTGCGGCGCCCAAGACGGCACTAGGAGCCCCATGCCGCTGGTGCGCTCCACGAATCCCTCTGGGAGGTAGGCGAAGGGGTCCTTCTTGCTCTCCGCATCGTAGTAGTTGTCATTCACGGCGCCCTCGTCGCTGGGGCAACGCACCACCCACAGGAAGCGCTGCCCGCTGAGCTCCAGCCCCAGCGCCAGCTCCCGCATCTGCTCGGTCGGTAGCGCGCACCGGACCCGAACGAGACGAAGATCACTGACCTGGGCGGCTGCCGGTCCAGCCACTCCATGCACGGTGGCAGCGGCGCGCCATCGCTGCTGTCCTTGCCGCCGTCAGCATGGATGAGCGGGCCAATCGGGTACACCGCGGGCCAGCTGCCCGTGGCGTCCGGTTGGCGGAGGATCCTTGCGGGGCCTAGCTCGACAGCGTCGAAGGAGTTGACGAGGATGGCGTCGGTCTCCCGGTACTTGGCGCCGTGGTGCACCATCCAGCGGTAGCTGGGGTCAGACTTGTCCTGCAGCGGCATCAGGACGTCGGGCCCTGGGATGGGCACGCACCCTGGCAGGCACAGCGGCTCTTGGAGGTCCCGGAACTCGCCCGGAACGGAGACGTCCAGCTCCGGGAGGTGGAGGAGCAGCGTGAGCACGTGAAGGTTGGTGGGGAAGAAGACGCACGTCCGCGGGACGCCGGCGGCGCGCGCGGCATCGAAGGCGTCCTCACCGAAGAGGTCAGCCACGAACGCCGCCAGGCGGCCTCCCGTGCTGCGCCTGAGCTCCAGGAGGACGTTCGTGAGCGCTGGTAAGGAGCGCACGCACTCCTCGGACATGAGCGTCTCGATGGCGGCGCCGCGGGGTAGGTCCGAGACGTCGACGGGCGGGAGGGCGAGCGACGACACCGCGGGCGGCAGCGACGCCAGGAACGCGCGCTGCGTGGCCGTCGCCCCGTGCCGCGACGCAGCTTGGCCAGCTCCGCCAGCGGGATCAGGTGCCCCATCCCTGGAGTCGCCAGTATGGCCACGTGCGGCCGGAAGGAGCCACTGCTACTGCCGTTCTCCATTCTTAGCGGCCGGGGCAGGGTTGTGGTGGTGGTGTGGGTTTGACTCGCCGCACTGCAGGTCTGGTGTTCTGGGTGATCGAGCGAGAAGATGTCCGCACGACTGATGGTGGTGGACTTGCCGGGACGATTGATGATGCCCTGCCTGCGGCTGGCTGGGGTTTTATAAGGGAGCCGAGCGGCAGCGGTGGTGGGTTGGCCATGGCCTTGTGTGTGAGATCAAGGAGATGTCATACATGATCGCTGAGAAATGGAGAGAAACCTGTGTGTTGTTGCCTACTGTAGTTGCCTGTTGGCTGTTGGTGACTGGTGGCGGCTACAGGCGCACGCGTGTGGTGTGTCTGTCTGTCTGTGTGGCGAGCTAGGCAGCTGCCGAGGCGTCCCGCGTTTGCTAATTATTTGACGGTTTTGTTTATTTCCTTTAACAATGATAGAGGTGAACATTTAAAAAAAGGAAAAAGGTACCATGTTTATTAACTTTTGTGCATGACAAATAATGGTCTACGAAATTGATGGTAGCTAGGACGTTTATTTAGAATTTTAAGGATTAATATGGAGGGGGTATTCCAATTACTAATGGCGACAAAAATGGTTGTTGGGCTTGGAGAGAAAATAATAAAAATGTGATAGATACATATAGGTATAGGTAGGAAATGGAAAATGAGTCTAATGTAAACATATCTAATAATTGCTTAATGTACTTACTCTTGTCGTAAATGTATGTCTGACTATTGTTCTCCCCATGAAACTTTGTAACCATTCAGAATAATTATCATAATTTTAGTGTAGGTTCAAAACAAAACATTGATAACTTAAAATTTTATATACTTACAGTGTCATCTAAGATATCGCATTTTAATTTTTAATTTATATACTTTGCTAGTGAATGTTGAAAAATTTCGCCTACGTACAAACCATATGAACTTGTATTCAGAGCAGTATATCAATCTTGTTAGGGATGCAAGTTAGAGGCGCGTGGCAGCAGACAATGTTGCTAGGAGACTATCTCGAGCCAGTGCACGGAATGAAGCAAGATCCAGTGCGCAGCCAACATTTCACACTCAGGTGTACCACCTGGGATGGGTTCCACCAACATATCCACAGGACGTTGGACCTTAGGTGGGAGCAATTCCAGCTCCCATCACAAGCTGACAATGCAGGATCGGCAGAAGCAGATTTCGAGGAGTATGGACAGCGTCGACAGGTAAACGACTCAGAATCTGAGGGTTTCCCACTGCCTGTCCAACCACATCACAACCCAGCATTGGAAGCCATCAACACGCTCATTGAACAGTTGCAGATCCAAACAGCAGAGGTACAGACCTCCTTCAACGCATTCGCACAAGGAATGAACCAATTCCAAGCGCAGCAAGACCAATGGTGGAGCGCACTAAATGCACATATTCTACACCAGCAGGAGCAGCAGGAGGCATACTGGAGATACCAGGGTTTTTATCCTGGACCATGAGGTGCAAGCTACCTTGGGGTAGGATCCCCGCTCAGGTATTTGTATTGTATATATATTTTTTAACATTTTATTTCCTTTTTAGCATGTTTAAATTCAAGCAATCATGCATTGACAAAAAATCTAAAAATGCAAAAAAGACCAAAAATATTTATTCTACTCCATATATATGTGTTGTGAAAATATTTAGTCTATCCTTGTTGAGATGATGAATAGTTGCTTTGTCTTATGTTTCGCTTGTAACCATTTTATAATTAAGCTTTCTCTAAGATTTAAGTTTATTAGCTTAAAATGTCGGATCGTAAAAACTTGAACTAGTGGGTTGCATAGGCCTGATCTTGTCTATGTTACTGCCGAATGATATATTACCACAGACTACACTATGACTTTATTCTGAGTGAAACTTGACATCCAGAGGTTTATTTTTAAAAATGCTTAAAACAAAAGTTCATCAATGATTATGAAGTACCTACCAAGGCCATATGACATGTTTTAACTTTGCAAAATTCTTTGTTATATGCTACTTGTTGGATCATTGAGTTAGATCAAATTGTTGTGACCTTAGTTAGATTATGATCATACACCCATGATTGAGATTCTCGCGCACCCACAAATAAAACACCAGCTCTCAACTTGAGAGTTACACACAACAGGCACCTCTTCCGCCCACCGAAAACATGCCAACTCTTACCCTGAGAGTTATGCACATTTTCCACCAAATAAAAATGCCGACTCTAACCTCGAGAGCCGCACATCCCTTATATACCAGAAAAATGTACTCTATGTTTTTCATATGCCAATAAAAGATATAAGCTATGCAAAAAAGAGAGATCCATATTCAATAAACAATGGGAAAGAAAATTAAGAGACCCATTTAAGAAAAAAACTCTCTTTAGAATCTTTTGTGGCCCATATTCTTCCAAGTACCATCCATCCACCAATAAAGAGAGTCATGATGCATGGAGTGCCAAAAAATACTTAGAATTAGGAACCATCTTTTATATTTCACACACTTGCACATCTCAATCAAAGTATATGACTTGTATCTCCTTGTGGTTCGGGTTTTGACTTTTCACACCTACCCAAAGCTCCACTCAAAAGCCTTAGTAGTAGGTTATGAAAGAAAGGTAACACTACAATGCTTTTAGTGAGGTAATCATATATATATCGAGCGATTGAGAGAATCATTTGAGGAACTTGGCTTTATTTTGCAAATCTTTCAAAACCTCTAGAAAGATGGTTGGCCTTGGGATGAATGATAAGCAATGTTTGTGAATCTATTCTATCCTGCAATTACCCAAGACTTGAGATAGCTAAAAAGCCCCATTTGTTTCAAAGATATGTAGGGTGGATAACATGCTGATTTAGTCGAATTGTGGTAGAAAACTTTTTTATGAACTTGGTACATTTGAAATATAATTGGCATTGTAGCCACTCCTGATCACCAACCAAAGCCCAACTTTGCTCAAGGATGAGCAAATGGTAAGCTTGGAAGATCTTGTTGGTGGTACTTAACGACGATTTTATACCGCCAGCTTAAGTACAAAGGGTAGAATTATATATTTCTACACACATATACCTTTGCTACAAACCAATTCCACTTATGCTTGGAGAACTATAACTCTACAGGAATATACACCAATTACAAGGCATTATACATGGAAAATACGCTTTTTGGAAAGCATCAAATCAAGTAGAAGGGAGAAAGGCCACTCAGGACCAAACTGGGCCGAGTCCACAACTCCACCCAGGTCCAAGCCCATCTAAAACCCGATCGACCGAAGTCGGTCAGGGGACGATAGCACTCAGGCGCGGGCACGCCTGGGCACGCGTGTGCACCAGCCCAAAAGACGGGCCTAGCCAACTCGAGGTGATACATTCACTCCTCAGGAGTGCGATGTGAAGGGTTATAAGGGTGCTACGCAAGCCAGAAAATAAAAATTTTTGACCTCATAAACCAGGATCTACTGCTAGTTACAGGTTACGGGATTACCACTAGATGCGCAGGTGCAGCGGAAGACGACTCGATGTAGTCGTATGTGTCGCAGCAAGCAGTGCAGTTGCATGGTTGTCCGTCACCTCAATCCCCTCGCACAGTTCATCCCAGTGCTCCAGATGCAGCACCTCCAAGGAATCCCACCTGTGCAGGGAAGAAGCGATGCGCCTCTGGACTGCTAGGTCCGCGAGGAGCAGAAGGAACGAGCGTGGGGAGGGCAACGACGGCTGCCAAAGGTGTGTCCAATCCTGGCCGCGACACTACCCCTTGCTTATATAGCCGTCCCCAGTGAGTTCACAAGTTGGAGGCCCATTCGTAACCCTAAGCCTTATCTAATTCGGGTCCAACCCGAATTAGGCTTCCTGCCCCTTAAACGTGTGACCCTATGGGTTCACGCACACATTGACATGGGCCAAGTACTCCTACTCGCCCAATAATTGATAGCGTCCTCTAGAAAGGCGTGACAACTCCTATGTGCATGCAATGATCATACAGACGAACCACTACGACCACATACAAGTTATTCCCTTTGCCACTCGATATGTGGTTCAACTTGTGGGTTAACACTTAACCCAAGCACGACCATGCATTTGTTGATCCAATCACTTGAGTGATCCAGTGATATCTCTCTCATGTAGAGAGGGGCAAATTCCATCTTGATTGTCTATATCTCAAAGCATGCTTCTCGACCACCCGAAGACCACCTTTATAACTACCCAGTTACGGAGCAGCGTTTGATAGTCCCTAAGTAGGTCATTTCACATCTTGAGTACATACCACAATCTTAGGTCTAAGGACATAACGTACATGACGTGAATAGAGACTTTCTCATGTCGGGTCCGTCCAGCCTACATGTTTCACATGTGCCCACATTATTAGTTTGACATCTCCATGTCCATGACTTGTGAAACATAGCCATCAACTAATACATGTGCTGGTATAATATTCAAGTGTGTTCTCACAAGAATGTCGACCAGGGACAACTTTAGAATAACCATTCAAGTAATTGAGTTCCACAAATAATTCACACAATCACCAATCAATACAAGTTGTCTATAATGGATATTCAATGAACACTTTATTAATCATGGATACAATCGAATATCATCATCTACATGATTAGCTCTAGGGCACATTCCCAACATTCTCCCACTTGCACTAGAGTTAATCTCTTAGATGTCTAATCCCCATAGACCTCATGTGCGCCTCATGCTTAGGCTGTGGAAGAGCCTTTGTCAAAGGATCTGCTACATTCAAATCCGTATGTATTTTGCATAATTTGATCTCTTCTCGTTTCACAAACTCTCGAATGAGATAAAACTTCTGGAGTACATGTTTGTTCTTCTGGTCATCCCTAGGCTGCTTAGCCTATGCAATCGCCCTATTGTTATCACAATGTAAATTCAATGGGCCCGATGCATTCGGAAACACACCAAGCTCAATGAGGAACCTCCTCAACCAAGCACCTTCCTTTGCAGCGCCAGAAGCTGCAATGTACTCGGCTTCTGCTATAGAATTGGACACTATCTCCTGCTTGGAACTTTTCCAGCTAACTGCACCACCATTTATGGTGAACACAAAACCTGATTGAGATAGTGAATCATCCCCATCGGTTTGGAAGCTAGCATCGGTCTAACCGTTTACAACGAGCTCCTCCTCACCTCCATAGATTAGGAACACATCCTTAGTCCTTCGTAAGTACTTTAGGATGTTCTTAACAAGCGTCCAGTGAGGTTCACCCGGATTAGCTTGGTACCTGCTCGCAACACTTAGAGCATATGAGACATCTGGGTGAGTACATATCATGGCATACATGATGGAACCAACGGCCGAAGCATATGGAACCTTACTCATGCGGTAGAGCTCTTCATCTGATGAAGGACACTGCTTGTCACTAAAGCGCATACCATGTGACATAGGCAAGAACCCTTTCTTGGACTATTCCATGTTGAACGGTTTCAACACCTTGTCAATGTACGTGTCTTGGCTTAATCCTATTATCCTTCTTGACCTATCTCTATAGATCTTAATTCCCAAGATGTATGCTGCTTCTCCTAAATCCTTTATAGAAAAACTATTATTTAGTGAAGTCTTTACAGATTGCAACATAGGAATGTCATTCCCAATCAATAGTATGTCATCAACATACAAGATCAGAAACACAATAGCGCTCCCACTTACCTTCTGGTAAACACAAGGTTCTTCTTCATTCTGACGGAAGCCAAACCCTTTGACTACCTCATCAAAACGAATATTCCAACTCCGAGATGCTTGCTTTAACCCATAAATAGATTTCTTAAGCTTGCATATCTTTTTAGCATTATTATGATCAACAAAACCTTCGGGCTATATCATATACACGTCCTCTTCTAAATACCCATTTAGAAAGGTTGTTTTAACATCCATCTGCCATATCTCATAGTCAAAATATGCAGCAATTGCTAGAATGATCCGAATAGATTTAAGCATCGCTACCGGCGAGAATGTCTCATCGTAGTCAATTCCTTGAACTTGTCGAAAACCTTTTGCGACAAGTCGAGCTTTATAGACGTGAATATTTCCGTCCATATCCTTCTTCTTTTTAAAGATTCATTTGTACTCTATGGGTCTAACCCCATCAGGTGGGTCAACCAAGTTCCAAACTTGATTGGCTCCCATGGAATCTATCTCGGATCTCATGGCACTTTGCCATTTCTCGGATCTGAATTCATCATAGCTTCCGCGTAATCTGCAGGTTCGTCATCGTCTAACAATAACAAATCCCCATGCAATGTGCGAAGTTTCACTGATCATCATGGTTGTGGTGGTGTCTCCACTGCCACGGGTGTCTCAACTTGCTCTGCTACATTAGCATCACTCGCAGAGTCAATCCCTACTGGCTCATCTTGAACTTCTTCAAGATAAACCTTTTGTCCATTCTTTTCTCTTTTGAGAAACTCTTTCTCTAAGAAAATACCATTTTGAGTAACAAACACTTTACCCTCTGACCGGTTATGCACATAATACCCTAAAGTTTCCTTCGGATATCCCACAAAAAAGCACTTGTCCGATTTGGGTATTAGTTTATCTGATATAAGTCGTTTAACATAAACTTCACAACCCCAAATTTTTAGAAAATACAAACTGGCACTCTTACCAGTCCATATCTCATATGGTATCTTAACTACGGACTTAGATGGTACCCTATTCAATGTGAAAACGGCTGTTTCTAGAGCCTATCCCCAAAACGATAAAGGTAGGTCCGACTGGCTCATCATAGACCGAACCATGTCCAAGAAGGTCCGATTATGTCGCTCAGACACGCCATTTCTCTAAGGCGTTCCGGGTGGCGTAAGTTGTGGAATAATTCCACAACTCTTAAGATGATTGCTAAACTCGTGACTTAGATATTCGCCTCCACGATCATATCGCAAGGCCTTGATCTTCTTGCCACATTGATTCTCTACTTCATTCTGAAATTCTTTGAACTTTTCAAATGTTTCAGACTTATGCTTCATTAGGTAGACATATCCATATCTACTAAAGTCATCAATAAAAGTTATGAATTTTGAAATCTGCCTCTAGCTGTTTTGCTCATTGGTCCACATACATCAGTATGTAAAAGTTCCAACAAGTCAGATGCCCTCTCAGGAAATCCTTTGAATGGCACCTTGGTCATCTAGCCTAGCAAGCAAGCCTCACATGTCTCGTATGATTCAAAATCAAATGAAGTTAGAAGACCATCATCATGGAGCCTCTTCATGCGATTCTCACTTATATGACCCAAACGACAATGCCACATATAGGCAGGACTTAATTCATTAAGCCGAGGCTGTTTAGCACTAACATTACAGACAGGTGCATCATCAATATTTAAAATAAATAACCCATTCACAATGGATGCAAAAGCCACAAACACATCATTCTTTGAGATCACACAACCATTGTCTTTACTCGCAAATGAATAACCATCCCTCATGAAGCATGAAGGTGACACAATGTTTTGACTTAAACTAGGAACAAAATAACAATTATTCAATTCCAAAATAAATCCTGATGGCAAGGGAAGTTGCATCGTCCCGACGTTCAATGCAACAACTCTTGCATTATTGCCCACGCGGAAATCAACTTCTCCTTTCTCCATGCTTCTACTTCTTATCATTCACTGCATCATATTGCAAATATGAGCAACCGATCCGGCATCAAATACCCAAGAATTGATATAAGAGTTAGCGAGGAAAATGTCTGTAACATGAACAACAAGAGTACAAGCAGTAGCAATACCTTTACCGCCGCCGTCCTTCTCTAAGGATGCCAATTACTCCTTGCAGTTTCTTTTCTAATGACCTTTTCCCTTACAATAAAAGCAATCTGAATTTGCAGATGGTCCAGCCTTGGCAGCAGATGGGTTTGGCTTAGAGATCTCATCTTTAGCCTTGCCCTTCTTCTTCCTCCAAGAATTGCCCTTCCTCTTAAAACGAGATCGGTTCTGGATCGCCAACACTTGGCTACTGCCAGCACCTTTCTTGATGTCGGCCTCTGCTGTTTTTAGCATGCCACATAGTCCATTCAAGCCCCTCTCCGCTCCATGCATATGGTAGTTCGAGATGAAGTTTCCATAGCTGGCTGGAAGCGATGCAAGAATGAAATTAGTAGCCAACTCTTGGCCAATTGGAAAGCCTAGCTTCTCCAACCTCTGAGTGTAACCAACCATCTTGATTACATGTGTACCAATAGCTGTGCCCTCTGCTAGCTTGGTTTCTGCAAGCGCCTTAGAGACATTGAACCTTTCAGTCTGTGCTTGAGTTTGGAACATATCTTCAAGCGCCACGATCATATTGTTCACTGAATGATTGTTGTCAAACTGCATCTGCAGATTAGGTTCCATACAAGCAAGCATGAGGCAACTCACTTCAAGATCAACATCACATGCTTTCTTGTAAGCGTTTTTCTTAGCAGCAGTTGCATTTTCATCAGGCTCATCTGGTAATGGGGTGTCTAGAATTTCTTCCTTTTTCTCAGCCCTGAGAACAATTCTTAGGTTGCAGATCCAATCCGTGTAATTTGTTCCATTCAACTTATCTTTCTTAAAATTTGTACGCAAAGAAAATAGTTGATTGCGAGCGGCCATCTACAATAAAAGTAACGCAAAATACTAAGACAATGTATCCATGAAAGAGTAAATTATATCAAAATAAAATCTACTCCCACTAAAATCAATATCCCTCAATTGATACTTAGTGATTCAAGACCCACAACTAATAAGTAAAATAGTGAGCTTTAGCATCACCGCTAGAAGACATGGTAGATCGGTAAGCAACACTTTGTTAATCATATCACATATGACTCTTGTTGTTGTATAGCATCTCTATGCTACACTCAACCTACCCATGCTTCAAGGTCCCTAACTATTAGGATGACCTTGTTTAAGTAACCAAACCTTCTTGCAGTAAGTATTCGATACGAACCGGCCTTGTCGAGGAAAACCAGTGGCACCCTAAGTTCATAGACCCACCACCGATTGTACAAGACTTATGACAGTGCAAGGTTTAGGGAAGCATTTAACTTAAACATTGCTGAGGGATCATTCTACTTCACTACCTGCACTCATATAGACAAAAACATAATAGCATGTGAAAGTAGAACATAGTAAGAACGACATAATGCAGACATGACTTGGTATAGCCCATTATTCCTTTGGGGATCTCCATCTCCATCAATCTATGCTTCACGGTGATCTCCATCTCCATGATTCGAGTATGCCATCCTTCAGTGATGATTCCGCCAAGACTAGCTACTACTAGCACAAGTAAAATGAAATTACATAGTCGCAGATAGATCATCACGGATTGGCACACATGCCATTACATTAATTTTGACAATATGTATGTGGCTCCTGCCCATATTGTCCTCATGACATGCAAGCCATGAATTAAATACATACATGCATCACATACACATAAGGGCTATACCAGTCATCAATACCGGCAAAAAAGAGTTATCCGAATCCGACGTCTAAACTTACAATGCAGAAAACTCTATTTTCCAAGCCTTATTTCACAATTCTAATTTCACCAAATCAAATGTAAAATTTTGTTCTCTATGATTTTCATTTAGAGTTCATCTCAATCCGAGTTACGGTTCAAAAGTTACGGTTGTTTTACCAAACAGCACTTTTCTCGGTAAACAAGCACCCAACAGTAAATTCCATCAGCCACCGCTGTGCATCATATGTGCTTGTCACTTGACCTAGGGTTTAATTCGATCAATCTGATTGATCTCTAACTCACCATGACTGGATTTACATGAATCACTTAACTCGGATGGCAGAATTCTGATCGGTACTAGTAGATCGTTTCAAGACCAACATGGCAAGATGACGAACCATGGTTAGAAACTCATCTACAACCACGCATATCACCATATGCACAAAACCAAACCTATAACGAGGTAGTAACGGCTCCGATACCATTGAAGGGTTATGAGGGTGCTTCGCATACCATAAAATAAAACTTTTTGACCTCATAAACCAGGATCTACTACTAGTTACGGGTTACGGGATTACCACTAGATGCGCAGGTGCAGCAGAAGACGACTCGATGTAGTCATACGCGTCGCAGCAGGCAGTGTAGTAGCGTGGTCATCCGTCACGTCAATCCCCTCGCGTGGTTCATCCCAGTGCTCCAGATGCAGCACCTACGAGGAATCCCACACGTGCAGGAAAGAAGCGATGCACCTCTGGACTGCTAGGTCCACGAGGAGCCGAAGGCATGAGCATGGGGAGGGCGACGGCGGCTACCAAAGGCGTGTCCAATCCTGGCCGCACCCCTACCCCTTGCTTATATAGGCGTCCCCAATGAGCTCACGAGTTGGAGGCCCATTAGTAACCCTAAGCCTTATCTAATTCGGGTCCAACCCAAATTTGGCTTCCAGCCCCTTAAGCGTGTGACCCTATGGGTTCACGCACACATTGACATGGGCCGAGTACTCCTACTTGCCCAATAGTTGACAGCGGCCACTAGCAAGGTGTGACAACTCCTATGTGCATGCAAAGATCATATCAGACGAACCACTACGACCACATATAAGTTATTCCCTTTGCCACTCGATATGTGGTTCAACTCATGGGTTAACACTTAACCTAAGAACGACCATGCATTTGTTGATCCAATCACTTGAGTGATCCAGTGACATCTCTCTCACATAGAGAGGGGCAAATTCCATCTTGATTGTCTATGTCTCAAAGCATGCTTCCCGACCACCTGAAGACCACCTTTATAACTACCCAGTTATGGAGCAGCGTTTGATAGTCCCTAAGTAGGTTGTTTCACATCTTGAGTACATACCACAATCTTAGGTCTAAGGACATAACGTACATGACATGAATAGAGACTTTCTCATGTCGGGTCAGTCCAGCCTACATGTTTCACATGTGCCCACATTATTAGTTTGACATGTCAATGTCCATGTCCATGACTTGTGAAACATAGCCATCAACTAAACATGTGCTGGTCTAATATTCAAGTGTGTTCTCACAAGAACACCGACCAGGGACAACTTTAGAATAACCATTCAAGTAATTGAGTTCCACAAACAATTCACACAATCACCAATCAATACAAGTTGTCTATAATGGATATTCAATGAACACTTTATTAATCATGGATACAATCGAATATCATCATCTACATGATTAGCTCTTGGGCATATTCCCAACACGATGCGCTACGGGTTTGGACATTTCTTCCCCCGAACCGCCTTCAGGCTGCTATAAGAAGAGAGGGGGAGGCTCACACACACACGCACCATTTGGGGTCCCTCTATCTCATTCTCTACACTTATTCTTTAGGCTAGACACTTAGAATATTTTGGAGCAAGGTTTGAGTTAGCAAGGAAGGCTTGTCTCTTACGAAGAAGTGCTACTCTCTTGGTATTATACTATGAAGGGTTCTTCATTATTCAAGTTCCCTATTCTTATTTACTGTCTTGCATATGAATTAGAGTATAGTCTTGGGCATGATATATTCAATGAGTATGTACTAGACTATAGTCCATATTAGAATTATTCATCAATTTTCATCCTTGTTCTTTATTGTTCATATGATTTACAAAACTTGAGATGATGATAGGAATAGATTAACGTTTCGATGTACCTTGGGGTTTGCCCATGTTCTAGCTCATCCATCCATAGGGTGGGAGTCTTAGGGGGACATAGGTAGTTCCTTAGTATGCGGATGTGGTGTTTGGATACGAGGGAGCCTTCAGATATGATGACATGACACGGTTGAGGGGTAGGCGACTGGGAGTGATCTTGTCATGTCCGTCCTTTGTAATCCCCCACGTATGCATGTTGTGTAGGAGTTCATAAATGTCCCCATTGGCTAACAGATTAGCTGTCAGGATCTCCCTATTGCTTTTGATCTTGACTTGTATCCTAACCTGCATATCATATGACACTAACTTTTTCTGTGCAACCATGTATCAGATGTACCTGGTCTGCTTAGATTATTCTTTTATTCTTTATTTACCTTTTATCCTTAAGGTTGACCCAAATGTGTGTACACTGTCTACAATCCACCTATTTTACCCCTGCATAGTCCTTGGGCTTATTTCAATGATATGAAGTCATAACTATATCTATGTTAGAGGTATTTGCACCATGGCTTCCTATGGGAAAATATAAATAATGATTCCTTGATAATACTTCTGGGTAAAATGCTACAACGATAGATCCGTGTGCTTGTGGATATTATCTCTAAATGGTTACGATCTATCACCATAGCACTTCTTGCATGGTTTCTAGAGATACAATTCTAGTAATGATGCTAAGAAACGACAACAAGCATCTCAAGTGTCTTGGCCAGGATAGGCTCCCTGCTTATTTTTGGTGCTTACATCAAGAAATGCCAACATCCATTGGGGTACACTAACCGCGTGTGCCTACCATTTTCCTAAATGTACCAGACATGTGCATGTGTGAACTATTTGTGTGATTGACAGGTGGGTCCATCTTAGCAACATGACCATAGTGGTAGGCTGTGGCCCCACATGACAGAGAGAGGGGGGAGTCAAAACGGTGGGCATAACGGTATTTTCATTGGCACCACTTGGTGGATGGGATTGGAGGATGGGGAAGAGGATGACAGTGATGGTGACAGAGCTGTTTGAAAGCTGGAAATAGGGGAGGTTGCTCCCAAGCTTACTAGAGTTGAGCTTGCCAGCGGCTCCAAAACTCAAGACAAGGGGAAAAGGTGGACGTGAATTGGAGGGCCAAACCGTGACCCCTGGAAGGGCAGGAGGGGCTATGGAGCCCACATGTTAGCTGGTGTCACATGCCAGAATGAGCATGACAGCGAAGCTATGAAAACTCGACCCTAAGGGCCCTAAATAGGTATTGAATCTACTTCTACACCGGCACAAGGGCACGATGAACCTAACCGAACATCTACCAGGGCTAATGAGCCCCAGCTGGTGACTATTCTGTGATAGTGGTGGCTCACCGAAGCAATGCTCCAGGCACGGTGCCCTACGGCTATGCTTAGAGGCTAACTAGTAGAGAAAATCAAGGAGGATAGGAGATGGTGTACCTATTTAATCGATTTGACTAACAACAAAGTAAAAGAGAGAAAGAGACGAGTTCCAGCGGCTTGCAATGGTAGCAGGATGAGAAGAATCAAGTAGAGCCTAGAGAATAGGAGAGAGGAGAGGAGAAAAGAAGGGGGAGACATGTTGTTCCGGGTCCAAGTCGAGCTAAGAGGATAGGGGTGAAGTAGGAGCATCGATCGCTGGTCGTATTTATAAGTCTTCCTCTTCCCCTTCCCCTTCCCCTTCCCCTGCCCCTTCCTCCTCCCCTTCCAGTTTGAATTGCACTTGCACTAGCACTAGCACTTTCACTTGCACTAAATGTTGGAAGCAAAATGTTAGTACAAGTAAATACAAAATAACTAGAATAATTAAACAAAATTGGACAACAATGCATGTATGACTTACATTGGGTCATTGCTTCCTTGACCTAATCCATCTTGTGGTGTTGACTGCATCCTCTATTGGCTAGCTGTAGGACCTCCATGGCAAGTCTTTGCCTATGTCCTGGTTATCTACACTCAGAACAAATCTTTCTTTTCCTACTAGTGTCAGCGTTTCGACCCCGGGGGTCAACACTGATGAGTAAATTCATAATTGCGTGCTCCCTTAATCTGGTGGGTGGTGCAAGAAGGACACAGTGATTTATCCTGGTTTGGGCAAAGAAGGCCCCACGTCCAGTGGGGGGGATAGTTCATGCTATCTTGCACCGAAGCGTTAGTACAGGGGTAAATACAAGCAGGTGTGAGAATTGTGGGCTTGAGCCCAAGCGTTTTGGGCGCTTAGCTCTCTAGACTATTTCACGGTGTTGTTCTTTGATCTAAGCCTTAACATATAGTGCTCTCAGATCTCTCCAATCTCGGATCTTCTGTCCCAAGCCCTGGCGCCTCCTTTTATAGGCGAAGGAGAGGCACAGGAGTACATATTTTTAGGGCTCACATGGTTGGTGACGTATGACATTGATGCAGATCATGTCGGTGCTGCTGTAGAGGCATACGTCGGTATGGGAAGCCCTGCGGCCATCGTGTCGGTAGTTGTTGAAGTGTTGACAAAAGTCGTTGAAGTCCCGCTCGAGGGTCAGCATGATGGTGTCGAGGGGCGACGATCGAGGCCTTGGGTCGAGTCGAGGGGCTCGAGTCGAGGGGGTCATGGCTCATTAGATAAGGTCGAATCTCAGGATATGCGAGGAATATGCGTCTCGAGGGGGTGCCGGACAGGGCACAATGCTTGGTATGGCGTGGCGAAGAGGTACGATCCACGAGATTCCAGGGTATGGGCGGTAAAAGCAGGATTTGACTGCCATACCCGCAGCTGTTTCGATATTTGTGGCCATATGGTTAGGCGGGAGCAGGTAATTGAATGCGCCTAGATCCGTATTGGGAGTAGGTAGCCGAGGGTTTTACCATGCTCGAGGGCTGCCCATTCGCGCGGGCGAAGTTCCATCCTCGAGGCCGGTCCGTTCGCCCGGGCGGAGTTCCGTCCTTGAGGGGTCGCCCGAGTTGCACCCTCGAGAGTATAGTCTCAGTCTGTGCGGTGGTCCATCAAGCAGGTTGTGGCTTTGGGCTGTCGACGCCCGTTCGTGGGCCGGTCCAGCATGCTTTAGTTTGTGGATTTCTGAGCGGTAATGAGGGATGTCGTTGGAGGGCTTGCGTTGCTGACTTGGGGGATCCACCCAGCTAATCGAGGGCTTAGGGTACCCCTTTCCCAGGTAACTGACAGTAGCCCCCAAGCCTCTGCACGAGTGCTGGCACTCGGGCAGGGGGTCAGGAACCGGGAGCGAAGTGTGGCTTGGATTTTTTCATGGGGGACGCACGAGCGTTCCCCGCGGGGGTAGCCCCCGAGGCCTCGGAGGAGTTGAAGGACTCCTTTGAGGGCTTTATTTGTCTTTGGTCGAGGGGTGCTCGTCTAGTCGGGTGCGGACCTAAACTAGAGTCGTGGCGCTTTGCCGAGGGGTATGTAGGAATGTTGTGCCCCCGGGGGATTTTTTACCCTCTTTTGTTGAGGGGTGTCGGACATAGTCGGGCTCCCGAACCTCATGCGGCAGGGGCACTGCCGGGCTCGGCGTTAATCTCATGAGTCCTTTTGATCGGACGTGGGGTGAGAAGCATCGGACTACCCTTGATAGGGCGAGCCTTGAAGTTCTCAGTGAGCTGGTAACGGGAAAATCCAAGTGAGAGCTCGTTCCTCGTTCGATAAAGGTCGGCAGGAGGCCCGGAGGCGGTCTCATTAAAGTAAAACACAATGGTCCTAGGGATACCGATTCCATTCGATAGGTCTCGGCAGCTCGATGCCTCCCTTCGGGGGGATTCCATAAAAGTCCTAGCATTTCACCTTGGATGTGCCCAAAGGGGTCTCAATGGTTTGTTTTTGAGCGGGGCCTCGTGTTGGCTCCCCCTTGGTCACCCCTGACTTGGGTGCTCGAGGGCGGCTGTCGAACCCTAGTCGAGGGTCAGCCTTCGCTCCCTCGAGGCTTGTTGTGGGGCCGGAGCCCGTTTACCTCTTTGGGGGATTTCCAACCCTCTTTCGTCGAGGGGTGCTGGGCACGGTCGAGCCCCCGAGCCTTGTGTGGCTGGGGCATTGTCGGCCTCGGCGTTCATCTCATGAATCCTTTCGATCGGACGTGAGGCGAGAAGCATTAGACTACCCTCGATAGGGAGAGCCTCGAAGTTCTTAGTGAGCTGATAATGGGAAAATCCAAATGAGAGCCCATTCCTCATTCGATAGAGGTCGACAGGAGGCCCAGAGGCAGTCTCATTAAAGCAAAATGCAATGGACCTACGGATACCGATTCCATTCGATAGGTCTTAGCGGCTCGATGCCTCCCTTTGGGGGATTCCATAAAAGTCCTAGCATTTCCCCTTGGATGTGCCCAAAGGGGTCTCCAGGGTTCGTTCTTGAGCGGGGCCTCATGTTGGCTCCCCTTGGTCACCCCTAACTCGGGTACTCGAGGGCGGCTGTCGAACCCTGGTCGAGGGCCAGGCTTCGCTCCCTTGAGGCTTGTTGTAGGGCCGAAGCCTCTTTACCTTCTCCTGGAGGAATCCATCGATAAGTAACATTTGTTTTTCTTACCATCGGGCGTGTCTTTTGAGGAGGAAGGTTAAACAGTGCGGTGGTGGAGATCGTGGTGGGCCTAGGCAACGGCTAATGGCCTGAGGCATGAAACATGTATTCAGCCAAGAATCGAGGAGGAACGGTTAGGTAAATGCATTAACTGCGGGGAGTTACCTTTTTCTTCCACTGGATTCCGCCCGTTTCTCTTTCTAGGTATAAGACCAGAGGGGGCAAGCGCTGTTCACCCCTACCTTTGCCACCTTGCCTTCACCATCGCTAGTGCTCCCGAGTCCCTGCTTTCCTACATGTGAGGGTAGGAACTTAGAGCAAGAAATCACGATTGGGAACCTTCCCAGTCGCTCGTCCACCGAGGAGATCCGTGTCGTCCATCGAACGGATCCGTGCCGCTACTGCTGCCATGGCCCCCACCTTCCAGCCTGCCGAACCCTGGCGCTCGTTGACTGTGATGCGACAGAGGCTGAACGAGTTAGTGAGGGAAGGACATCTCCGTCCTGCATCGATTCAACTTGGCCAGAGTGGATCGCGCCGTCGAAGAGCCACCCCGAGCCAAACCCACCGGAGGGCTACGTGGTGAGCTTCCTCAAGTACCACTGGCACGGGCTTGGAGTGCCCCTGAGCGAGTTCATCCTGGGGCTGACGGACTTTTATGGCGTCTAGCTCCAACACTTCTCCCCCAACGCCATCTCCAACGCCGCCATCTTCGTGGCCGTCTGCGAGGGCTACTTGGGGATGGCGCACCATTGGGAGCTGTGGCTCCATCTCTACAAGGGGGAGTGGTTCACCTCTCCGGTGGGGTCAGGCGTGAGGCGAATCGTCAGAGCGGGCTGCCTTAACTTTGTGTTGAAGATGGGCAAGTCAGAGGTGCCGCGCGAGTACATCCCCACGGGGTTGATGTCGAACCATTCCTGGTGGGACGAGCAATGGTTCTACCTCTATAATGATGGAGGCTACCTCCTGCTGTACACCGAGCGGCTCATCACCGAGCGACCATTCAACTGGCCGCACGGTGTGATGGGGGATCTTCAATGTTGACTTCATCCCCTCATCACCGCGATGAGGACCCTTTGAGAGGCGGACCTGACGGTGGGTGTGGTGGTCTCAGTCTTCCATAGTCGACAGGTGCTCCCCCTGATGGAGCGCCCACTGGGGTTGGACGAGATGCTCCCCGAGGTAGCGCCCGAGGTGCTCGAGAAGTGCCGGATGTCCAGCGAGGGGATATCCACCGCGAAGATCGTTGGGTGGGTGAAGTGGATGGTTGTGGGTTTATTCAGGGCAGAGGACGTCAACCGCCTCCCCATGCGGCCGGAGGAAGGGTGCCTCAACCTGGTGAGTGCCTCGACCCATGCCTTTCGCGTTTACATTTCGTTCCCTTTTTTTCTTACCCTTATCTTCATGACCGAATGTTTTCGTGCAGGGGAAATTGACTACCGAAGATCGAGGCCCCCGTTGAGGGAGGATGCTCCTGATCATCAGGTGAGATGCTTCAACCTCCAGCAGGAAAAGAGGGGCAAGGATGAGGAGAAGAAGAAAAAGGACAAGAAGCTCCGGGAGCGCGAAAAGCGTGAGAAACACCGTGCGCAGCAGAGGCACGATGGGCTCCTGGAGGAGGAGTCTCCCTTCGAGGATGAAGGAGACGAGGATGATGATGATGATGACAATGATGATGTTGAAGGGGCGGCGGGACGTCTCGAGCCCCTTCTATCTGGTCCCTCCCGTACTGACCGTCTTCCGGTGTAGGAAGGTGCGTCGGAGCCACGTGCCCCTCAGCCAGCGACTTTGGCCTCGGAGCGCCAGTGAGGGGAAAGGTTGACCACCCCCTCAACTCAGAGGGTTTGTCCTCCTCCCGTCATGCTCGTGGCGGGACCTCACCCACTTTGACCCGGAAGACCCGATCCCGGTCATCGACGCGGGCGGAGCAGGGTCATGCCCAGGAGGCCTCATCGAAGCAGGAGGCACGACGACCTCACCGACAGCCCATAGCAGCCCCAGCGCTGGGAAGAGCTCAGCCTCGAGCGGGTCCTCGAGGTCTACTGGCGGCTCGAGGGGGACCCAAAAGGCCTCTATCCACTTTGGGTAACTGATTTAAGTCTCTTCTCATTGCTTCCTCATTCTACGGCTCATTAAGTTCTCTACTATCCTGCTTTCCGTCTAGGCCAAAGCGCCGCATTGAGGAGGCGACCCTTGCACCAGCTAAGCGGCTCAGGGTGGATGCAGCCATGAGGATGGGGGCCTCGGTCACAGGTGTGGCGTCAAGGCCCTTGGCTCTGTGGGAGGCGAGATGGCTATCCTTAGCCCTCGGGGCTATGGCTCGCGGTAGGCTGATGGGTTCTGCTCTTGCTGCAGGCTCGAGCAACTCAGGGGCCATGACGGGTGGTGACTCCGAACCGAGGAAGACTCAGGAGGGGGAGCGCCTCCCTCATGTCGACGTCCGTGGTCCCCAAGCTCGGCCTGGCGCCAGAGAGCGGAGCCTCAGCGTCGGGAGCCCTTGACTAGGCTAGCCCGAGGTCTCCGCTTCCATGCCCGAGGCGGGAGCCCCCGAGGGCCATGAGCCGAGAACGGAGGTAGCCTCCATCAACCTCGAGGGTGAGAAGGCCATCACCCCTTCCCCTTCGACGGGGGAGCGGAAGCTGTGGCCGACAGGGCTACGCGAGTTGGAGGCTCAGCGCAAGAAGAAGCTGCTGCGGAGGCAGCAGGAGGAGGAGCCGCAGGAATGGCAGGAGGAGGAGGTGACCGGGGAATGGCCCCAGCACCATCAGGAGCAGCAGACACCGCCGGGGGACGTGACGCTGCTGGACCTATCGGCATAGCAGCCGCCCAAGCCGTCGGAGGGGGAGGAGACCTCGGGACTCCCAAAGCAGTGGGTGTCCGTGATCACCCTCAATGAGCTGCTACAAGAAGTGGCGCTGAAACCCTCGACGCAGCTCAAGGAGGAGACCTCAGCACCAAGCCCGCCAGCAGACGTGTCAATGGTAGACCTACCGGCGCCACAAGACGTGGCGTTGGAGGAAGCGATGGCCTCGTCCCCTCCGCCACCTCAGGAGGCGCCTGAGCCAGCATCGAGCCAGCCACCGTAGCTGTCAGCCACGCTGTCGGAGGAGCCAGTGGTTTCTGGTCCGCAGGCAAAGCGGTCGGAGGAGACAGCGGCTGCCATCACGTTGGGGGCTCCTGGCCCGTTGAGGAGGAGGTCAACGTCCGACCCCGGGCTGGGTGGCACCGGTGCCGCATCAGAGTTCCCCACCTCGGCCGAGTTAGCAGAGCACCACGGCACCCCACGTGATGTGGCAGAGGAGATCGAGTCCTTGGCACGAACCAAGGTCAAGACGCTCTTCTCCCATTGGGGAAAGGAGCGTGTCTTGCTCCAAGAGCTCGGTGACTCCAGCGCTCCCAGGATCGAGATGGATGACCCGACGGAGGTCGAGCGCTGGGAGGGCATGGAGCAGTCTTGAGCATGGCTGCAGCACTTCCTCAAGCTAGGTGTCAAGCTCATTGGGGATCTTGACCAGAGTCTTGCGGTAAGTCCCTGTTTGGATCACCTATGGTTTTTGGCTTTTCCCGTATGGATCGCCTTAACCCTCGATTTCCTGTTTCCAGGACTTGCGAAGGCATTTCCACTCCAAGTCATACTTCCTTTATGAAATGCATAACGGCCAAGAGGAAGTGCTTCCCTAACTCGAGGCCGGCCATTCTGCACAGAGCAGGGTGGCCGAGGTCGAGGAGGAGGTGAAGCGGGCTAGGGAAGAGGCCGCCAGGGCCAAGGAGGAGGTCGTCCAAGCGAAGGAGGACATCGAGGTAGCTCAAGGCGAAGTTGCCCGAGTCAAGGAGGAGCTCCGATGAGTCAAGGAGGACGTCGATGCAGCCAGGGGCGAAGCAGAGGAGGCCAAGAGCGATGGCGCTCACGCTCAAGAGCATGTCAAGCTGCTTGTGAAGGAGGCCCGAGGCTCCGTGGAGCGTATCCGCCCACTCGAGGCCAGTCTGGCTCAGGTCTCCACAGCGCACGACACCCTCTCTACCTTGGTCAAGGAGGAGAAGGGTCGAGCCAATAGCCTAGACGCCAAGCTCGAGGCGATGAAGGCTACCCTTCGAGAAAAGGAGCAAGCCATCATCTTGGCTGGTGGCGCCCTCAAGACCCTTCGGTGCAAGAAGATCGACTTGACTTAGGATTTCAAGGAGGCCCAGCGGGAGCAAGATGAGGCTCGGGAGGAGCGCGACGCCATGCTGGAGGACCACAGTGCCCTCCAGACCAGCTATGCCAGTGAGTTCCTTGGTGGGCTTTGACCTTTTTCTTTCAGTGTGACTTGTTTAACTCTTGTTTTGTCTTTCAGGCCTTGAGTCCAAGCTGCTCTCCACCCAAGCCACCACCAAGGCACTACAGGAGAGCCTCGTGGCGAAGGGGGTGCTTCTTGGCAGGTTCCGGGTTGCCATCAACAGGCTCTGTACCTCCTGGGAGATTGAGCCCATCGAGGTGGTTGAAGAAGATGTCCTGGGGGCCGCGCTCGTCGACCGGCTCTACCACCTCGATGCCACCCTTTGGGATCACGTGTGGGAGGCGCTCCACACCGGCGTGAAGTGCGCGCTGGCGATGGTTTCCTCCGGCTTCGTCTTCGACATGGACGTCGTTGCCCAAGGCTTCATCCTCGACATCTCAAAGACCGATGCTGAGAACGAGGAGCGGTGCCGGGGGCTGATCCAGGATGCCGAGAGGCCAGGGGAAGCGCTGGCAAAGCTGTTCGAGGATGAAGTCCTCCCCCTCGAAGATGAAGGGTACACCGTCGAGGAGGACGGCGACAGAGACGGCGGAGCGGGCCTATAGGGCAAAACTGGGCGAAGGTGCCCTTGTAAATAAGTTAGTTTTTGTAACTTATATTCAGTATGGCCTCGGGGGCCTTTAAAACATCTATGCATCTATCGTAATGCATTTGGATATTTCAAGTTTGAGTCTTCTCTGTTTTCTTTCGCCTAGATTTTTCTTTTTTGATTAAGCGTTCGACGCGTGCTCGTATCCCTTGAGGGGGAGCGAGTGGAGGTACCGTAGCCCAAAGGCATAGGAGAGCTCCCAGCTCGACAGCCCTCGACCCTTAGGGAATTCGAGGCATTTTCTTCTTAGTCGTGAAGCGCGTCAAAGCCTAGGAAAGAAGAGACGCTCGAGCTTCAATCATCTGACCTTTGCTTTTCGACTAAGTGTTCGACGCATGCTCGTATCCCTCGAGGGGGAGTGAGTGGAGGTACCATAGCCCTGGGGCGTAGGAGAGCTCCCGGCTCGACAGCCCTCATCGACCTCGAGGGAGTTCGAGGCGTTTTCTACTTAGTTACGAAGCAAAAGGAGATGCTCGATTTTTTGAAAAATTGTTCGTATTTTTTAGGAACTTAGGGGGTTCCCCCCGTAGCCCCCGAGGGAGGTTTGACTCTGGCGAGACAGGGTCGAGGCTACCTCTTGCATGTATAATAATAAGTTTGAACTTATAATCAAAAGTACTTCTTATATTTGTCATGTGAAAATGTATAAAACATGCGAGAATGTACAAGGGCATCAGTGCCCTAGGGGTAGAAACGACGTAGCTGTTCGATGTTCCATGCGTTGGTGAAGGTTTTGCCCTTGTTGTTTGCCAGCTTGTACATTTTGGGCTTTAGCACCTCAGCTACGGTGTATGGACCTTCCCATGGTGGAGTCAGCTTGTGACGCCCCTTGTTGGTCTGTCGTCTATGTAGGACGAGGTCTCCAACTTGGAAGTCCCTCGAGCGCACGTGTTTGTCATGGTAGCATCGAAGTTTCTGCTGATACCTCGCGCAGTGAATTAGCGCCATGTCTCAAGCCTCCTCGAGCTGGTCGACGGAGTTTGCGAGGGCTTCTTCATTGGTTTGCTCATTGTAGGCCTGTAGTCGAGGGGAACCATACTCGAGATCAGTAGGGAGGACGGCCTCGGACCCATAGACCAAGAAGAATGGTGTGAACCCCGTGGCTCGACTAGGTGTTGTCCTTAAGCTCCACAGGACCGAAGGCAGCTCCACGGTCCATTTCTTTCCATGCTTGTTAAGGCGGTTGAAGATTCTTGGCTTGAGGCCCTGCAAAATCATGCCATTGGTGCGCTCAACCTGGCTGTTAGTTCGAGGATGAGCCACCGCGGACCAGTTCACACGAATGTGATGGCGATCGCAGAAATCCAAGAACTTCTTGCCAGTGAACTATGTGCTATTGTCAGTGATGATGATGTTTGGGACCCCGAAGCGATGGATGATGTCGGTGAAGAACTCAACCGCCCGCTCAGAGCGGATGTTGCCGATAGGCCGGGCCTCGATCCACTTGGTAAACTTGTCAACAACAACGAGTAGATGCGTGTACCCCTTGGTGGTCCTCTTGAGAGGCTTCACAATGTCGAGCCCCCAGACTGCGAATGGCCAGGTGACGGGGATCATCTGTAAGGCGTGAGCTGAGAGGTGCGTCTGCTTGGCGTAGAATTGGCACCCCTTGCACGAGCGGACAATGTTGATGGCATCGAAAATGGTGGTTGGCCAATAGAAACCCTGTCAGAAGGCATTGCCAACGAGGGTCCTCGGTGCTGCGTGGTGGCCGCAAGCACCCGAGTGTATGTCCTCGAGGAGCTTCCTGCCTTCTTCGATAGTGATGCAGCACTGGAGGATGCCTAATGGGCTTCACCTGTACAGTTCCCTACCATCACCATAGATGGCGTAGGACTTGGCCCGTCGCGTGATTCGGCGGCCTCGGTCCGGTCTTCCGGGAGTTCCCCTCGAATGAGGTAGTCGAGGAAAGGGACTCGCCAATCCGGAGGTGGGCTTGACGGAGGAGGTGTCCCCTCGATCTCCATGACCTCGGCCTCGGTCGAGGGGGCCTCGGTCAAGGCCGCGGGGTCGAGTTTCGAGGGTGTGGTGCCAGCCCCCGAGCCCAAGTCGACGGAGGGCTCAAAGAGGTCTCTCGAGAATACATCCAGAGGGATAGTACTTTGAGTTGATGCAATCTTTGCGAGCTTGTCCGCAGCTTCATTGTAGCGTCGAGCAATATGATTGAGCTCGGGGCCGTGGAATTTGTCTTCTAGTTTGCACACTTCATTGTAGTAGGCTTCCATCTTGGCGTCATGGCAGCTCGAGGCCTTCATCACTTGGTCGATGATGAGTTGCGAGTCACCTCGAACGTCAAGGCATCGGACCCTGAGTTCAAGAGAAATACGTAACCTGTTGACAAGAGCCTCATACTCCGCAACGTTATTAGAAGCGACAAAGTGGATGCGGATGACGTAGCGCTTGTGGACTCCAAGGGGTGAGATGAAGAGCAAGCCTACGGCCCATCGAAGTACATCATCCACAGCTCGGCTTGAATTTGAACTAGCAGCAACTGGGTGTCGGTCCACTCAGCGATGAAATCTGCCAGCACCTGAGATTTGATGGACTTCCGTGGTGCATAAGTGATGGTCTCACCCATGAGCTTGAACGACCACTTAGCAATTCTTCCAGCAGCCTCCCGGTTTTGGATGATCTCCCCCAATGGGAAAGAAGACACCATGGTAACTGGGTGGCTAAGGAAGTAATGCTGGAGCTTGCGACGCATAAGGATGATGGCGTAGAGCAGCTATTGCATCTGTGGGTAGCGGATCTTGGTTTCCGACAGCACTTCACTGACAAAGTAAACTGGCCACTGGATGGGCAAGGCGTGCCCTTCCTCTTGCCTCTCGACCACTATGGCCGTGCTTACCACCTGAGTGGTCGCGGCGACATAGAGGAGGAGGGGCTCGGGCAGTTCAGTCAATGCTGCTGATCGTGGAGGGATTAGGATCGGGGCAGAGGTCAGCATGCTCTTGAATTTTTCGAGGGCCTCCTCGGCCTCCGCGGTCCATGCGAAGCGTTTGGATTTTTTCAAGAGGCAGTACACGGGTAGGGCCTTTTCCCCCAATCATGAGATGAAACGGCGGAGAGCCACGAGGCAGCTCGTGACCTTCTGTACACCCTTAAGATCTCGAATCGGACCCATTTGCGCAATGGCTGCGACCTTCTCGGGGTTGGCCTCGATCCCGCGCTGGGAGATGATGTATCCGAGGAGCATGCCCCGAGGCACTCCAAAGACACATTTCTCAGGGTTGAGTTTTAATTCTTGGCTCGAAGGCATCCGAATGCGATTTTGAGGTCATGGATGAGGTTGTTGACTTTTTTGGATTTTACCATGATGTCATCGACATAGGCCTCGACCGCGTTGCCTATGTGTTCGCTGAAGACATGGAGCATGCATCGCTGATACATCGCCCTGGCATTTCGAAGGCCAAAGGGCATGGTGACGTAGCAGTACATGCCAAAAGGTGTGATGAAGGAAGTCGCGAGCTGGTTGGACTCTTTCATCTTGATTTGATGGTAGCCAGAATAAGCATCAAGGAATGAGAGGGTTTCACATCCCGCGGTAGAGTCAACAATTTGATCAATGCATGATAAAGAAAATGGAACTTTGGGACATGCTTTGTTTAAACTAGTATAGTCAACACACATTCGCATTTTTCCATTCTTTTTCTTAACTAACATGGGATTAGCTAACCACTCGGGGTGATGAACCTCCTTGATGAATCCAGCCGCCAAAAGCCTGTGCACCTCCTCGCCGATGATCCTGCGCTTCTTCTCATCGAAGCGGCACAGGCGTTGCTTCACCGGTCTAGACCCAGCTCGGATCTCCAAGGCGTGCTCGGCGACTTCCCTCGGTATGCCTGGCATGTCTGAAGGACTCCATGCAAACATATCGGCGTTTGTGTGGAGAAAGTCGATGAGCACTGCTTCCTATTTGCTCCTGAGGTTGGCACCGATCGTCAGCACCTTCTCGGTGGAGCAGCTCGGGTCGAGGGGGATTTTCTTCGTGTCTTGCGCTGGCTCGAAGCTACCGGCGTGACGCTTAGGTTTGGGCACCTCGTCGGTGAGGCGCTCGAGGGTCGAGGCTATCATCGTGTTTTGCTTGACGGCCTCTATGTACTCGACACATTCGACGTCACAGTCGTACGCGTGCTCGTAGGAGGCGCCGATGGTGATGACGCCTCTAGGTCCCAGCATCTTGAGCTTGAGGTAGGTGTAGTTTGGGATCGCCATGAATTGCGCGTAGCCGGTCGGCCGATGATGGCGTGATAGGTTCCGTGAAACCCGACCACCTCGAAGGTGAGGGTTTCTTTCCTAAAGTTGGCGAGGGTGCCAAAGCAGACAGGAAGGTCAATGCGGCCGATGGGAAGAGCCTTCTTCCCTGGTACGACGCCATGGAAGCCCCCGATGCTGGGTTGGAGTCGGCACCTCTTGACCCCCACGAGGTCAAGGGTCTCGAGGTAGATGATGTTCAGGCTGCTGTCGCCGTTCATGAGGACCTTCGAGAGGCAGGTGTAACGATGATTGGGTCGACGACGAGCGGATAGGCCCCTGGGTTGGGGACGCGATCCGGATGGTCATCGCGGACGAACGTGATGGGTGCATCGGACCAGTCGAGGTAGTGGGGTGTCATGACTTGGATAGAAAGGACTTCTCGATGCTCCCTCTTGCGCTGTCAAGGCGTGAGCTGGGTCGAGGGGCCTCCGTAGATCATGTAGCAGTCATAGACTTCGGGGAACTTTCTGTCTTCCCCGTTGTCTCCCTCATCGCCGCCCTGGTCTCTCTTGTCGTCACCCTTCTTGATGCCCAATTGCTTGAAGTGCTTTCGAAGCATGCGGCAATCCTTGAGTTTGTGTTTTGCCTCATCCTTGTGATAAGGGCAGGGCTCCTCGAGCATCTTGTCGAAGATGGCCCCTTCAGGGGACCTCAAGGTTTTTTGCGTTCGGCTGCTGCGACGAGATCGTCGTCTGCAACCTCACGCTTGCCTTGCTGATTCTTCTTCTTCTTGTTGTTGTTCTTCTTCGAACCTTTGTTCGAGCCCCCGGCATCGTCTACCTGTGCCTTTCTCTTGTCTTTTTTGTCGTCGAAGAAGGCTCCGATCGCCTCCTCACCAGCCGCATAGTTGGCGACCAGATCCATGAGCTCGTCAATGGTGTTGGGGCGGTTGCGCCCCAACTCGTGAACTAGGTCCTTGTAGGTCGTACCTACAACAAATGCTAGAATTACGTTGAGATCAGAGATGTGGGAGAGTTTGGTTCAGAGCTTGGAGAAACGCCGAGTGAAGTCACGCAGGGACTCCCCTGGTTTCTGCTTGTAGTTGCGCAGTTCCCTGGAGTTTCTAGGACACACGTAGGTGCCCTTGAAGTTCCCCTCAAAGATCCAGACCAGGTCGACCCAGTCATGAATCTGGTCAGGGGGAAGCTCCTCGAGCCACCAACATGTGGTGTCGGATAAGAACAGGGAAAGGTGACGTATGATCACGCAATCGTCACATGCCCTGCCTGCCTGACAAACCAGTCGAAGATTGGCTAGCCAGAGATCGGGTTTGGTTTCGCCATTGTACTTGATGAAGCTCGTGGGGGGTCGAAACTTGTCAGGCAGCCGGGTGTTGCGGATCGTCCAGTTGAAAACTCGAGGACCCGGTGGCTCTGGGGCCCATCGGTCTTCATCGCTGTCGTAACGTCCCCCACGATGGGCGTTGTACCCTCGATCCTCGGTGTCCCCGTGTTTGCGCTTGCGGTTCTCGATGATATCGAGGTGTGCGTCACGCGGGGCGCGGTTGTTGATGATACAATCTCGGGCTGGTGTCTTCTTCGCTCGGGCGACCGCCTCTGGATCAACCGAGCCCTCCCTTTCAGGCTGAGAGGGCTCATCCTGTGGTTCTAAAGCTACCCCTCGATGCCTCGAGGCTAAGCTCTCGGCTTGCTGAACAGCAGTAACTTGGAGGAGACCCACGATCTCGCGTTGTACCCATCGAGCTTGCGAGTTGGATGGCGCGGGCATATTGCGAAGAAGCATAGCCGCCGTGACAATGTTCTAGCTTGCTCGAGGGTAACGGTTGACGGGACGTTCGGGTGCCCCGCCCTCGTTGATCTGCCGGTTGACCTCTCGGGCCCTGGCTCGGGCTCTTCCGCTGGGTAGTGGTCGCTCCTGCTCGAGCGAGCTGGCGCAGTCGTTCCTGGTCATCGGCGAGTTTAGCCTGCAACTCCTAAATTTGTGCCAGCTGTGCGTCATGCTCGTCAGGACGGGGGCACGCCTCTCGGGGTGCGATTGGTTGTCGAACCTCTGCTCTGGGGGAGCCCCTCCCGCCGCAGCGGCAGCCGCATCGGTCATCAGATCGACAGTGTCCTCACTGGAGGCAACATCACCGTCGATGTGGAGACACTCGCAGGTAGGGTCCCAATGGTCAGAGCCGGAGTCGGGGTCGCCGCAGTAGAAGATGGGGAATTGTCCCCGCACCTCCTCCTGCAGCTGCTGTCGGAGTGTGCCGACGGTGTACCTTCGGGGGCCGGGTGCTCTCGCGAAGCCCAAGTCCACTGAAGTCGGCATGACCGTCCCCACGTCCGTCATTGCTCGAAGGATGGCACCTGGCCGGTCCCCTATCGTGCTCATGTTGGCGCGAGTCAAGGTCGAGAACGCCTTTGCGGCATTGTTGAGGCCGAATGGGAACCGTCGACGACGCTCGAACAGCTTGTGCGGAAGTAGGCTCGATCTAGTGGGCGTTGCGCGCATCGGGGGAGCTCTGCCGGGCTTCCTCAACAAGTGCATTGCGAAGGTGAAGTTGAGGTTGTCGTGGAGCCCTGCCGGTCCGTCCTCTGCTCCTGAACTCAGGTCAGATAATCCCCCAACAAGGGGCTCCTTGTCACCGGTCAAGAGCGAGGGGAATGCAGCGGGCACCAATCTCGACTCAGGTTGATGGCGATGACGGCGCCGATCGCGCCTCCTTCTGGTTGCGGCTGCATGGTGGCGAGTGGCCCCTCCTGAGCGTGGGGGCACACTATGACCTCCGCTTGGGTCACTGATCGAGAGCAGGGTCATGTCATAGCCCTGTCCGAGGGACATCAACACCAGGCTCCCGAACCAGATCACCGTAGCGCGAGGAAGTGGTGAAATAGGGTCGCCCATCTGGAATGAATGGCGGGAAATCATTGGTAACACGCAGGACCCCTACCTGGCGCGCCAACAGTCGGTGTTTCGACCCCGGGGGTCAACACCGACGAGTAAATTCGTAATTGCGTGCTCCCTCAATCTGGTGGGTGATGCAAGAAGGACACAGCGATTTATCCTGGTTCGGGCAAAGAAGGCCCTACGTCCAGTGGGGGGATAGTTCGTGTTATCTTGCACCAAAGCGCTAGTACAGGGGTAAATACAAGTGGGTGTGGGAAGTGTGGGCTTGAGCCCGAGCGTTTCGGGCGCTTAGCTCTCTACACTGTCTCACGGTGTTGTTCTGTGATCTAAGCCTTAACGTATAGTGCTCTCGGATCTCTCCGATCTCGGATCTTCTGTCCCAAGCCCTGGCGCCTCCTTTTATAGGCGAAGGAGAGGCATAGGAGTACATATTTTTAGGGCTCACGTGGTTGGTGACGTATGACGTTGATGCCGATCATGTCGATGCTGCTGTAGAGGCGTACGTTGGTATGGGAAGCCATGCGGCCGTCGCATCGATAGTTGTTGAAGTGTTGACCGAAGTCGTTGAAGTCCCGCTCGAGGGTCGGCGTGACAGTGTCGAGGGGCGACGGTCGAGGCCTTGGGTCGAGTCGAGGGGTCGTGGCTCATCGGATAAGGTCGAATCTCGGGATATGCGAGGAATATGCGTCTCAAGGGGGTGCCGGACAGGGCACAGTGCTCGGTATGGTGCGACAGTGAGGTACGATCCACGGGATTCCAGGGTATGGGCGGTACAAGCAGGATTTGACTGCCATACCCGCAACTGTTTCGATAATTGTGGCCATATGGTTAGGCGGGAGCAGGTAAAATGCATTGAATGCGTCTGGATCCGTACTGGGAGTAGGTAGCCGAGGGTTTTACCACGCTCGAGGGCTGCCCATTCGCGCGGGCGAAGTTTCGTCCTCGAGGCCGGTCCGTTCACCCGGGCGGAGTTTCGTCCTCGAGGGGTCGCCCGAGTCGCACCCTCGAGAGTATAGTCTCGGTTCCATGCGGTGGTCCGTCAAGCAGGTTGTGGCTTGGGCTGTCGACACCCGTTTGTGGGCTGGTCCAACGTGCTTTAGTTTGTGGATTTTCGAGCGGTAATGAGGGATGTCGTTGGAGGGCTTGCGTTGCTGACTTCGGGGATCCGCCCAGCTAATCGAGGGCTTAGGGTACCCCTTTCCCAGGTAACTGACAACTAGTTTCAACTTCATCATGTCCCTTACTAATTTCAACGACATCCTTGCAGGAAGCCATCTATGCATGGCTTAAGAGCGCCAAAGAACCTCAAAAAGCACACATCACCTTTGTGCTCTTCGGTCTCTAGCTCCACAACACTCCGAGGTATTGATCTCAAAAGTTCAACTTGATAAGTAGGCAACATCTCATAGTTTCTTCCCATTTCCCATAAATGATATCCATTGCTCTCACCTTTCCCCTCAAAATCATTTATCTGAGCATTGATACAAACTAATCCACTCTCCACATTGCTTAGACACCACTCTAACAGTTTTTTATGAGATTTTATTTGCACACATTCAGACTCCAAATCGCGCCGTAAGATAATGTACTGCTTAGAACCCCACATCACTGCACCGCAACACCGTATTAGGGTCGTCTGTCCCTAAAAATAATATTTACAGATGGATGATCTGACGGTAAAGATTAATAACAGACCATCTGACGGTAAATCTAAATGTACCGATTTACGGTCTGTCGCTATAGGTATCCATATTTAGGGTTGAACGATCTGACGCTAAAACTGTGTACCGGGTCACTCCATCTGTCGGTAAAGATAAATGGGCTCCACCCAGCTCAATGGCGCCAGTTACATTGGCCCTCCGCCCATCTTACATTGAGCGCCGGCGCAAATTTTGGGCTGGCCCATCAATAAAACCCTACACCTTTCCCCTACATCCCAAATCCAATGAACCGATCCCTGCTTCCCCTCAGAAAAAAAAGAAAAGAAAAAACCTGCCGCCCCCCTCCCCCAATCTCGCCCGCCGCCACCCTCTCCCTCTCAAATGGCGGCCGCCCAACCCTAGCTCCCTCCCCAGCACGTGCACGCCGCAACCCCGCCGGCCGCCGCGGCTCCCATCCCCACCACCTTCTCCTTCGTCGCCACCACCGCCTCCCCGCCGGCAGCCGCAGCTCCCATCCCCGCGTGGCCATCGGGAGCCTGGCCGGCGTCTCTCGCACGGTGCCTTGCCGGCGTCTCTCCACCGCAGCTCCCATCCCCGCCGGCGTCTATCCTATCCCCGCGGCTCCCATCCCTCCGCCGAAAACTCGGAGCTCCTGCGCCTGAGGAAGCCCCGCCCACCGCCTACTCCCGCCTGGCCGCCTCCGTCCTCCGGCAGTCCGGCGTGGCGTCGCCTCCCCGAGCCGGCGAGCCGAGCAAGGACCCCGACTTCTCGGTGGGTGGCGGCCACAGCCAGTGCAAGGGGCAGCATGGCCCTCCAATCACCGACCATGCGGCAGTGCCTAACGCTCGGCTGGCAGCCGCCCCGGCCGGCCGGCCCCACCCCTGCTCCTGCAGCCACCTGCAGCCAGCAGATCTGCCTCTTGCGACGGCCCTGCCTGCCCCTTGTGGCTTCTTCGGTTCTGCCTGCTAGGCACCAACCAGTACTTGGTGCCTGGGTACTACATACAACGCCAAGAACTGCAGCCGCGTGGAGCCCACCGTGAACGACGAAGTGTTAAAACCAACTGCAGCAAGGGTGCTGCTCTGTTCCGACTGTTCTATGACTGCTGGGTCTATTGTAAGTAAACATTGGTAATGCAAGATGGATATATATTGCTTGCTTCCGCCAAATACAAGTTGTTATGTTTCAGACAGAGTCTTCATAACACAAATTAGGTGGTATTTGTAAGCTAGATCTTTTCAATTGGTTGATAGGCAATTGGTGAGCTAAACTTTCGGCAACTAAACTTCTAGTGATACGATAAGTTTCAGTCACTGTTCTAGCATCCTCATCAACTACCCTGCAGGTCGGCCACTTCTAATTTGGACCGTCGGTTATTCAACTGCCTGCATTGTTGGCTTGTTGTTTTCTTTATAAGTTGAACCAGGAAGGATAGCTACTGCTTTATCGCTCAAACCATGGAAGGAATGGCATGTATTATATCCCATCGGTTCTATTCATTAGGTTACCCATGCTTTTAGTTTATGCATCAGCTAGTAAAATATATTTTCTTTGTGTATATGTAGATTGGGCAGTGGAGTTGTGCATAGTTTTTTTAGAAGGTTGGTGCAAATAAAGTCCATTAATAAGCTGTCTTGGGATGTATTTAGGCTAAAAATGGTACATCAGTTGGATAGATTTGTGTGTTCTTGTGTGCATATCAGACTCAATTCATTTTAATTTTGTTGTATAGGTGACCCATATCCAGGTCTGTGACTTCCTTTATGATTTTGAAGTGCAGGTATATGTCTTTGCGTGCCATGATGGAATGAAAAGCAAAAATAAAGGTGGATGTACAGCACCTGTTTTACAGAATGTTGGTTCTTGCCGATCCATCTCTGAACTGCCAACATTAAAGGTATTTCTGATATGCACTAGTGCAAGATTTGGTCAGCTGACTCTAGATGATATTAACTGTTTTATTAAATTGGTTAGCTGACTCTTGATTTCAATCACATGACCTTTTGAGTATAGAGGACATATATTTGAGAGTGGCTTCTGTATGCTCTGAACTAGAATATAGAGGACATATATTCAGGAGTGGCTTCTGTATGCTCTGCACTAGAAAATATAGGACATATAGTCAGGAGCGGCTTCTGTATGTGACCTAGTATTTTTTTACATATCTCATTATTTAATACAGTATCATCTTTGGTACAGAGTTTATATATGCGAGCACAGCGTGAAGTTTCATTTCCAAATTGTTCACTGTATGTTTATCCAGAGCTGAAATCCTCAATAAGTTATAAAGCTTGCCTACCGATAATAATTTTTCATATTTTTGAAATTGCAAATTTTTAAATCTAAATGTGTGTTGCTTGCTCATCTTATGCAGTTAATACAGGCTGGACGCGTATTGCATTGTCCAATAGTGATGATTCAGTAAGTTCTGAAGCTTGGGAGAAGGATGTCGTTTCATGTCATTTTGATATAGACTTGACTCTGAGGTTCTAGCTTTGTGAAGTGTGTCATTCGTTATTAACATGAGCTTTTGGTATGATTTTACTTATCTCTTATAACCTGAACCGATCTCAGGATGTGAGACATTTTGATAACTGAATATTAGGAATAGGTCATAGTGTTGATCTGAATCTGTTGTACAAAGATGTTAAAATAGTACATATTTTATATGTTCAGATATTTCAGTTCAAAAATTGATCTTCAAATTAAATTTTCTAAATGTTGATTACCTGATTGGCTTGCTTGTTTTTGAAGCCTGATACTTAGCATATAGCACTTTTCCGTTTTGATCCCTTGCTAGCAGTTCCCATAGAGCACAATCTGCTCCTCTCTGATCTATAATACTTTCTTAGGAGCACATATCAAAGTGTAGAAGCCTATTTAGTAAACTGTTGGATTGTGTCAGATGGATCAAGTCAGCAATGCATCATGGTTTGAGCAATGTACTATAGATTGTAGACAAGTCTGTAGTGCAGGGCATTGCACTTGTATTTATCTGCTAGAACGAAGAATAACCATTCTAGTTTTTTTTAATCCCTGATGTCCAATAATTGAGATAGCCAAGATGGATGAGCTTCTACTTTTTAACGTGTATTAACTCTCTGCAATAGTATTCATAAACTCATCAAACTGCATCACACCATCAGAACCCATAAATGCTTGACTTTCTGTATTGGCAGGTAGTACAAAGCTCGATAGATGGCTAAAAAACCAGCACCTACTACTAGCTACTATCAGGTATTTCGTCATTTCATGTTTTCAGTGCTACCATCAGACATTATGCATAATTCATCTATTCAATTGCAGCATTGATATCATTGATTTACTTAATAATTATTGGCTGATTTTGGTTAAAATATATACATGTACTTTCTCCCAATGTTGCTATGTGGTAAGTTAAACTCGGGGTGGCAGCAGCACCGGGTACTTGCATTGGTTATGAGTTAGCTCCATGTTTAAAATTTTTCAAGTATTAGTTAAACCTTCTTTTAAGAATAATAAGATTAGTTTCCCTATCATCATTTTACTTAAATTCATTCTTTCATTTATTAAAAGTAGTCCAAAGCTTATTATTTTTTCTCTAACAAAATGCACACATTTCTATGTTTGTGGTTGTCTACAAATGTCTTGTGCAAGTACAAAAATGTTCATGCAGTACAGAAATGTGAACCTTTTCAGGATGATACTACAGTCATAATAAACTCTTCGTTCCTGCCTTGTGTGTTCCCTTTGTTACTACAGTACATCCTAGGTACGGTTTTGATCAGTTTAACAGACTAAACTTTTCTCAGTAGATTTAGCTCACTGAATACTTTGGAGGCTGCCATTTATTTATGAGTGTTTCAGTTACATCCAGAGTTGAGTGAGTTAAATATGGATGTTGCCATGTTACTGATTCATGTTAGGTTTTGGTTTCAGGGCCTGCTACGGTGCTTATTAGCAAGTGTGTAGATGATTTGCCACTCAAAGCTGATTTATTTAGGTGCTAGTCTATCTCTTAAGAGATACAGGTAGCTGATACCATGGACTTATAACATTAAGGAATCAATGTTCATTTTTGTAATGGCTGGTCATATATTTATGTCTCCATGAGTTTGGACAACTGGACTTGGCTATGAATGGATCTTTTTGTATGAGAAATGTGCACAATGATGTAACTTTTGTATTAAATTGCAACCAGATGGCCTTTTATTTTTTAAATGCATTTAAATAGTTTTGTCAAACCATCAGTCGCTAAAAGCATTTAAAATGTCGAATTGTCTGTCGCTTTAGAGTACTTGCAGGCAATCTGTCGCTATAGAGTACTGGCAGGCAATCTGTCGCTATAAATTTTTAGAGTAACAGACAGTCTGTTGCTAAAAGTACTGTCTGTCGCTGAAGACTTTTACCAGCAGGACTTACACCGGCAGCAGAAGTCTGTCGCTATATGTTTTTAGCGTCAGATCTTCTGTCGCTGTATCCACCTTTACCGACAGCTTGTCCATCCCTAATCTTGGTGTTGTGGTGTAGTGCATGCAGTGCTCACCAATGTAATCAATTAGCTGTTCCAGCCTAAAGGTACTTGTGTCGTCAACAATCTTGGTTGGCAAAATTCTACGATGCCGATAAGTCTTTAGGCCATTGTCTGGTAAGCTAAAAAAATGAGCGCACACTAAAAACAAGTTCAAATTTACAGTCACTAATTCTACATAAATCACAGAAACATGGGATAAACGAGTTAACAAATCACTTCTATTTCGACAAGAATCACAGAAGCAAGCAGGAATAAATCGAAGAGAATACCTTCTCTTCCATGGCGCTTGCTGCTGCCGTGGACGAGCTTGGGGCCGTGGGGAGTGGCCCATCTAGCGATAGCATGAGCCCCCCTGTAGGCTCCTCCATCGAAACCTGCAGTAGCCGCCGGAACCCCCTGCGCCGCCGAAACCATAGCCCATCGAGAGGCTGAGCAGCGGGTGTCGAGCGTGGGGTGAGGTGGCCGGAGGAGAGAGCGGGGTGGAGGAGGAAGGGGGCCGGGGATGGAGGAGAATGGGCCGTCAGACGCTGTCGTCGGAGGAGGGCGCCAGAGAAGTCGTGCTGCCAGGCACCGCGTCATGGCATCTCGTCGAGTCGCGGAAAAGAAGTCACGACTTCTTCTATGTGGACGGAGGTGAAGGGGGAAGGGAGGGAGGGTATCCAAGTCTTTTTGCACTGCTATCTTTTTTCTTTTTTTAGCCACTTATTCCATGTACTTCAAACGGTGTAGTAAAAGAGGGGTAAACGGCAGCTTCATGTAAAAAAGTGAGGGCAAAATCGCAAAGTTGAAAAAAGAGGGGTAAAATCACCATGGCATCTTAAAATAGGGGCAAGAACACTAAAACCCCAAATCATAAAGTTAAAATAATGAGGGCAAAATCACAAACACGCTTGAAAACATGGGTAGAATTGCTCAAGCCCCAAAGAAAAACATTCCAAAACTTTTCTGTTTGTGCAACGAACTATTGACTATTGTAATACAATAATAAATGGAAAACCATCTATAATTTGTGAATGATGGGATCAGGATGCGGTTTAATTCCAGCAACCAAAAGTAAATAAACATATTTGAACATTGTTTTTATCAGACATAGTTTCTCCAAATAATCATGATCTTATTACGGTTAAAAAAAATAAATAAATATACAAAGCATGTATGTATATTGAATTTTCACAGGATAAAGAATGTACTGTAACATACATTTTTAATTACACTTTCAGATTGAACTAGGTACAAACTACGAATACAACAAATATATTTTTCAGTTCCACCTTATCAAGAAAACAAATAACATAAAAGATATATAATAAATGAATTTTCTTTCGAACAAACCGCACAGCAGGATTGTCTTGCAAGCAAAGCGCATGCATGCCTGAGGCCCTTGTTCCCTTATTAGCACTTGGGCATGTTAGGGGGACGTGGCACCATTTGAGCGTCTCGGGTTTTGCCATTTTTCACAATGAACACAGTGTTCATGCCCAACACCGTGTGACGATCGAAGTGGCAATGCATAAACCACACACCTAATAAACAAGAAGAAAACAGCACAACACATATAAGGACAAAAATCCATATCACAACACATATAAGGAAAAAAAATCATAATGGACATAGTGGCAGTTCATCGTTGGGATGTTGCCTAAAGTCAGTTTAAGAAATACAATACTTACCAGGATTTGCGGCGCGGAAGCGTATCGCAGCCCAGCCGCCTGGGGGCACGGAGACTGTGTTCTGGTATGGCGGGTCCTCCAAGATGTATGTGGCTGGGTCCTTATGCTTGTCGAAGTTACCGAACCCTCGGCCCACCACGTAGAAGCTGAAGCTAGCCGTGCAGGTGCTTGGGGTGGCTCTCGGAAGTGAGGTCCTGGAACACACCACCTCCACCACAGCACCGTACTCCACCACCTTCACCTTTGTGCCCTGCATCGTGAGCTGAAGCTCCTGTGGCGATTTGGGGGCGGTGAAGTTGAAGTTCAGGGGTGGCTTGTCGGGGAAGTCCGAATCGTACACGCGACTGATGGAGTCATGGTATGCGTCCAGGATGTCAACCGCTGGAGTCACGAAGCTGACGTTATTCAGGCTCGCCGCAAGGCGATCACCCCTGGGCCCATTACACGTCTTGTTAGCCCCACACGGGAGAGTGTTGACGGAGATCATCATGAGCATGTGCTCGTCGACCTCCATTGGCACATCGATCTGGTGCTTCTTGGTTACCAGGGACCGGAGCTGTGCCGAGTACGCCGTCGCCGCAGCAACATCTTTGAAAGCCTGACCCTGCGGAGGGCGGCACGTCCATGTACTCCAAAATGGCAGTGGTGTTTTTATCGTTGAACGGGACTAATCCTGCGTTGGTGAAGAATGAGCTCGCAGCCATGTAGTAGCGGTTGTTGTCCCCTGAAGCGTTGATGGCGCGGTTGGCCTCGAGGAGCACGTTCATGGTCTGCCCGGAGGAGATCATGACGTTGTCGACGGTGCCGACCACTAGTCTTGCCGTGCTCCACTAGCATCCTGAAGGTATCTTTCTTGGAGCACAGGGCATAGTCACCAGGTTGGCCGTTGATGGTGTTGGCGTCGGAGATGTCAACGTCACCGCCTGTCCTCTTAGCCTCCAGGAGAAGCTCCTCCACATCGGCATTCCACCACTCGCCGAGGATGATGGGCACCTCCTTATGCGGCCTGGGGAAGGGGTAGACGGAGCCGCGCTTGGGGTGGATGACGATAGCACCGTGCACGGTGGCATGTGTGCGTGCCACCATAGCGTGCCCTCCTCCTTGGAGAAGATGACACGGTAGGTGAAGTTGGCGCCGAGCTGAATGGGGCACTGCGTGATATACTCCGGGTTCCGCGGCTGGTCCACGCCATGCCAGTGGAGGGTGATGCTCTTGCTGCCCTGGTTGTACACGTTAACCACCACCACGTCGCCCTTGCGGCCTGGGGAACTGCCCGTTCACGGCCAGGATGGTCTTCTCGTGGCAGAGCCGGGTGACCTTAGTCTCTTTTATCTGCAAAAGAGTTTATATTATTAAACGTGCATGCAAATAATAATACATACTATTCAGGCAACTGCCTGCATCTCTGAATGAAATGTATGGATCATTAACTTACAACGAAGTCGTAGTGAGTATTCTTGGAGGCCTGCGCCGGGCCAGCAGCAACTCCAAACGCTAACACCACTGATGGCCGTAACCAGCATAGATCTGCAGCCGGCATCTCACCCACACCGCCCATCGTCGATCGGGCGTTTGGTTGCACAAGGGGCATGTTTTCGCATGCAATGCAAAAGAGCTAGCTCACCAAGCTCTCTGATCTTTGGTGTATGACAAAAATGATGCGTGTGTGCTCCCTGTTAGGTTTCAGCAAATTGGAACGTGTTTAGCAGCGAGAGATCGAGAATGCAATGCAAAGGCTTGCTAGCTTGAATTCTGCAATGTGCGCTCGGCTCCGTGCGTTGCTGCGATGATGGGTACCGACTTTATAGAGCGCGAGAGAGCTGCCGCCAGTGCAACCACGTGGGATGCATATTAACTTATCTCCACAGGTCGTCATGCCGCCACCATCATATCCTGTCTTGGCCGCCTAGCTTAGCAACTCGTCCACGTTAGTTCTAGCAGTTTTATATTTCCGCCGTCGGGCAATGCACGTACGGTATGGCTGCAGAAGCCGCATACCCTGAAAAGCTCTCTTTGGAGCCGTCTCTGCTAGTGCTTTTCCGTCTCTGCAAATCAACGGTTCGTAGAGGTGGCCCTATTTTTAGCCGCCTCAACAAATGGTTGCCCAGAAATACCAAGTCCAGGTAGAAAAGTAGCATTTTATTTAAAATCGTGTGTTTCTTCTCTATAAGCACTTCACGCATAGGACACTTGTGTTCACTTGCATATCGTCTTGCACATTTTATAATTTTTCGAGATACAACTTTAATTTTGATTATTTTTCCATCCGAGGCTATTTTGAAAAAAAATAATTCAAAATGTAAATTTCCATGGATAGATGAATTGAAATGAAAAATATTCAACTACAAGGTTCCATAACTTTCGAGATCTAGAACTTTTGTTTTTGTTGTTTCTCCTTTCGAGTTTATCTCAAAGACTTGAATTTCAAATATAATTAATTCAAACATGATTCTACATGCATAGATGAATTTGAATGAATAAGTTATTAGCCTAGCTTCTAAGCCTTGCTATAATATGTTTGAACTTATCATCCTAGCTTATTAGCCATGCTATAATATTTTTCTCTCACAATAAAATAGCATCAGTCTGCATAAACCGCAAGTTCTTTTATTCATTTCTTGATCTGAGGAAGTTTGGAGAGAAGTCAAATTCTGCTATAAAACTCCTATTTTTAGAGACGATAGCAAATAAAACCATCTTTAAATATCAATTCTAGAGATGGCTGGAAATAGAGGCGCGTCTAAAAATTGGGGAATCTTTCTAGAGACGGTTGGGAACAACAGCTGCGGCTCAATCCTTTGAAGATGTTTATAGGGGTATAATTTGCGTACATAAGTTTATAGGGAAAAGTGTACATACGTATTGTGAACGTCTTTATTATACTTTGTAATTTTAAAAAAAATACTCAGGCCGCTCATGAATTCGAAGCCCTCAAACGGGAACATTTGACCGGCCGGGTTATAGTTGAGTATATGTTTCATGGTATAGAATATACTTCCATGTGTAGCTTTATTCCTTCGCCAGGACATCAACGTGTACCTACTCCCTCGTGATGTGAGTGAGTATGCGTACGAGACAATTGTTAGAGTCATCAATACATCAACCTGCATCATGAGATGCCTGCATGTGACGTGTGGTGGTCACGATCGAAGCAGCTTCGGCGGAGAACCGCCGCCGCGGCCATGTTGCTCACACGAGGACAACAAACCGGCGGCCGCCGCCGCGGTAGGTCCCTCGTACTATTGAAATCGAAACTAAACATAAAAGTGCTGATGGCCTCAGCGTATAAAATACACCACGCCAATATGCTCAGTCTACAGTCACATGTACTACCGGATTCTCCTCCTCGACGAAGTCTAAATTACACTCGGCAAATACTTACGAGTGCCACACTTGACAAAGGACGCTCGGCAAAAGAGTTATTGGCAAAGAGGTTTTTCCAGAGAGCCCGACATTTGGCAAAATTATAAATAAAAAAACCCAAAAATAATAGCAACAAAATATTTTCTCAAGAGCAGGACCACACCGACCAGAGGGGCATTTTTACCAAAAATTTGCACGGAGCCTCCTCTACTTTTGCAGTACACACTCACATATGTCTATACTTCGTTTCGGTTCCCCACATATTATACTAAACCGAATATTTGCTTCTTTTGAGGCCCTAAACGATTTGAAATAAAAAACTTGTCAACTAAAAAGTTCATAACTTTCGATATCTACACCTTTTATTTATGTAGTTTCTCTATCAAAAGTTTGAAATTCAAGTTTCACATTTACAAAATTCAAATGTAATTTTGCATGACAAGATAACTTCAAATTAAAAATTTATCAACTACAAAGTTTCATAACTTTTCAAGACCACTTGAAAAATTTTAATTTTAAATTTTTTAAATGCAGACATAGTTTTGCATGACAAGATGAAGTCAAATAAAAGTGTTGCCTACTATAAAATTCTATAACCTTTTAAGATCTACAAAGTTTATTTTTTTACTTGGTCATATGTTCATCTAACATGGCGGTTCTAACATTGTGAACAAATTTACTTTGACTTTATCATATGAAAAAAATCAAAACAAATATTGTACATCTTGATGACTTATACAAGTCTGTAGTTTAAAATTTTTTCAGTTGAATTAGTTTTGTGCTTCAAATGTGATTTGACTATTGTTGTTGCCTAGTGTTACAAAACCCTCATCAAAAAGCTTGATTGCCGAGTGTAAAAAAACACTCAACAAAAAAGATTTTTGCCAAGTATTTTTTTATTTTTGATAATCGATAAAGAAGCTTCTTTGCCAACGGGCACTCGACAAACCACTTAGCACAAAGCAAAGAAGTCGATTCCGGTATCGACGTAAACTCCACTACGAGCGCAAGAACCACCCCGCGCCGCCTTTGAAACTAAAACCAGTCAGAAATGGCCCCAAAGACACTGGGACCCAGGATGCAGACTGGCCCTCCCGCCTCCGCACGTGGCCATACTGGCCGCGCCTTGGGTCGACTACCTGATCCCGCTTGTGGAGGTAGCCAAAGCGCCTCACCCTTGTCGTGTGTCACGGACACGCAGCGCCACGGCCACCTCCATCACCTTCGCTTCAGGCCACATTCCTCGCACCTCTGTCGCCCTCCGCCTGGCGTAGCTTTTGTCACGGACCAGTTTGGGTGCCACTCCCAAGTGGATTACGTGGCCTCTTTGCGGCTGCCCGGCTGCCATCCCAAGGTCGGACACCATTTATTCTCTATAAGACTCAAGACAGTTCCTATGAACTGATAGTGCGCCTCGCCCTGTGCTACGGAGAAGCTGATGATATATATCCTCGATTACATTACACTAATACGTCCCTGAGCTGCCATATTGGTATCGATATACGTATTGGATATGCCAATATGCCACTAATACAGTATCAGTAAAGCTTGAAAATACAGCAAGAAAAATAAATAAATAAAACTCCGACGCTTAGTCAATAATTTGCAGCCCATACCCCGTCAAATTGAAGTCATCATCTCAGTTCCCAGCAACCTATTTCGGTGGCCCATTCACCGTCAAACTCTAATTAATAGTCAGACATTCAGGGCCATCGGATCGAGCCACGAGAGATGGCATGCGGGTGCACCGCGTGTGGATGGTGGCATCGGGCTAACAACTGGACAAAGCTGGGGGCACTACGAGAGACAGTCTATTTGCCAAGTGCTTCGGTCATTGCCAAGGGCCAAAAGTCGGGCACTTGGCAAAGAGGTTGTTTATCGAGTGCCGGCACTTGGCAAACTACTTCTTTGCCGAGTGCCCGGACCTCAGCAAAGAGTGTCACTTCGCAAGCCTTATGTTTGCCGAGTGTCAGACACTCGGCAAAGATGGACCCTAGGTAAAGTCCATCTTTGCCGAGTGACCCTCGGCAAAGGTGGTTTCAGGTGACGGCCCTAGCCCCCCGTCATTCTTTGACAAGTGTCGGCCGTTAGCACTCAGGCAATCATTGTCGAGTGTCGTCCCCTGGCACTGTGCAAAGGCTAAAAGTTCCCATTTTAGTTAAGAACATCCAATTCATGGGCTTATCCAGCTTTGTTATGTGTCTTAGGCATGAGACTCAGCAAACGAGTGGTAAAATTATTTTTTATTTGTTTTCCACATTTCATCTAATCAAACAGAAGATATATAATAGACATTGTCAACACCACATATATATCACCACAAGCATGCATATCACAACCATTCATTAGAAATATATCACAAGGTCTCAACCACAAGTTCAAGTATATCATAAGTTCACAAGATTCACATCCGAAGTTCACAACCATAAGTTCACAACCAAGCTACTTGCAGCAAGTTCACAAACATAGTTCACGACAAAGTTCATAGAGGATGGGCAAGAGTCATGGCATCAGGAGTGCTTCCCGCCTCCAAAGTCTCCTCATCTTTGGATTTAGTATTCGTCGTAGCTATGAAGGAGTTGTTAGCAAAGAGATGGCTTATCAAGTTCTATTGTTTTAATTGGAAATTTGTATACATAAGGATTGAAGTTCAACTAAATATACCCTTGTCTGTGAACTATTTGGGTGGAACCTTTGTGGTAGCAGGAATTAACATGGTATCCATTTGGTGTGGAAAGTACTTGGGTGTGGCACCTTCGTGTTTGCCCTGTGGTGTCTTCGGTACTAGGGCGGAACCTATTCCTAGGTTGTCTTGAGGCGAATCTCCTTCTGATGAATCGAGGGGTGATTCAATAAAGGGACCTGCATGAGGTAGTGCAGTTTTTGGATTGTCTTGGTTCTCAAGTATGTAGTTAGGGGTGATGTATAGACTGGTTGTACCATACCTATTTGCCTATGACCTGCTCCATGTGCACCTACTTGTCCAGAAGGACCCGCACCCTAGCCACCTTCGGGTTGCTAGTATAGTGTGTACGTATTCAACTCAAAAGTTTCTACGGTCTACAGTAAGAGTGATAATCATTAGAGGGAACAATGTAACATTAACAAAGCAAGGTTCTGTTGTAACTGCAGTTACCGTTCGTGTGGCGATGGATTGCCTGTTAATCACCTAGTGGATGTGGTTCTATGTGACTCCAAAGTGGCCATATGTGCAGGAGAAAATCACTGGATTCCATTTGTCAGCGGATGGCTATATGTGCAAGCCTAGGTATAGTTGATCTCGGTGCATATGTGTTCATGGGGATTGTGAGATCATTTCTACTCAACTGGACATCGCAAACCTGACATATGTTCACAAAGATTCTATTGTATTATTATGGGCTACATGCAAAGATGCAGTGGCATTCCAAATATGACAAGCCCAAGTGTTTGTTATTTTCGATGGTCATGGGCGTTTAGCTGGTGTCTGGAAGTTGGGTATGTTGCCACCGAAGGGTACTGTAGCAGAACCATTCTCGGGCGTCTATGGATAAATCACAAGGATATGGTTCTCATTTGTAGGAATGGTGTTGTTATAATGTGAGTGGCATCAGCGGTTGATTGGGCTAGGACTCGGTAATGAAAAACATGGTGTGACATATTGTATAGCGGAACCAAGATCTGAGACTGCTGTTGTGTTGCTTCCTCTATCGCTATGCGATTGATCTCATAAGGGGCATCTGGAGGGTGCTCCGGGTATGCTGATACAGGAACCCGAAAAGTACTAAGAGGCATACAAAAGCTTGATTAATGAAGTTGGCCTCATGGTCATCAAAGATTCTGAGTTTTGGATGGTTGAAATGAGCAATCAGTTGGTCGACAGGTACTCCGGTTCTAATACAATGAAGGCTTGAAAAATATAACCTGAACAAGTAGTTCATATGCCAAGGTCAGGATGCGAAGAAATACCCAAACTGTACAGGTTATGAATGTCTCAAGCAAAAGAATTTTTTTAGAGAGCACACTTTTAGCGTGTATTTAATTAAGAAGAAGAGAGTTTGTTACAGCTTCGGTAATTCAAGGATTACCCTCACCACCAAAACACACGTGGCTGTGATTACATATATATGAATCCGCTAAAGCACATCACCGAAACACACTACTGGCATGCTTCCAACTCCGCCAAGCGCTTGAAACTGGCCAGCACCCACAACGATGCATCAGCGATGATCTCCTCCACAAGCTGCTCCGCTGACTTCATCCCACCACCAAAGGTTCCAGAGTTCCTCTCCTTCCAAAGGCTCCACCCAATGAGGAAGAAGAATGAGTCAAAGGCACATCGGATGGCCCTGTGCATTATCTTCCTCAACTCAATCCACCATTCCATGAACGGCCTCTCAGCCACCGGAGCCTGATCCTATAGATGGTAGAACCGAAGGCAGCTGTGCCACACTTCCCTAGAATAGACACAACCAATGAGGATGTGATCGATGGTATCATCCTGCTGGTCACAGAGAATGCACGTGGTATCATCTTGAAGACCATGCCTCCATCTCCTATGCGCTATCCAGCACATGCCATGCATGGACAACCACATGAAGAACTTCACTCTCGGCGACGCTGAGGTCTTCCATAGCTGTCTTGCACCCAAAGGCGAGGAGCATCCCACGGACATTGCACCATAGGCCAAGGACGCTGAGTATATACTGCCTGTCGAGAGCCTCCAGGAGAATGTGTTTGGTGTCACTGGCAGGAGCACCGCCTGCTGCAGGCGCTCAGACAAGGCGACGAACTCCGCTATCATCCTCCACAAGTGTGCTCCCAAAATGTGATATACCTAGGCCGATCCAGGGAGAGCCTCAGAAACCGTAGCGTGGTGCCGTCTCTTCCGCACCGCCTCGAAGACTGTTGGAGCAATCAGCCTGATGCTTGTCCCATCCAACCATGAATCGATCCAGAAGAAGGTGAACTCGCCACTCCTAACCGTGGACACAGTCGCCGCTCAGAAGAACACCTAGGATACCCTATCATCCTGATTGGGGAGCCCCTGCCAGGCTCTAGTGGGGTCGGTCCACCGCAGCCACGGCCATCTCAACTTCAAAGCCATTCCCATCCTTCATAGATCAATGACTCCAAGGCCCCTAGGTGTTTGGGCAAGCGCACGATCTTTCATGCCAGCTTAGACCGGCCACCGGCCGGCATCGATTCCCCACACCAAATGAAACCTCTTCGGAGCTGGTCAATCTATTGCACTACCCATGCAGACAGCCCCGATGCTGTTGCCATATGCACCGTGATGGCCGCCAAGGTGGACTGGGCAAGAACTGTACGTACGGCCACATTGAGCATGCCACCCTTCCAACTGGGGATGCGAGCTGCGCTGGAGTCAATCAGCAGTTGCACCTTGCTTCTTTTGAGCTTGAAGATGGACAGTGGTATCCCTAGGTAGTGAAAGGGAAAGGCCTTGACACGGTAGGCAAAGATGGTGTGCACCAGCGCCAACTCCTCTTCCCCACAATGCATAGGCATGACAACGCTCTTGTTCAAAGGCATGACAATGCTCTTGTTCATATTTGCAAAAAGTCCAAAGGCTTGCCTAAACATTTCCAAGGCTGCTCTGACAAAGTGCAAGTCGGCTGCTGTTGGAGCCACAAACAGTACCATGTCATCTGCATACAGACTCACCCTTTGTATGTTTCCAACTGGCCTTAGACCCAACAGGTACCAACTTTCTTCCATCCACTTCATGGTGTGGTTGATGGATTCCATAACCAAGATGAACAACATAGGCGACAGTGGTCACCCTGGTGCAGCCCCCTTGCATGACAAATTCTTTGGCCAGTGGAACCATTGAGAAGGATCTTGGTACTTGCAGTCGATAAAATAGCTAAGATCCAATCCCTCCATCGTTCACCAAAGCCCATGTGCTGAAGTACGTCAAGGAGGAATTGCCAAGAGACGGAGTCGAAGGCTTTTGCAATGTCAATCTTGAGAAGAAGGCTTGGCATCTTGGTCTTGTGAAATTCTTTGCATGATAGACAAACAGCCCTAAAATTATCTTGGATGCACCTCCCTTTTATGAATGCACTCTGGTTGGCACGAACTAGCCCATGTAGCATTGGCACACTGTTAGCCAAGAATTTGGAAATTAGCTTGTTGACACTGTGGATTAGGCTGATTGGTCGGTAATCAGAAATCTCCACCAGTTGTTCCTTCTTCCTGGGGAGTATCATGATCGCGTCATTGATGTGGTGCAAGCTGCGCATGTCCAGCGCCCAGAACGCCTCGAATGTCCGCAGGAGATCATCCTTGATTATGTCCCATGCAATCTTATAAAATGATCCCGTGAGACCATTCGGTCCCGGTGCCTTCTCATTCGGTAACTGCATGACCATCGAACGTACCTCCTCCTCCGTGAATGAGTCTTCAAGGCCCTACAAGGCCAAGGACAGTAGGCTGATTCCTTGAAGGTTGATAGCCCACGAATGCTCGAAGTCCGTGCCCCTGAGCGAATCAAAGTGCTGGAAGACTGCCTGCATCATCATGCTTGGCTTGGCGAACACCTATCCCTCGGAGGCAATGGCCTGTATCTTGCTCTTGCATTTGCGATGGCAAGCTTGGAGATGGAAGAAATGATTCTTGGCATCCCCCTTAGCCAAGAAATTGACCCTAGAACGTTGGCAGACGACTGTCCGTTCTAGGGACACCAAGCCCAGCATGTGCAACTTGAAGGGTTTTCAGAGCTACACCTCTCTTGGTTCAAGCAGCCTAGCCTCTTGTGCCTCTTCGAACCTTAACACCACTATTGGCGCTTCTTAGTGTTAGCAGAAAAGTCTACAAGTGCACGGAAGTACCGTTGTAGCCTTCACCCGAAAGTATTCAGGGTATCGTATTTCCACAGGGAACGGAAGTGTAAGAAGCCTCTAAACTAATTCTCCCTAGAATGACAAGACAAAGAGTAGCTTGGGTAAAGATGTTCGTCTAAGGTAAGAAACCCTAAGCAATGATAACTTTCTCACTATTTGCTTGCTTCAGGCACTGATGCACTTGGTCTGCCAAGCGGTATCAGTATCAGCTCTACTCCATGACTGAACGTGGGGCGAATGTAGATACGAGTGGATAGGGCTGTCACCACCTGCCACCTACCCCTCTGCCCGTGGACGCATGTAGCATATGAAGGTACACCCCAACATAGGAACCACGTCTACAAAGGCGACTACTACTCTAGCGTCGTACAGAAACATTTGTCTCTATGAGGAGTCCTCTACTAGAGCACCCATCCAAAGGATGAGCGACAATCTCACAAACAAGTAGCTTTATGAAAGAGACATGCTTAATGAATCAAACCAAAGTTGAACATGAAATTCTTACTTCAAGTAGCAAGATGATCGTAGAGGTAAAAGTTGGAGTGAGAGCTGACAAGCCTGGTACTTCGTCCACCCAGAGGTAGAACTGCTTTGACTCTGCTCTTTCTCTAGCTCTTTCTGTTCCATTAAATTAGCTAGAAGTTAATGGAATGGAGCTTCCTCTTCCTCTCTACATTGTGACCTCTTTGTGTTGAATGGTGTGTGAACAGAGGAGGCTTCCTTTTATAGCTTGAGAGGAGGGGGCTCTATGCACAGGGCCATCCCCACATGGAAGGACCCAAACCAACCTCCAAAGGGCGGTTTCCACCTTCCATCTGCACCGATCATAGGTGGGACCATTGTTGCAGAACCGCCTGTGAACCGCCAGAGAAAGCTGGGCCCGAGAGGCACCACTTGGGTGGCCGGTCCCCTGGTAGGCCCGTCTCGCCATCGCCTTCATGTGTTGGGTTCACCTCTAGCCTGGACCTCCCCTGTGGTTACAATCAGGCCCAGGTATGCACCGAAGGTGGGCTCCTTTATCAACTTGGTTGTGCATTTTCTCAATTCATCTTTTGCTTTTGCGCTTTCCAATTGGTGTTGTGCACTTCCACTTGTTTCACGATAAAACCTAAAAAATCATGAACAGTAGGGTTACAAGTGGAATTCCATTAATAGCATATGTCTATGTGTTAAAGCATGATTGTTTCTCTCCTTTTAGGCCTAAGTTAGCAGTTAAAAATGATCCATAAGGACCACCAACAACCACTTCCCTGGCGATAGCCAACTGCAGCTTAACACTACCTATCTGACTTGCACTCCAGCTCTGCAGTGCCCGAGCAACATTTTTGATTTTTTGGTCCAATACTCGGAATGCATCAGTGCCCATTAGTGTATGTTGCCATGCCCAAGCCACCGTGTCTAGGAACCTAGGTAACTTCGGCCAGAATGACTCGTACCTGAATCATCGCTTGTCCCTTGGCAACGTGTCCCACATCAGGAGAAGCGGGGAGTGGTCCAAAGCATCTGATGACAAAGCCTTCAGTAAATGGAACGGGTAAGCATCGAACCATTCAGCCGAGGCTAACACCTAATCCAGCCTTTCCAACGTTGGCAGATCCTGACCACTAGACCATGTAAATCTTCTATCCATCAACATGAGTCCCTAAAGAAGCATGGACTCGATGAAGGCATGGAACCATGTCATGACATGATGGTTGAGTCTGCTGTTATTCTTGTCAGCTACCCTATAAATCATGTTGAAGTCACCACAAATGAACCACGATCCATGGCCAGTGCTCCTGATGCGGCGTAGCTCATCCAGGAACTCACGCTTTTGTGTGTTGTGCTGCAGACCATAGACAGTCGTAATCTACCAGGCAAGCTAGGATCCAACACACTGAATATGTGCCATCAGTGCACATCTTCCCCTGGCAAAATTAGATGCAACCCAGAACTCCCTGTGCCATGCTAGCAAGACCCCCAGCCGCACCAACAGAAGGAACAAAATCGTAGTCAAACATGGGACCTATAATCTCCATTGCACACGAAGCTGTGCCAACTTCTAGCTTCATCTCCTGCAGACACACCAGGGGCACGCAATTGTTCACCAGAGGATTCTAACCATACCCCGTCGTGTGTTGATGGTTGTTAACCATCAATTTTATATGACAACTAAAGAGAGAAAAGGGGGAATAAAATGAACATCACCATAGACTTAGGGCTTTCACTGACAATTTCCATGAGTTTTGGTGAATGTGTGTTTCTACAGGGGATTATCAGGAAATACCCAAGGAGACCCACATGTCGGATTTACATAGAGAGAAATAACCCTACGTGTGAAAAAGAACTATCTAGAAGACTCTGGAAGGCAGTACCCCAAAGAGGAGGGCCCACCTGCCAGGTGGCTGGGCGGCTGTCCACCCGCTTGGGCGCCCGCCCTGGCACCTCCACCAATGAGGTGCAGGCTCATGGATCCTGCCTCCACCGACCTTGTGGAGCAATCTTATCCATCAATTTAGGTCGGTTTGATCCAAGAGCTATGAGGCATCCTAGGGGGCTATATAATCAGGGCCCCTGGCCCTGGGAGAGAGGTAATTCATTCTCTAATTCATTTGAGAATTGAGAAGTAGAGGTAGCCATCAGCAGGGCCAGGGTTTAGAGATCTCTCCACCAGAGAATTAGAATAGCTACTCCAATTCTTCAAGTTCTACATAGTTTAAGACTAGACAGAGGAAGAGTCGGGCACTTGTGCTTGGAATTCTAGATCTCCATTATCAAGGATTGGTATTATCTTGTATCTTTTCTTGAGACTTTATTCTAATATTATTATGTTTCTATTTATTATGTTCCTAGTTTATTCTAGTTCTACATTTGATATGGTTATGATTGATAATGAGTTTATGTATATGTTTGAAAAGCGCTTAGCTCGGGAGGGTTAGGTGGTAGATTTCATGTAAGCATGGTGCTTAGATTCCATTTACCTACAAATGCACCCTATTGGCCAGGTCGTGTGGTAGATCGCAGAAGTGACAGTTCCGTTGAGTCCTTTGTATTCCATCCCCCATTGATAGGACTAGCATAACCAAAGTGGCATAGGAAGTCCTGCTATGTCGTGGCTTTTTATGGCAATGATCCTTATACATAGATGAAGAGTCTTTTATGTTATATATGATAGCGCAGTGTTAGAGTAGATGAATGACTTAGTAGATTAGAACCTACCAAGAAATTCTATCTCTTGAACTAATCAGACGTTGACCTACTTATTTGATGAGTAGTTTATTTCTAATCTGTACGTTATTTATTCCCTGAGCTTTATACTTCATATTATTTATCTATCATGGTTTAACCACTTTGCCAAAGTAGGTGACTGTGCAATCAATCACTCATAAGTAGTCATGTTTTGCAAGTTTATCTCATTGTTTAAGTCCTTAGTTCTTTCCCTTGAGCTAAATATAAATTACGATACCTGGACTACTTCCTGTGAAGTGCTGCAATGGTATTTAATCTGTACGCTTGCGGATCCTATACTTATTTTATTAGAGGAGCAGTTCTTATACCAACACTTCTGGCACCATGTTAGGGATGAAAACTTAGCTTAAGTGGTGTTAGAAGTGTCAACAAGCATTTCTGGTGCCATTGCTGGGGAAGGAATAAATTTTTCAAGAAAAATTGCCTAAACAGATATTTAGAAAATGAGTGATTGTCATAGTCACCTCTACTTTGGTAGGGTCACCCCTGTTTGTTTTCTATTTCTATATTTTATATAGGGTATTAGCAGGATTGAATCTGATTCACTCAACTCTACACCATCAGAATTGGACCAATCAAGAAGGAAGCTCATCACCAATGCATGAAGCTATGGCTAAAAAGACCTTGTTGGAGTTCTTTGCTCCAACAGTGGAGAACATCCGCACTGGTCCAGTGCTAGAAACAAAAGATCTTGAGTTTGAGCTCAAGCCAAGCCTCATCAACATGTTGCAAGCTGTCCAATTTAGTGGAAAGGTACATGAAGATGCAAGTGCACATCTAGCCAGAGAAGGAGTTAATCAAGATATTATACTACTTCGCCTCTTTCCATTCTCACTATTGGGAAGAGCGAGGCAATGGTTCTATGCCAATAAAGAAGACATCAACACATGGGCGAAGTGTTCCAAGGCCTTTCTAGCAAAATTCTTCCCAATAGGCAAGACAAATGCCTTAAGAGGAAAGATTACCAATTTCTAACAACAGAAGATAGAAACCATTTCAGAAGAATGGGAGCGTTTGCAAGGATACATTCAAGATTGTCCTCATCATGGAATGGAAGAATGGTCACCCATGCAAGGCTTTTATCACGGATTGACCCAGAAGACGTGTGAGCACCTAGATGCAACTGCTGAAGGATCATTCTTATCACTCACTCTTGAGAAAGCTAAAAAGCTTATGGAGAAGATAGGAGATAATCAAAGCTGGTCCCAAGACAACATCCAATATTGTCATCAAAGTGAAGAAGCAACTGAAGAAGTGAATGCACTGTCTACCAAGATGGATGACTTGCTCAACTGGCTTGACCAGAGCCAAGTACAAGGAGGACTAGAGGGCAATTGAAGCAACATATAAGCAAAACTCAAGCCCCGCCGTCAGGAAGATTCCACATCAGTCAAATTGGAGACAGGAGAAAAATAGCCAAGGTATAAATTTAGGTAATTTTACAAAGCAACCTACTTTAAGAGAATTAGTTATGCAGCAATCTAAAATAAATCTAGACATTAAAGCTAGGCTTGCTATTAATGATAAAACCTTGAAAGATATAAATGTTAAAATGGATAGTTTCTCATCTGACATTAATAATCAACTTGAGTGTAATAAAAAGGTAGAAGAAAAGATAGCACAGTTAGCTGCTGTGTTGCCTGTTGCCACTAACCCTGGGCAGGTAAGATCCATTACTACAAGAGGAGGGAGATCCACCAAGGATCCTCCCTATCCAAAATGTGCAAGAAGGCCAGCAGTAGTACCACTAGTGGTAGAAGAAGAGAACAACATTCCCAAAGAAGTATTACCAGAACCAGTACAAGATCAGGAGATGAGACAGAATTTTCAAGACACAAACTACCTACCATTTCCTCACAGAAATAGAAGATCACAACAATCAGATGAGAAATTTGGTAAATTCATGGAGGTAATTAAAAAATTATATGTCAATATACCTCTGCTGGATGGCATACAGGTCCCTACATATGCCAAGTACATCAGAGATGTTCTCAACAAGAAGAGACCACTGCCATCCACTGAAGTGATCAAGCTAACAGAAGAGTGCGGTGCGGCTATCCTCAACAAATTACTAGAAAAAAGAAAGATCCAGGATGTCCGACCCTTAACTGTATAATTGGAGATCAATATTTCAACAATGCACTCTGTGACCTTGGAGCAAGTGTCAGTGTGATGCCCGCTGCTGTCTATTACAAGCTCAATCACACTACACTTGAGCCAACATCAATGTGCCCACAACTGGCCGATCAATCAGTTCGATATCCACTAGGCATTGCCGTTCCAGTCAAGATAAGAGAGTTCTTCGTTCTAGTAGACTTTGTGGTACTGGATATGCATCCAGACTCAAAGGTGTCACTCATCCTCGGGGGACCCTTTTTGAGCACCGCCATGCGCACATTGATGTCGGAAAAAGAGAAATCAAGTTCACCATAAATGGATAATAAGAGCAATTTGCATTCAAGTCAAAACAAGAACTCAACTCCTCCACAAAGATGGTAAATCAAGACAAGATAGAAGAATCACCAGAGTCACCGACTCTGGGAACATCAGCAGACTAAATAATTTGGAAGGTCCAGTTCGGAGGACTTTAAAAATTCGAACCCTCACCGGAAGGTAACTCGGTATTTACCTACATTTAATTTCTCAATCCATTTAATTTTTAAGCATATTTACTTTACAGCATTGCATTATAAAAATTCTATGCCCCATATAAATAATTTTTCTAGTGTGTAACAACCTGTTAAAAATATTTATTGAGGTGACACAAAAATATTTTAGTCCATACATTTATATATATTTATATATATATTAGTTCATTATATTTATATATAAATATTTGATGCATAGTGAGCCCACCACCATGGGTCCCACATGTCATAGACTTCACCTCACTTACATCACATCACATTATTTCATCCACTTCCACTCACCTCTACCATCTTCTCTTTTCCACTGTCCAAACCAGCATCTCTTCTCTTTTCTTAGCCAGGAAGCAAGGTGGTTATGGAAAAATCTCAGCCAAGGAGGAGCCAGGAGGTGGGCGGCCGCCCCTACCACTTGGGTGCCCGCCCATGCACCTCCTCCCCTCTAAAAACCCTTCCTCCCTTCACTTCTAGGTAGCACAAGCATTTAGAATTTGTAGGTAGCAAGGGTGCTCTTGACTTCGAGTTTTCCTGGGAGAGTTTGAGAGAGAAGGAGAGAGTAGAAAGAGTAGAGAAGAGAGTGATAAGCAAGGAGTGCAAGCAAGAGCTCAAGAGCTAGTGTAGAGGAGGGGTGGTGCTGCAACAATCTCATAGAAAATTAGTGGAGATGCTGTCCAAATAGGGATTAAGATTTTTAAAATTTGGGGGAGGTTCTGTCAAAATCTAACTAGAAACTAGAATTAATCTTGCAAGAATGACTAACCTCTAGACCGCTGACTCTGGATGGTTAACCACTAACTCTTAACTAACCCCTTCCACTAGTATTGTTTGTAAGAATTTTTGTAGGATGAAGAAGTGGGCCAAGGGAGTTGTTGGAACGGTCAAGAACATAGGGACAAGGAGCGCATCCTGTCAAGCTTCATCAAGGGCCGGCTCCACCATGAGTACCAATCCTCCAGCCATCCCCCAGCCGGCATCTTCTTCTGCACCTCAGAGGATCCTCCTCAGGGCATCTCATCTTGGCCTGAGAGACTCTCGGGAGAAATCCATCTACAAGAAGCTCAAGGACAGGAGCTACGCACACACGCTAGTCCTCAATGAAACACTTCTATATGAGGCAGGTATGGCCGACGAACTTGACACCATTTTTTAGTTTATTGATTGGACTTCTTTTCCAAACATCACTAAGTTAGGGTCAAAGCTCTTGACCATAGAATTTCTTTGCACCCTCCAACTCACAAAATTGGGAGTCTATTTTAGGCTCTTCACCCAAGATTTCTCTCTCACTTGGAGAAACCTTAGTGATCTCCTAGGTTTCCCCTTAGATGCACCCATAGTCATAGAAGGAAACTTAGGCAATTATGACACACATAGGTTTTGGATTAACATTTCTAGAGAGCAGTTCTTTCATGCACACTGTACAGGGGACATAGAACACCCCACGTTTAGGTTTCTACACAAATAGTTGGGTACGACCTTCTTTCCCCGTGATGACACAAGCAAGGTTAGAATAGTGGACTTATAGCTAATGTATGCAGCTGTGAAGAAAGTTAAGGTATCACCTATTAGTGCTTTAGTCGATAACTGGTTGAGTGTCCCCAGCTATAAGGTAGGGGACGTATCCATTTGCTCTATTGTTACCCGCTTAGCCATGAATCTTACCATGTTAGATGGTGCCTCTCTTGAGTTTATAGAAGAGCATAGAGATATTTATGGTTATGAACATTTTAATCATGCTCACTTATTGAAGAGGATAAGAGGTGTTCATGATGTATGGTGAGGCCACACTCCAGTTACCTAACCTGGAGATGGCTTTGTATTCTGTCCAATCTTTCCATGTTGAGCTGTAGGCAAGGCCAGTCAATGCAAGGGTGCCTCAGAGGACAACCTCTGAGAGATTTGCACGTTAGCAAGAGCCAGTTTGGCACGAAGCTGATCCCTCCCCAGAGGACCGGGCACACACCAGTTATGATGACTAGTAGGCACGCCATCACCATGCACTGAACCCAGGGGTGTACCCTCACTACTATCCAAACCAGCCACTCTATGGGTACTACCAGCCACCGCCATCCGTCCCCATAGGAGAGGGAACTTCAGGCGGAGGACCAAGGCATTCATTTGATGCCTTTGGTATGAGGACAGAAGAAGAAGAACTGCACTATGACTTCTGGCGAGGACGCAGGTCTGATGCCACTGGGTTTCACTATACCCAGCAGCATTATGATGAACAAGTGGTGTTCCAGCAACGCACCGACACCTCCCTTGCACTCAACGACCAGTAGTGGACTGATCAGCGCCGGTGGAACCAAGACACCACACGGACCTTGGACACCATCCGGGAGGGACAAGACCAAACCAACAGCACCCTACCAAACATCTTCACTTTCCTGCAGACCCTGAAATGACCGACTGCATCAAGAACCAGCTTGGGGAGGACCCCCGTTATCGAGATAAGTTTTCTTTCCCTCTATTTCAGTTTGTTTCCTTTCTTTATTTTCATATTTAAAAATCAGAAAAACCAAAAAACTATATAAATATTTGTTGTTTAATTTATCAAGCTTGCTATTTAAGTTTCTGCTTATTTTGTTGTTTGCTATTTAGTTTACTGTTTAAGTTTGAGTTTGCCTAAAAATAAAAACCAAACAAAAAGAGTGTGTAATACAAGTATGCTTTAATTTCCAGTTAAGTTTGCTATAAATAAAATATGTAGACTTGAAGAATTTATGATGAAAATGATGAATAGTTGCTGTGCTGTAATTTTTTTTAAGTACCTAGTTTTAAACTTGAGTTCTCCCAAGAATTGGATACACTGTTTGACAACTAAATTTACTCTACACTTTAAACCTGTGGGAGTATATGCTTAAGCTAAGTCTAGGTGGTTCACAGACATGATATGATATAGTCTGAGCTGCTGTTTATTATGTTCCTAGTGCCACTAAATTCTAGAGATTTGTTTGTGAAAGTTTAAATTTCATGATGAGTTCCTTATATGACAGAGAGTATAAATTCCTACCACAGCTATAATTAAAAATTATTAGAATAGGAAGCCTCCATATTTTGTAGGGCTTGTGTTTGCTTGAGCTGTGTTGACCCCTAGGGACTCATCATATGGCTAAATGCTGGTATCACACACTCATGTTCACCCCTTCCTGCTTCTACTCTGGAAGTACGCACCATATATATATATATTCCATTCTTACCTATCCAAAAATGTTCCACTCTTACACTGAGAGTAAACACCAAAAATATTTCCCCTGTTCACTTGCTAGCCAATTACCTCAAGTTCAATGCTCCAAGTTTCCTCCTTCATTCCTCTATAAAGTTTCATTTGTAAAGTATTTTTGGGCTGCAAGAATTGGAAAAAGTCCTGTGGAAAAAAGAGGAAAAAGAAGAAAAGAAAGATTTTATGAGCCCTAGTTTTTCATTTGTTCTCCAAGTTTAGAATTAGAGGAATCTTTTTCCAAATAAAGGAGCATTAGAATTTCTTTGCACCCCTTCTCCTTCCACAAAAATCTTTCTATTCCATCATCCACATATAAAACCACACATGCACAAGCAATTGGTTATATGATGAATTCCTCTGGATCCATAGTTCGATCGGGCCCAATGCATTAGATACCTCCACACCTATGAGCTCCACATAAGCCTTACTAGATATAGGGTGAGAGAGTGAAGGCACATGTATAAATTCCTTATGCTACAAATACAAAATACTCTAAGTGCATGAGAGAAGGCATCACTCCTTTCAACGCCTTAGAGAGGATCCAAAAATACCACATATTGAGAGACTTGAAAGGGTCGTCCTAAGGAACTCTGAGTTTTATCTTGAAAATCTTATAAAAACTCCAGAACAGAGGTGGAACAACAGAGCATGAGACAATAATGCTTGACTTAATTGTTCTGTCTTGCAACTGCTCAAGACCCAAGTACAGGTAAAAGCCCCATGGTTGGAAGAAACATAAGTTTAGGAGTTATGATAGTCCACTCTAGTCTGGGAATGAACTCCTGTTTAAGGCATGTGTACTTGTAAAGTGTGAAAGCATTGTAGCAACTCCTGATTTGTCTTGTGTAGTTGTTTGCTCAGGGATGAGCAAAAGGTAAGCTTGAAAGAGTTTGTTGATGGTTGTTAACCATCAATTTTATATGACAACTAAAGAGAGAAAAGGGGCATAAAATGAACATCACCATAGACTTAGGGATTTCACTGACAATTTCCATGAGTTTTAGTGAATGTCTATTTCTACAGGGGGTTATCAGAAAATACCCAAGGAGAACCACATGTCGAATTTACATAGAGAGAAACAACCCTACATGTAAAAAAGAACTATCTTGAAGACTCTGGAAGGCAACACCCTGAAGGGGAGGGCCCACCTGTCGGGTGGCTGGGCGATCATCCACCCGCTTGGGCGCCCGTCCCTGCACCTCCACCATTGAGGTGCAGGCTCGTGGATCCTGCCTTCATCGACCTTTAGGGGCCATCTTAGCCATCAATTTAGGTTGGTTTGATCCAAGGGTTGTGAGGCTTCCTAGGGGTTATATAATTAGGGCCCCTGGCCTTGGGAGAGAGGGAATTCATTCTCTAATTCATTTGAGAATTGAGAAGTAGAGGTAGCCATCAGTAGAGCTAGGGTTAGAGATCTCTCCACTAGAGAATTAGAATAGCTACCCCAATTCTTCAAGTTTTACATAGATTTAGACTAGATAGAAGAAGAGTAGGGCGCTTGTGCTTAGAATTCTAGATCTCCATTATCAAGGATTGGTATTATCTTGTATATTTTCTTTTGGCTTTATTCTAATATCATTATGTTTCTATTTATTATGTTCCTAGTTTATTCTAGTTCTACATTTGATATGGTTATGATTGATAATGAGTTTATGTATATGTTTGCAAAGCGCTTAGCCCTCTTCATGGGAGGATCGGGTGGTAGATTTCATGTAAGCATGGTGCTTAGATGCCGTTTACCTGCAAATGCACCCTATTGGCTGGGTCGTGTGGTAGATCACGGAAGTGGCAGTTCCGTTGAGTCCTTTCTATTCCATCCTCCGTTGATAGGACTAGTAGAACCAAAGTTGCATAGGATGTCCTGCTATGTCTTGGCTTTTTATAGCAATGATCCTTATACATAGATGAAGAGTCTTTTATGCTATATATGATAGTGTAGTGTTAGAGTAGATGAATGACTTAGTAGATTAGAACCTACCTAGAAGTTCTATCTCTTGAACTAATCAAACGTTGACCTACTTATTTGATGAGTAGTTTATTTCTAATCTTTGCGTGATTTATTCCCTGAGCTTTATACTTCATATTATTTATCTATCATGGTTTACCCCCTTTGCCAAAGTCGGTGACTGTGCAATCAATCACTCATAAATAGTCATGTTTTGCAAGTTTATCTTATTATTTAAGTCCTTAGTTCTTTCCCTTGAGCTAAATATAAATAACGATACCTGGAATACTTCCTGGTGAAGTGCTGCAATGGTATTTAATCTGTATGCTTGCGGATCATATACTTATTTTATTAGAGGAGCAGTTTTTATACCAACACTTCTGGCGCCATGCTAGGGATGACAACTTAGCTTAAGTGGTGTTAAAAGTGTCAACATCATGCAGGGCGATTGAGCCCACGCATGTTCCACAATAAATAGGTTGTATTCATTGATAAACTGAACAACAAAGAAAGACCGACAGAATCAGCGGGCCAGCATAGCGCCATCGTCTATCCCCAGCATGTCAAGGTTTGTGGTGATCGGGTCAAAGTGTCCTCCCAACAGCAGCTGGTTGTCATGTGTGGTGTCCGAAATCAGCCCCTGGATGGCGCGCTTGCACAGGGTGGCCGTATCTTCTCCAGGCTGAGGAGCTGCCTCATCTTCACTGTGCCTGCTTAGTCATGTTGGCCACCCTCGGTGTCTGCGTGATACGTGCGCTGCGCCTGAGCATCTGTGGTGGTGCCCAAGTCTGAGACTTGCACAGCCTGGGCCTACCCCATATCAGTGGCGTCGCAAGCTGGACATAGAGGCCCGCCTCCATGGTGCTGACGAGCATGGCGGGCGAGGGAGGCAGTTCCGGCTAACTTTCAACCTCACTGGAAGAAGAAGCAGGAGGAGCGTTGGGGACATTAGCATCATCCTGCGCGTGGTCGAGGTTGACAACAGCATCATCCTATGCATGGTCAAGGTTGAGTGGCTGGGCAGGCGCAGCCCACTCGTTGTCGGCGTGCTCAGCCCACCAGTCCGATCGACGTGGAGGTGGCGGCGTGTGGGCACATCTTCCATCCTGAAGAAGGTGCTGCAAGATATTGAGGAAGCGGTTGACGAAGCCCAGCTACGGTGAGTATCTGGCCTCGGGCCACGTCAATGAGGCCTCCAAAGTCCCTTCCCTACGGATCTAAGGAGAGACTCTCTCTGGAGTACCGGGCGCCGTAAGCATCGGCCAGTGCCTCAGAGACGTCCCACCATCTGCACGCAACAGGCAGCGCACAACACCCGCCATAACCGTCGGCTCGCCAAGGGGCAAAGCAAAGCCCCCACCAGAATGCAACCCTCCAATTCCCCAGCTTCATCCAAATAGTCCGGTGGATAATCGCAATAGGGGATGTGCTTGCCATGACAGGGGTCGAAGTCTGGTGAGTCATCATCGGAGGCACGGCGGTCACCATTATCCGGGGGCTGAGGTGGACCCTGATCGTCCCCATTGTCCCCATCATTTGCATCATCACTATCATCGTTCGCTGGTGGCCCAGGAGGAGCCCCAGGCTGATGGTAGGCCACAAGGCACACCCAAACCAAATATTGCAGGCCCCTACAGATATCCTGATCTGCCGCGTTAGCCGTGGCGACAATTGGCCCTTCGATGACCACTATCTTCTCGGGCTCGATGAAGGAGGGGTGCTAGCACCATGCCTACACAAAGTACTCATGGTCATCCTCCAGCAGGCGATCACAGATATCTGTGAGCTCTACCGCAATGCAGCGAGGACTGTTTGAGTGGTGGCAGCGTCACGCACATGTGCCGAAACATGGCGCAGGGCGATGATGACATGGTAGGTGAAGGCACCCTCCATGCTCCCAGCCACTCTCGTCCATGGCCTCCACCTAAGAGGCATCAGCCGTCCCCAGGGAGGCGAGGCGAGCACCGGTTGTGATGTTCTAGTCTGGTGAACTGGACCAGAAAGTCTTCAGGCTTGTGCACACGTACCACGACCTCATTGCTTCAAATTTGGAATCTGTTATAGAGCGCCTGGTACACCATCTGTGTGGATACCCATGGTCATGTGCCAGCAATGTTGGCCACCAGAGAAAGACAGGGGAGATTGTCGTCAGCCCCCTGCAGCTGCACTGAGAATGGCACCATGACCAATGGCGCATTGCTCCATCATAGTTCAGCCATTGTATCAATGATACTGAACTCGGCGATGCTGCATTCTCCGTGTGGTGCGACCCCCCGCCCAGCCAGCCCGTGCACCAGAGGCGGTGGCGGAGGAGGACGTGGCGGTGGCAGCGACGGCGAAGGCGGCGGTGGCTGTGGCGGTGCTGGCGGTGCCACCCGCTGAGGAGACGCCGCGCAGAGCTGAGAGATCGATGTGGAGCATCCTGTGGAGACGAAGTGACTGGAGATGGTATCCACCGATTCAGCTCTATGATGGTGAGGTACATCAGAGTGGCGGCGAGCCCGGACATGGCGATGGCCATGGGGCGAGTACGGGGGACATGGTTGCTTGGCTCCGCCATGACACACCGCGGCAGTTGGCCGCAAGGTGGCCCTCCTGCCCACAGCAATAGCAGCGTGCCGGGTGCCAGCAGTGTGCCCGAACATTTCCTGGTCGAAGGCAATTGTAGCACACCCCGTCAAGTTCCGGTGGCAGGTCCCGAGGCAACCGCAACCATGGAGACCGCGGTGGGGACCGGCGGGGCGGCATGCATCTGCCATGCTTCTTGCTTCGAACCTCATAGAAGCCTTCATGGTCTGGGGCCCCCTTTCCCGGGCCGGGTGGGATGGCGAGGGGTGCTCGGTGGTCGGGGAACGGCGATGAGAGCCTGATCCCCCGGGTCGAGGCCCAGCGGCCCTGGGGTGACACTGAGGAGCGGGGCGATGCGCGTCCGCCATAACCCCTCCGGGCGATGACGGTGGCGGTGTCGACACTTCCTCTGACGCTTGCCAGAGTTGAGCAGCTTCTGCTTCCCCTTGTCATCCAACGGTGGTGGGGGGTCCTCTCCTCCTTTGGCTTGAGCTCAGGGTCTGACCCGAGAGATTCCTCTGAGTCACTAAGGTGAACACATTCCCCAGGACCACGGCCGAGGTACTCTCTGAGCAGACCCGGCGAGCCGGCAAAGAAGTCTTTCGACGGCGGCAGACCCTCGCCATCCAGATCCGCCCAGGGCAGCCTCTCGGGCGACCCCACCTCGGCAGCAGTGCCACGGGCCAGAACCTCCAGGAGGCGCCGCGGAGAGCCCGCCTCGAGTGTAGCATCAACCTCCGGCGGCCCGACGCGGAACGAGGAGGGGCGGTCCGCCATGGCCTCGAAGTAAATCCTAGATTCAGATAATCAGACCAAGATGCTTGTCCTCACGTCATATAGATAGTACGGAGTATTTGGCTTCTTGTAGTACTTTGTATTTCACCTACGAAATATGAATAAACATGTGTGAATAATAAGGAAAACATGCTTCGGTTTTCATATGAAATGCTAAAACGATTAATCAAAAACTTGGTGTGTTGATGTCCAGACAGTTTCAATGCACATCTTCCATTGTCCCTTATTGACGGTGAGGATTCAGTTCTGCTCCGACAAAGTACTAACCAAACTACATTCAGGATGAAGAGGCAAAACAACAATTCTACTAACCACATGAATAAATTCAAACAACAATTACATTTTATCCTAATTTCCCCTACTGACCAATTCTGCTGTCCAAACATCCTATCTGTGCTTCTAACCATGCTGTGCAGTCATGAAGTGTCTACTGGTGTAGAAAATCCAAATTTGTATGTCAAGTGATATCTGGGCTACTATAGTCCATATGAACAAAATCTGTCAGCCCAAGTCATTACAGTGACACATTTTCAATAGATTGTGGCATTAATAACAAGAAAATAATTAAAGTAAGTACTTCCAAATATTCAATACACATAGTATTTGTTTTCTGCGAGTAATAACTCCGTAGTGAAGTGGATCTTGACAGCATTTGCATACATTGAATCTAGATAAAATAGATCGAAAACGGACGAGGGGTACCTGTTCTCTGGAAAACTGAGAGATTCTGTCGCAAATCCATGGGAACCTACTGCAACAAGGAAAGTTATTTATGAGGACCTCCTTTGGCAACAGAGAACGGAGGAGGGGGTACCTGTTCTCTGGTAAAAAACACAGGATTTCCGATTTTCTCTTGCTCAACCTCTTAGCTTACCAGATGTATGTATTTCCTTTAAGGGATCACCTAAGAATTCCTTACACGAGAGATAGTGAAAAGACCATCATATTATATCATAGGAAAAATCGTGTAGCTTTACAGAATCTCACGAGAAGAGAGGTCTGTACCACTGAGATTGTCGCTATTCTCCTCTATCTACATTTACTTCTCCAGTCCTCCTTATGACGCCAATAGGCAACAGCCCAACACCCTCACGCCCCGGAGATGCTCTTCTGCTCCAGGCCCCAGCCCCATGCGGCCACACCGCTCTCCACAGACCTTTCAGCGTTAAGCTTTCGCACACCATCTTCACAGACCGCAGTCGACCGCAAATCCAGGGCCTTTGAAGGCCACGACAGAGTCGTCACCATCGGCATTATTCTGGGCCCTGAGTAATATCCCTAAAAATCCAAACACTAAAAATCACAACCAACAAAAATTTTCTAAAATAACCTTTACTTGGTGAGTATCGTATAGAAAAATATCCGATATTTGCACAAGTAGCACCTAATGTTAGCATGACCATTTGTATTTTAATCCGCAAGTTCGATTTGCTTCTTATTTGATTTTATGTGATGCTCAATAAAATCAAATAACCTTTCTATATATATATATATATGTGTAAGTAACATGTGCTATTAACTTTGGACATGGACGCCACATTCCCATGAGACCCTAGTAGACCTAGCATGCGATTGTGCCATGGTTATTAACCTCTATGCACTAACATGATCATAGCATGGTTTAGTTGTTAAGTGATAGAAATAGAAAAGGGAAAAGAAATGGGGAAGAACAGGAAAAGAGGCAATCAGCCCCGAGCTGCTTACCAGCCTAGCCCAGCCCCCAGTTTGGTCTGCTCTCCCCGGGCACGCACCGGCCCACCACAGCCTGCCACCGAGCTGGCCTGCCCAGCTGCCTGCGCGGCCCGCACCGAGCCAGCAGGCTTGCCAGCGCACCGGCCTACTTCACAGCCAACCGGCCCACGCAGCCGTCCAGCCCAACGTGGGCCTGCGTCGCCCGCATGTGCCCCGGCCCCGCGCATCCTTGCCGCCCAGCTGGTCGACCAGCCCAGCAAGGGCCTGCCCAACACTGCACGTGCCCGCGTCGCCCCGCTGCCGCTGATGCGCGGGCCAGCCTTGTCAGCTGCTACTTTCTTCCACCTGCCTGTCTTGTCCTGCGTTCCAAAAATGGAACGGCGCGCCTCCACCGTCCGCCGCACCCGTGACCTCCCCGTGATGCCGTCCATCGCCACCAGCGCCGCGCGCCCGAACGATGCCCCTGCCCCCCTTCTCCGCCGTCCAGAGGGCTTCTCTGCCTTGCCATGGCTGCCGCTGCCGCTATAACAGGGAGGGCACCGAGCCCGATAGGGTTTCCCTGTGCCTGCAGCCACCTTGGCAACGCAGCACCACTACCGTTCAACAAACCGAGGAGGAGTTGGAGAGGAAGGAGAAGGAGAAGGCGGCGAGGAGGAGCTCGGCGCCGGAAGCAAAGGAGCTGGAGCCGGAGCACTGCCATCGCTGCTCGCGCACTGGAGGGAGACCTTGTGGCTCCGCTCGGCCGTGACGTCGCTGTTCTGCTACATCATCCCCGAGCCATTGCTGTTCTGCTACATCGTCACGCTACCACGCCGCTGTCAACCACAGCTCGGTGAGCTCAACAGCCATGGTCATCGGCTAGCTCTTTCCCCATGTTCCCATCGCTCGCCGATCCGTTCGCCTCTTTAGCCCCATAGCCATGTTCACCCTCGTCTAGAACCCATTTTGGCAACTCCTTTGGAGCCGACATGGACCACAGTTAGGGCGTGCCACTTTGCTACCCTTGGTCTCCCCGGACTCCGGCCGCCAGAGCGCCGCCGTGATGCTCGACGTCACACGCGCCTCACCGAGCCTCTGATAGCTGCGCAATAGATCCTTAGAGCTCCAAGGTGCTCAACTCAGTAGGAGGTGAAGAAGATGAAGCCCATGGCATGCAAATTTGAAGCTCCGCCGTTCATCGCCGCCGCCACCGCCATCATCAATGTCGGTCGTTTAGGTGACCACAGTCTGATTGGATCCGCATGGCCGATGCGCACACCGTAGCCGCCTCCCTCGCGCAGTAGCACCACGCTACCGCCGCCTAACCATCGGTCGCCGCCGTCGCACATGCGCCTGTGAGCCGAGGGCCCACAAGCCAGCTTAAGCCCCGCAGACGCCTTCTCCTTGCCCCCGCGAGGCCGATGCGCTAGCCCAAGCCTTCTATGGAGCACCATGGCACCCTAAGGCAGGGGCCATGCCACTCGCCGCCACCACGGACAGCACGCCGGCCAACTGGAAGGCCACAAGCACGCTGCGTCCCCTTGGCCGCTTTCACCTCGCCCCGCGCCGCCTAAACCACCACGCCATTTAGACCGCGCTGCCCGCAGCCAACACGCCGGTGCTTACCGTCGGCAAGCACCGTGCCCGTCTGCACACATGACGAAGAGGATGGGCAACTTCCCCTGCCCCCATGCACTGCGTCCACCGCGCTGCGCTGGACCGGTAAGGAGAACCACGCAGACTGCCTGTCTGCGGTCCACCATGGACCACGTCCACGCAGGTGGCCCATTAGGGACCCAGCCCGCCACGTGTGCACGCCCAGCGATAGACACGTGTCCGAGCCAGGCCGGCCCAACCCAGCCTAGATCCAGCCCCGCTCAGGCCCGCTAGGGCCCGGTCGGCGTTGAAGATTGACCGGTCAACATTGATCGTTGACCATGGCCCACCTGTCAGTGCCCGTCAGCCCCGGTCCCACATGTCAGCCACTAGATTTGCCCTGACCAACCAGATCTCGCCACGTGTCACGCTCTGTAGTCTCTCTTCTTTTTCTTTCTTAGAATATGGTTTAATCTTATAAAATTCATAACTTCTTTATACGAACTCTGAAAATTATGAACCAAGTGTCTAAATTTTTGTAAAATTAAGTTGTACATCATAGGCTTATGTATGATTGCATTTGAGGTTATTGTATTTCATTTGGTTCTTGTGATTGATCTATAGCGGTCACTCCTATGACCATTATGTCTTGATTTCTTGCAGAGGAGTTGTCCAAGGTGGGGGACTAAGGAGCACGCTAAGGACTTGAGCAACAGCTATTCAGGTGCCAGACCCTACCCAACCTCGTAGAATCCTATTACGCATGGAATAAGATCTAGTTTGCTAGTGCTTTATTTATGAATATCACCTGATGATAGGTTGCATGGTAGAATTGCTTGATGAGCCTTTACCTGGTCACAACCTTACCCCTGCACACCCGCTGATAGGCTAGACGCATGCTAATTTACTTATGATGCTTTACATCTACTACGCTTATATCTGTGATGTGATGCGTGGTGGAGAGTATGGTATGGTATATGGTTAAGGCACGTGGTGCCACTTTACTCGGGGAGAGTGCTGCGTGTGTCTCAGGTGTGCGGTGAGGGTTTGAGTCGATCAGATAGGATTCTACGATGAGCCATGAGGGTGAGTCTTGTCGGGGGGTGTGTTCTGGGCATCCCTATGTGAGGTATCTATGGCGGATACATTGTGAGGAATATGGTGATCCCGGGGGTGAGAGCCTTCGTGGAGCGAGGCCCCAGGTAGGAGGTGCTTAGCACAGACTGTTGTAGTCCCTATGAGAAGATAATCCTATCTGATCCCCCTAGGACCTGATATCTCTTGAGAACCAGAACCTTGGGACCTACGTGCTCACCGCTCGTCCCTGAATGGGCGGGGGACGGATGTGTGACTAGCTAGGACGGTGCCACTACTACTAGGTTGTTAGCAGATAGTGTCGGGAGGTACGGGCGTTTGGGACCCACACCCTCCTTAAAGCTGCATAGTTACGTTGGTGGCCCGGGCAACCACGCCTCACAGTCTCATTGTGCCGGTGGTATTTATCCGGGATGTCCTAGTACTGAGTTGTAGGGTGGCATCGCATTGGTTAGAAAGCAGCCAGAATCAGCCTAGGCAGAGCGCACCACTGACGATGGTGATTGTAGGGTACCTGGATAAGGGGTACCCTAAACCTCAATTAGGGAGAATTAATCCCTAAATAATTAAACCCAAATCCTGAAAAAGCCCATAACTAGCCTGAGGGATGAAGGCCCACTAGCGTACACCAAGCCAAGCTGGGACAGCCCACGAGCAGCATCCAAGACAAGACCACCCCCACTTCGACAGGGAGCCTCGAATGGCGGACGCTCTCTAGATGGACCACCCCCCGTTGAGGTGACGGAGCACGTCACGAGCGGATGACCCCCCGTTGAGGTGCTGGAGTGAGTCACGGGGGTCAACCCCCCATCAAATGACGGACCTCCGTTTGGGCAGACGACCCCCATCGATTGCCACTTACCCCTTCGGCTCATGTACTCCCTGTACGAATCCAAGGCAATAAATGCATCTGCCAACCCCCACCTAACCGCATGGCTACAGCACGGCCACAATGGCCGGGTACAGCGGTCAAATCTGCCCATACCCAGGAAAACATTGGTTTGTACGACACTGCGATGCCATACTGAGCACTGTACGCTATTAGGCATCCCCTCGAGGCACATTTATCAGTACTCATACCGTATTTCCTAGGGCTTGGCCTTATCCATTCGAGCCTCGACCCCCTCGGCCACCACTCGAGTTGGACTTTGACACCTCCGGTTAGCGCTACAACGACTCCCGACGTGATGTCTATAGAGATTTACACATCCCAACATGTGCACAATTCCTTCACTGACCACCTACGAGTGTCATCGTGACACACGTGAAGGACAGCCATCGACTCCGAGCACGTCGCTACAGGGCAAGCCATGGCCGGTGCACGCCTCTACAATAACTTGACATGATCGGCATCACCCCCACAGCGTCGCCACCCACGACAACCCTATGGTTCTTGTACACCTGAGCCTCCCCTTGGCCCATAAAACAAGCTACATACAACACTTAGAGAAATTCGAATACTCTAGCTGCAAGGCTCAGGTGCAGCGCTTCTAGGCTTAGGCCTTGCTCGTCACCCCAAGTTCATATCCACTCGCTTGTATCACCCCTGTACAAGCACCTCGGTGCAAGATAATACAATCTCTCCCCCCGCTAGATGTAGGGCCTTCTTTGCCCGAATCAGGATAAACCCTTATGTTCTTCTTGCATCACCATCCAGATTACGGAGCACGCAGCATGTAGTTACTCATTGGTGCTAGGCCCCCTGGGTCAAGACACCGATAGTTGGCACACCAGGTAGGGGGATCTGCGTGTCAGCAGTGTTCCCCGCCATTTTTTGGATGGCCGACTCTGTCTCGCCACTCTTGTTTGCCATGGTGATCTAGTTTAGGAGCTTGGAGTTCATGTCACTCAAGCACGGCTATGACATGGTCCTCCTCTCGGTCGGAGATCCGAGCAGAGGCAATCGTGACCCCCCGCTTTTAGGAAGGGCCACACACCGGTCCCGCCATCATGCCCCCATGACCAGGAGAAGGCGCGACTGGTGCAACCATCATCGTCACGCAGGTGAGACGACGCCCGCCATGGCCACCTCGTGGCTGACCAGTGACGCAGGGTCCCTGGTTGGGAACCAGTCTGACATGAGTTCGGCCACGGGGGACGGGCCAGTGGAGCACCGTGATGACTCAGACTTCTGCCTTGTTATGCACTCATTGAGAGGGTTAGGGATGGCCTCTCCAGCCGACATGGCTTCAACACCACCCAACTTGTTTCCGCACGGGCTGTTCAAGTCCCGACGACCGTTTCCATTTGGTCTCAACAACACCACCAAGTTGTACTCCTCCTCAGTGAGCACCAACATGAGCATGTATGAGGACCAATCAGGGCACCTCCTTTGCACCACCATGGACCTGCTGACTCCCACACCAACCTCCGACGGGAAAGGCAAAACCTTCACCAACGCATGGAACATCGAACAACTACATCGCTTTCACCCTAGGGCTTCGAAGCCTTGTATTTTTTCCCATGTCATAAATGAATAAGAAGTACTTTTGTTTACAAGTTGAACTTTTTATTCACATGCAAAAGGTAGCATTGACTCTAATTTAACAGGGTCGAGCCTCCCTCGGGGGCTAGAAGGGGGAAACCCCCCGAAGTTCCTATAAAAAATTCGCATGTTTTTTCGAAACTCGACATCTATTCTTTTACATAGTCGACAAGGCCGCGAAGGCACCCTGAGGCCGAGGGGCTGTCGAGCCATGAGATCACCCATGCGTCCATGCTACGGTACCTCCACTCACTCCCTCACTCCAAGGGGCATAACCACGTGCTAAGAAGACTTAGTAAAAGCACACGATGTGAAAAAATCAATGTATAACGTTCCTATATGCTTCGATGCGAGTTCTTACATAGGCGATAAGGCCACAAGGGCACCCTGAGGCTGAGGGGCCATAGAGCTATGAGATCACCTATGCCTCCGGCTATGGTACCTCCACTCACACCCCACACCAAAGGACGCAACCGTGCCCCAAGATGACTGCATAAAAACTCAACTCAAGCCAAAAAGGAATGACAGACTCGAACTCGAAAGCATTCGAAATGCATACAAACATCATGTTTTGAGGCCCTCGAGGCCACATTGACACAAGTCAAAATCTAACCTATTACATGGGCCTTCTTGACCAGATTGGCTCACGGGCCGGCTTCTTCTTCTTCATCAACACTAGGAGGAAGGACCTAGGGCTCGAATAGCTACGCCAGCCGACCACTGGGCTCCTCAGCAGCCTCGATCAAGGCCCTGTGCCTATCCTCGTTCTCGACGTTGGTCTTGAAGGGGTCGTAGACAAAGCGTGGGAGACAACCCCCATGTCGTAGGTGAAGCAAGAGCAAACAACTGCCATCGCTAGCTTCACACCGACATGGAGCACATTCCGGACTTCCTTCCTCGTGACCTAGCTGAGCTTGTACAACCGATTGATGAGGGAGGTCCCGCACACTTCATCCTCGACCTCCGCTTCAGGGTCAACACTGAAGTTGTCACAGATCGAGGTGATCGAGGTGCGGAGTGTATTGGTCAAACTTGCCTCGGCCTAGTAGGCGTCTTGGAGGATCTTGACATTGTCCCGAGCCTTGATCAACTCCTTGTTGAGATCCGAAATATAAGACAAGGGTCAGCCACAATGAGCAAGGTATCAAAGAAAAAAATACAAAAGCTAAAGAGGAAGGCTCACCGGTGGCATGGGTATCAAGGGCCGTGTACCCATCCTTCAGCTCGGTGTACTCCTTCTTGGCCACTCCTAGGGCGTGGGCCGTCTCTGTCCTCTCCACCCTTAGGTCCTCGATCGCCTGGCCAACCAGCGCCATGGCCTCCTCCTTCTTCTGGAGGGTCTCTTTTAGCATGGCGATCTCGGTGGACAAGGCCTGGGCGCGGTGTCGTTCCTCCCCAATTGAGATGTTGAGGGCATCGTTAGCTTGGGAGGCCTGGGCGACTTCTACCTCGAGCCCCTTGATGCGCTCTGAGGAGTCCCTGACCTCCCTCTTGAGCCTTCTACATCTCTCCCTGAGCCTTGGTGTCATCCTTCTTGGCCTGGGCTGCCTCCCCTCGAGCCACTGAGGCATCCTCCTTGGCTTTCTCCACCTTCTCCGGGCCCTAGCCAGCTCATCCTTCACCTTCATCGTCTTGGCCCGGGTAGCCTCGAGCTGGTCTCGTAGCTCGGGGATCTGCCCCAACCTACCTTGCGTCATGTGGATGAACTAGGACTTGGCCTGGGAGCGCATCCTAAGGTCCTAAAAGTGAAAAAGCATCAAAGACTAAGGAGCCAGGAGGAAACAAAATTAGTCCCAATGTAACAAGGAGCAGGTCATGTACCGCAAGGGCTCGGGGCATGTCCTCGATGGCGACGTTGTCGGCCAGCCACAAGGCATGTTTCAGCCATGCCCAGAACTCCTTGACGTTCTCCCAATGGTCGACCTCTGCCGGGTTGTCCATCTCAAATAGGGGCTCGTCGGGATTTGTCAGGTCCTGGAGTCAGAGTGCCTCCCAAGCCCAGCAAGGAAGGTCTCCCTCGACTCTCCCTGAACGGCCGCCATAATATGGTCCACCATCTCAGCCAAGCCACCATGACGGACCACACGGTCGACCAAGGTCGGGAATGGTGACTCGACCTCCCTCTCAACCCCCGACGAATTGGGCTGTCCGGCCTTGCGCTCCCCATGTGCGATATAGCCAGGGCCACGCGGGCTAGGGCCATATATGGATCCTCGGGCAGCTGACACCCCTACGGGTGGTGGGTGAGGCATCAGCCCCATCACAACCACCCCAGACTCTGACTCATCCGTTGGGACTGCCCAGGCGATAGGCTTCTCGATCCTCCTCCACATCGGGACGTCCTCAGCCGCCGGCCCCTCCGGCTGGCTCGTGGTCGCCGGCTCTGGCTGCCCATCCCCCTGCCTCGTGTTCAGTGGGGCTTCCATCTCCTTCTCCCACTACTGCTGATGCAGCGAGCTCGAGGCTGCCGTCTCCTCCGACCACAGCTGCTGCAGTAGGCTGGAGGCCGCCGACTCCTCCCGCTGCAGAGAGTGCGATGGGCTAGAGGACATCGGCTCCTCCTACTGTAGTTGCGGCAGTGAGACCACGGTTGACGCCACCTCCTGTCACTGCGGTAGAGCCAAAGATTCCATCGTTGAATCTCCTTGCCACTGCTACTGCTCCTGCTGTTGATGTTGCTCATGCTAATGCAACTGCTGCTTCTACGGTTGGCCCGACACCAGCCGCTCGCCCTCCAACTACTTTAGCAGCCTGTCCTGCTTCTACCGCTCCTCCAGCTCATGCAGCCTTGTGGCCATGTCGGCCATGGCTGCTGCTGCTGTGGGATCTCTGCCATCTCCTCCACATCGTGGGTAGAGGGACCCGTCCCCTCATCTTCGATCGTGATCTGCATCACGCTGCCTCCTCCATGGACCCCGGCTCTCAGCCGTAGGCTACCTCCCCGAGCCCGGTGGTGCTGGGATACACCTCGGTCTACTCCTAGCTCTGAGCCATGTCCATCCTCACCACGGTCCCCAAGGAGCTCGAGCCTGCAATGGAAGCCGCGCCCGTCAGCCTACCTCGAGTCATAGCAGCACGGGCCTTTGCCACCCAAGCAGCCACCACCGCTTTTTGGGACATCTAAGTAGCACCTGGTGTCGATACCGCCACCGTCGCTGCGGCGTTGATCTTGAGCCGCTTAGCGGGAGAAGGAGCCACCATCTCTGGTTTGCACTTGACCCTAGAGCACACACGAGCAAGAAACACTAAGAACCCCTAAAACGCCCAAAAAAGGGAAAGGAAGCCTCAAGATACCAAAAACTTACCCCACAAGGATGAGGTGTGCCCTCCTGTCCACCTTTGACCCGCTCGAGGCTTTGGAGCCCCCTCCTTTGATGGGCCCTTGTCGGAACCAGAGCCGCTCAGAGAAACCATTGATGACATCTTTGGCTTCCCTTGCTTCTCGAGGGTTACTGGCTCTGGCTCAGCGCACTGAGGGTCGAGGGCCTGGTCTGAGGTGGCGTGCTGGACCTACCCCATGAGCGGGCCGGAGGTGTCCCGCCACGCATACGACGCGATGATGACCTCCCCGAGTCGAGGGGTCACTCATCTTCTACTCCTGGGGCTGCTCCAAGGCCCTCATTTCTCAACCTTCGACTGGCGCCGAGGCTGCCCTCGAGGCCTGAAGAGATGACCCCGGCTCCAACGCGGGGCACCAAGGCATCGAGACATGCCTACACCCCCTTGTCATCGCCTCCCTCGTATTCTTCCTCCTCCTCCTCCTCCTCTTCTGAGGGAGATTCCTCTTCGGGAAAGCCCTTGTGCCTTTGCTTTGCTCAGCATTGCTCACATGCACGGCGCTTGAGGTTCTTCTTCTTCTGCTCTTTCTTTTCCTGATCTTTACTTTTTTCTGTTGTTGGGCAGTGAATCATCTCACCTGGTAACCAGGGTCATCCTCCTTGACCGGGGGCATCGACACCCTGAAGTCTATGGCCCCCTATACACAAGCCCCCGACAGGAAACACGGGGATGAGTCAGGGAAAAAAGTAATTCGAGGGAAATATTATGACATACCCACCAGATGGATGTGACCATCATCAAGCAGCATCGGGAAGCTGTTCACATCCTTGGGCGTGAAGGCGCTGGCGACCGCTCCCCTCACCCACCTCGTGATGTCCTCAGAGGACAGTGCCTCAGATGACATCTGGCACCCCTCAAGCGACACCCCGGGCACCATCTAGTCCAAGCGTAGTGGGCACCGCATCAGCGGGAGGACCCTTCGGCTGTGGAACACCAAGACGACGATCTTGGCATTCAGCCCCCGCTCGTGTAGAGTCCTCAGGGCATTGAGGAGGGGGTTCAGCCTCACTTGCTGATCCTTCACTATGTCGTGCGGCCAGTGCTTTGGGCGCTTTGCAATGGCGCACCCGGTGTAGTGCGACAGCAGGCCGCCGTCGTTCCAAAGGTAGAAAAACCTGGCGTGCCACCAGCCGTGGTTGGAGATCAACCCCGTCAGGATGAACTGGTCAGACCGTTTCAATGACAAGTTGCAGCAGCTGACACAGACAATGGTCCTCACCTCTGTGACATCGGCTTGGTGAAGTGCTCACCCTTGAAGAGATGGAGCCACAACTCCTAGTGTGGCTCCATCCCTAGGTACCCCTTCGCAGACAGCAGCGTAGATCATCACGTTGGAGATGGCTTTGGGGGAGAAGTGATAGAGCTCGACCTCATAGTGGTTGGTCAACGTCTACATGAACCAGCCCGGAGGTGACCCGAGACCCATCCGGTGGTACTTGATGATGCTCACCACGTACCCTTCCGATGGGTTCGTCTCCAGATCCCCCCGCGGTGGCACCAGCCACTCCGGCTGATCAGCCGAGACAACTGGGTGAAGGAGCCCATCATCCACCAACTCCTCCATCTCCCACTCCGTCATGGCCGACGGGAGCCAATCCTCCAGAGGAAGAAGCTCTAGCGCCATGATGATAGCGTGGACTTTCTCAGCAGATGGATGGGAGGGAAGATCCCTAATCTCTCTTTCCACTCTTGCGTTAACGAACAGGGAGACTCTACCCTCTGACGGCGGTGGCAACAAAGGTGGAAAGACAAGATGGGGAATGGATGGAAACCTACACCCAAACTTATAGGTAGGCAGGTAAAACCCTGCATTTAATGCCCGCACATAACCGCTGCCTTGATTTACGGATACTGGGACATGCGTCGAATGCTCGGCCTCTAGCCGTTGTCCCAGCCCCCCACGACTACACCGTTACAACTCCTACCTCAAAAGGCGCGCCCAGCAGACGAGAGGAGTTATTCATGGATGATACCTTCCACAATAAGGAACGCGGGCTCGGGCCCCACAAAAATCACAAGGGAGCGAAGGTTGGCCCTCGATTAGGGTTTGACAGCTGCCCTCGAGTATCCAAGTCAGGGATGACCGGGGGGAGCCGACACAGGTCCCTTGTTCAAGAATGAACTCTCGAAAGCCCCCTCGGACATATTCAAGTGAAATGAAAGGCAACTATAGAATCCCTCGGAGGGAGGTATCGAGCCACCAAACCCTATCAAATGGGTTCGGAATCTGTGTCCATTTGTTAGCTTCAATGAGAGCGCCTCCATGGCCACCTGTTGACCCCTATTGAACGGGGCACGAGCTCTCACTTGAATTTCTCATTAACAGCTCATCGGAGGACACCTAAGCTTGCCTAAACGAGGGTAGCACAGCGCTCCTCACCCCTCCTCCTGTCAAAAAGGAGCACAAGGGTTGAAAGAAAAAGACAGGCTTGTTCCTGATCATCCTCGACAAAAGAGGCTTGGGGGCTCACTCGCAATTGTGTGGCCTCGACGAAAGAGGAATCAACCACCCGGGCTCGACAATACACAGGACCCCTTGACAAAAGAGGGGTAAATGCGCTCGAGGGCTAGAAGACTTGAGCTTCCCCCCTCGATTGCACATCTAAAAAGCCCTTGGAGGAGATTTTCTACTCCTCCAAGGCCTCGGGGGCAACACCCAAAGGATGCGCTCATGCACACCCGTTAGAAAGCATTGAGGCTTCTACTCCAGTTCATTTAGGCATGATCCCTGAGGGAAGTACCCACGACACCCAACCACCATGGAGTGGACCTCAAGGAAAGAGGCTTATACATGCCTGGGGTCTTAATCACTCGAGCACCACTCGACCAAAAGCACATAAAGCCCTCAGAGGAGTAACCTACTCCTCCGAGGCCTCGGGGGCTACCCCCGAAGGGTGCGCTTGCGCGCACCCTTCAGAGAATGACAGATGCTATGACTGCAGTTCATGAGCCTCTGCGTGAGTGCTAGCACTCACACAGAGACAATGGTGATTGTCAGGTACCTGGATAAGGGGTACCCTAAACCTTAATCTGAGAGAATTAATGCCTAATAATTAAACCCAAATCATCAAAAAATCCCACAACTAGCCTGAGGGATGAAGGCCCACCAGCATACACCAAGCCAAGCTAGGACGGCCCATGAGCAGCATCTGACTACCCCCACTTCGAAGGGAAGCCTTGAATGGCGAACGCCGCCAGTGGACGATCCCCCGTCGAGGTGACGAAGTGCGTCACGGGTGGACAACCCCCTTGGCGAGGTGACGGAGTGCGTCACGGGCGGTCGACCCCATCGTTGAATGATGGACCTCTGTTCGGGTGGACGACCCCCCGTTGATTGCCACTTACCCCTTCGGCTCACCTACTCCCTGCACGAATCCAAGGCAATAAATGCATCCGCCAACCCCCGCCTAACCGCATGGCAACAGCATGGCCACATTGGCCGGGTACATCGGGCAAATCCTCCTTTTACCGCCCATACCGAGCACTATGCGCTGTCAGGAAACCCCTCGAGGCACATTTACCAGTACACGTACCGCATTTCCCGAGGCTTGGCCTTATCCATTTGAGCCTCGACCCCCTCGGCCACCCCTCGAGTTTGACTTCGACACCTCTGGTCAGCGCTCCAACGACTCCCGATGCGACGTCTACAGAGATTTGCATGTCCCAGCATCAGCATGGGTCCTTCACTAACCACCTACGAGTGTCCTTGTGACACATGTGAAGGAAAGCCATCGACTCCAAGCACATCGATATAGGGCAAGCCACGACCGGTGCACACCTCTACCGCAACCTTGACGCGATCGACATCACCCCCACAGCGTCACCACCCACGACAACCCTAGGGTTCCTGTACACTGAGCCTCCCCTTGGCCTATATAAGGGGACGCCAGGGGCTAGTTTGAGAGATCGACACCACAATCGAATGAGCCACATACAACACTTAGAGAAATTCAAATACTCTAGCTGCAGGGCTTAGGTGTAGCGCTTCTAGGCTTAGGCCTTGCTCATCACCCCGAGTTCATATCCACTCGCTTATATCACCCCTGTACAGGCACCTTGGTGCAAGATAATACAATCTCTCCCCCCGCTGGATGTAGGGACTTCTTTGCCTGAACCAGGGTAAACACTTGTGTTCTTCTTGCTTCACCATCTGGATTAGGGAGCACGCAGCCCATAGTTACTCCTTGGTGCAAGGCCCCTAGGGTCATGACACCGATAGTGATCTTGTGGTTACGGGAGTACATGCTCTGCAGAGTTTTGAACCTATATATAGTCCGTGGCCTCGGCATGGCCTTTCCCTCGACCTACGCTTCTCGGGAGTAGTGAGATGAGTCCTTCTTTTCTCCCCCAGTGTTACCCTTCCGACTATGAGCCGCTGAGACAGGCTCCGAGAGGGAGTTAGACCTATCGACTGAGTGCGAGACTATGAGATGGGTGTGATGGTGATGGGATAGGATGGATATGAGAACGAGATGGGTTGAAATTTGATGAACTATATTTATAATATTGGTCACTAATTGCATAGGAAACCACAACCATATATTAGGCCTCTTTGATTATATCCTCTGCATCCACCAAAAACGACATAGCAAAAGCAAAGCATAAGGTGGGAGATGTGGCCAGTACAAATTGTACTAAAAATTTGGATTTAGGTTTGAATGATGGCTTGTCGACACCCCTGAAGGACGAAAGGATTAGACAGTCTCGTGCCTATGCTCAAGATGGTGCAAGACGATGCTTTCACGATATCCCGACTACTTCCATAGCTATTCTGGATGCTAGATACTTCGATAATTCCACCATGTGGCGATGTAATAATTTATGTAAATCCCTCTATTATACTCTTTTATTTTATGTATAGCTTTGTAATCAACTATTATCAGATAATTGATGATTTGACCTCCTAGGCTATCATTATATCCTTCATTCTGTGTAGTTTCCCTTCGTCAAAAATTGTGGATGTGTTAGTAGGCATCAGAGCCATGGTTGACCCAAGGACGAGACCCATAGGATTAGACGATAGAATAGGAGATCTTGAACTATTTTCAGTTATATTCTGACCTTGCATACACTTTTATGTCTGGCTCACCCTTCCCTTACTCACCTTCAAACTTCTTTCTTTGTTCCAAATGTAGATGGCAACCTTTGCAGAAGTCCCTTTCGATGGACAGAAGTAGCAAGACTACGTTCATATCCTGCATGAGACACTCGAGCTACTTGGTGTCCCTAAGCAGGCCTCCAGCTGGACTTGCCACCGCAAGATCGAACCCAATAAATTAGAAGAGTGCTATGTTGTGAGTATTTGGATTACTGGGTGCGAGGAGGTGCCCGCACTGAAGACCTTTGCAGTCCACAAGGTGGAACGTACCGTCACCTATGTAGCATAGCTCGCAGCACGTGCCGCCCTTTGAGTGGTGATGAGAGACACCTACGAGCTGCTCAAGACAGGACCACTTTGCCTACTGCCCCAAGCTCTTGACCCCTCCAAGGATGAAAACGAACATTGGACTGAGGCCATGAGCATTTGGGCTAAGGAGGATGACGCTACACTCAAAAGAGTACAGGAAGACACGTACTTATACAGGATAAGATTATCATGCTACTAGAGGTGACAAGCGCTTCTACAAGCATCAAGTCTCTGAGTTAGAGAAGAAGGTGAAGGCCCAAGAGGAACAATTGGCCAAGATGAGGAAGCCAAGCTCGTCCAACATGGCACACCTTGCTAAATACATGAAAGCTGGTGTGTATTTGCGTGACATCATGAGGACAATGCAAGAGAAGTGGAAGTAGTCCGATGCACGCCGTATCCGACAGTACTGGAAGGTGCAGATGCAGCTACCTACCTACCTTCGCAAGGTGCCTCGTGGTGAGAAGTTCAGAGTGGGATCCACCAGTCTCAACTTGGATGCTTTCCCCATACCTTCGGCAGAAGCTACTCCAGAGTGGGAAGAAGCCTGGAAGCATGTGCGAAGGATGTTCAGGACCAACGCACAGCTCCAGGAGATGACTGCTAGTACCTTCTCCCTTGAGCATCCTGGTTTGACACCTGAGCAGTGATCCACAGATGATGCAGAGTAACCAAGCTGATGATGGCCCCACAATGGCTAAGATGACACGACTCACTTCTGAAGTAGAGTAGATTGTCCCCTTTTGAAGCCTACCTGCGTGTAGTGCGGAAATTCCCGCGAGTCTCTTAGCATAGCTGCTAGAGACATCGCCGTGTAACCAACTTGATGTAATGGATGCTTGAATTTTAAATCATGTCTTATGGATTTTAATTGCTTCTTTGAGTGAGTGCTGGATAGATAAAAATATTTTAAATTAATTAAATCAGTTTAAATTACTTAGCTAAGTTGATAATAACTCATATCACTTGTAAATGTTCCTAAATCTGGTGATCTTGAAGCACGATGTTTGCCCGCCATTTAGCACATCTGAGCCACCATGCACCACTCCCAGGCCTGCCATGGGCCATGGACAAGGTGGTAGTCATAGATGCATGGGGCACTGAACCCCCATTGGTTTCAACCTGGATAAGGAAGAACTCCTGGTCATCACTTCGCCAACCATTAGGACCCATGTTGAGGAGCGTTCTCCACCACCCCCACCACCTTTGGCTAGGGTGTTGACTCAGTAGACTCACCTTCTAGGCACCTTGGCTAAAGAATTCCAGCAGAAGTTGGCTTGTGCACTCCTATTGGAGCTCCCTATCTTTGGTGGTGCCAACGGTGACCCTATCACCTCCATGGACTGGCTATTTGATATGACTGAGTGGCTGAAATCAACCATCTACACAAAGGAGGATTAGGTCAAGATCATAGCCCACCACTTCGAGGATAACACTCAAGCATGGTGGAATGGATTTAGCACGTCTCATCGAGACCCTACCAATATCTCGTGGGACAAGTTCACTAAGGCCTTTTTCGAGCACTATGTGCTAGCAGAAGTGGAGGAGACTCTAGCAGAAGAGCTCCATAGTATCAATCAAGGAGCTGGCACAATTCATGAGTACGCTATCCGCTTCATTTGCCTGATGCGGTATGTGCAACCTGAGAGTGTGGCCATCGAGGAGGACAAGCTGTATTACTTCATTCAAGGACTGGAAGTTCCCCATCGCATTGATATCGTAAGGACTTGCCACACCCTTGAGGAGGCCATCAACGAGGCAACGAAGTCGAAGAAGACCCATCCTGAGACAAGCACGCTCATTCATATGATACGTCACCTTGAAGGATCATCTCACAACCCGGTCCAGCAACGACCGCGCACACATGATCTCCCTACAAGCCGCTCTTCTAGATTCGCTCCCTTCTGGTTTGTGACACATGAGAGGCTACCACACTTGCCCCTGAGACCAATGTGCCTTTCACCTGCTACTGATGTGGCTAGCCTAGCCATAGAGTTTCAGGATGCCCAAGTAACAAGGTTGCCACGCCCGCACCTACAAGTGGTGGACCCATCATTTTTTTTGATGTGGTCAACCAGGTCATAAAGTCATCAATTACCCAGGGATCAATAGTGTTTCACCAACTATGGTGCCTTCTAAGAGGATTCAGGGTTAAGCAAAGGAGGTTTGCAACAATGCACGAGCTGCCTGCTGGCAACTTACACACGGTTCTGTTGAAGACGTTCCCAACAAAGAAGAACATAAGGCAAGAGTCACCCCAACCCTCAATGGAATAACCTATTTCGGATGTGGCCAAAAGGGGCATAAGTTTGCATTTTGCCCTCTAAAGGATGCCACCGCAAGTCCCATGAGCTGCAGAGGGCAGAAAGCTGCCTACTAGCGTCTTGCCAAGCAAGCTGCTAAGGACACCCCTAACATAGAATAAGGTGTGTGCTTATAATTAGAGTTAACGCTTCAATTTTGTTTTAATTCTGGTATTGCATCTTTTATGCACTTACTACCAAGTCTGCATAAGATTTTAACCTGCACACTACCTTATGAGGATTCCCTCAGTTCTAGTTCCTTTTGATGCCTCCACCCCTAGAGAAGTAGATTATGAGGATCTCTACTCTAGGATACCCTAGTAGCTGAGCTCATATTGCTACACTAGAATGCATGAGCGATAATTCATTGTTTGGAAAAGATCCCTGCAAGCAACCACATAAATCAATGCAAGCCCAATTAGGTGAATGCAACCCTCTACGCCAAAGGGAAAAGTGGGGGAACAAGATGGAGTGCCATCAAGAACACGTACCTTGGGAAGGGTAGATGACCTGCTAGATTGGCTGCAATGCCAAGTACTTCACCAAGTTTGACCTTAGATCAGGCTACCTTCAGATGAAGCAATGGAGAAGACAATACCTGAGGAAACTCTTATCACCAAATGTGAGCAACATCTAAGGATAATATTGGAGAAGATACAGAAGCATCAACTCAATGCTAAGTTCAACAAGTATGAGTCTGGCTTGAATAGGTCAATTCTCCTAAGCCATGTACTCAACGCTATCAGAATAGCTGTTGACCTGTCCAACACAAAGACAATGGAGGAGTGAGAGCAACCGCAGAATGCGACCGATGTGTGAGGTTTCTTGGAATTGGTCGGTTAGTACCACTGATTCATTGAGGACTTCTCCCACATAGCTTGCCCCATGATCAACCTCCTGAAGAAGACCAATGAGTTTGAATGAACGCCCCACTGTGAATAGAGTTTCTAGACCCTAGAAGAGAAGCTCACCACGATGCCTATTATTGCCTTGCGTGATATCCCCCAAGACTTTGTGGTCTATTGCGATGCATCTCGCCATGAGCTTGGTTGTGTTCTGATGCAAAATGCAAAATGTTCTGAACATGAGGCAGCATCGTTGGCTAGAGTTGATTAAGGAATACGATATGGAGATCCTTTACCACCTAGGAAAGGCTAATGTAGTTCCTGATGCTCTTAGCCGCAAGAGCCATTGTCATGCCTTGTTCACCACAGCTTTGCCTAAGGAGTTGTAAGAGGACATGAACAAGTTACAGCTTGAGGTGATACCCCATAGCCTGTTGAATGAGCTTCATGTGCACTACACCCTCATGCACAGGATCCGTGAAGCCCAGCGCCATTGCCCAAAGATCTAGGAGATACACGAGTTCCCGACGTAGAGAAAATGCCCAGGGGTTAGTAAGGACGAGCAAAGCACTCTTGAGTATAAGAACTGCATCTGTGAGGCTTTCTGACCCCACCACGCGCAATAAGACCCTATCAAAAGGGCATGAGCTCAATTCTCACATTCACCCTGAGAGCACCAGGAAGTATGCGATTTTGAAAAGGGAATCCTAGTGGAAGAGTATGAAGGCAGATAACGTAGGACATGCTACTGGGAGTGGCATATGCAGACACGTCAAGTTGAGCACAAGAGACCTTCAGGGCTGCCGAGCCACTTGAGGTGCTTGGATGGAAACATGATAGCATGCCTATAGACTTCCTCGTGGGTTAGCCTCGAACCCCGAATGATGTGCTATATGAGCGATAATCAATCGCCTGACCTAGAGTAGCTCACTCCTTGGCAATCAAGAGTGACACCCGAGATGGACCGCTAGGATATCTATTTAATAGGAATGTTCTCAAGCTACATGGAGCCCCTAGAAGCATAGTATCGGATCATGGACCTCAGTGTGCGTCAAAGTTTTGGAAAAGCCCCAGATGACGCTATCGGGACTCAACGGGACTACCGCATTGCTTATCGCTTTCAGATCATTAGTCAGATAGAGAGGGTGAATTAGACCCTTAAAGACATGCTTCGGGCATGTGATCTCTACTATGGACAAATTGGAGAAGAGTTGGTCCATGCTAGGTTCCCCTTCAACAATAGATACGAAGCAAGTCTTCTATCATCATTTGAGGCCATGAAAGGAAGATAGCACAGACCCCACCCCTGGTGTGGGGTTAGAAGAAGGAAAGAGATCAATATTTGGACCTACTACCCTCATGGAGCCAAGAAAGGAGTGGCCCAAGTGTGAAAGGATCTAAGGCTTTCACAGGAACCGTTAGGAGGGCCGCCATGATGACAGACATAAAGACTTCGAGTTGAAGTTGAGAACTAGACCTGCCTCATGTCTCCCCACTTCAAGGAACCCTTAGCCTCCAGGAAATGAGAAAGCTAACTCCTGGATGCAAGGAACCATACCAGATGTGTGACAGAAGTGGAAAACTTGCCTACAGGATAGGGTTGCCTAGGCAACTCAGAGGTGCACATCCAGCATTCCATATGTCACAACAACGCAAGCATTTGAAGCTGCAAAAGCAACCAATCCCTATAGAGGCACTAGCCACTCAGGATACTGAGAGCACCCCACTCGCATTTTAGAATAAACCACTGAAGGAACTAGAAGCACTGTAATAGCAACGTGCAAAGTTCAGTGCAGCAATCACACAGGAAAGGGAAGCAACTTGGGAGAGGAAGTCAGAACTAAAGGAAGCTCTACCCCCTACCTGTTGGAGAGAAGGTTACACCTTTAATCTTGAGGACAAGATTCTCATAAGGGGGTAGGACTGTAACATCCCTAAAATCCAAACACCAAAAATCACAACCAACAAAAATTTTCTAAAATAACCTTTGGTTGGTGAGTGTCATATAGGAAAATATCCAATAGTTGCACAAGCAGCACCTAATTTTAGCATGAGCATTTGCATTTTTATCTGCAAGTTCGATTTGCTTCTTATTTGATTTTATGTGATGCTCAATAAATCAAATAACCTTTCTATATATATATGTATATATGTGTAACTAACATGTGCTATTAACTTTGGACATGGACCCCAGATCCCATGAGACCCTAGTAGACCTAGCATGAGGTTTTGCCATGGTCATTTACCTCTATGCACTAACATGATTATAGCATGGTTTAGTTGTTAAGTGATAGAAATAGAAAAGGGAAAAGAAATGGGGAAGAAAATGAAAAGAGGCAATCAGCCCGGAGCAGCTTACCAGCCTAGCCCAGCCCCTAGTTCATCCTGCTCTCCCCGCGCACGCACCGGCCCACCACGGCCTACCACTGCACCGGCCTGCCCAGCTGCCTGCGTGGCCCACACCGAGCCAGCAGGCTTGCCAGCACACCAGAATGCTTCGCAGCCAACCAGCCCAAGCAGCCGTCCGGCCCTATGTGGCCTACGTCTCCCGCGTGTGCCGAAGCCCCACGTGTCCCCGCGGCCTAGCTGGCTGACTAGCCTAGCAAGGGCCGGCCCAGCACTGTGCACGCCCGCGCCGCCCCGCTGCCACTGACGCGCAGGCCAGCCTTGCTAGCTACTACTTTCGTCCACCTACCTATCTTGTCCGGTGTTCCAAAAATGGAACGGCGCGCCTTCACCGTCCACGACGCCTGTGACCGCCCCGCTATGCCATCCATTGACACCAGCGCTGCACGCCCGAACCCTAACCCTAACTCAGACATGCCATGGCCGCATGATGCCCCTGCCCCCCTTCTCCGTCATCCAGAGGGCATCTCTGCCTTGCCATGACCGCCGCTGCCGCTATAACAGGGAGGGCACTAAGCTGATAGGGTTTCCATATGCCCACAGCCGCCTTGGCAATGCAGCACCACTACCATTCACCAAACTAAGGAGGAGTTGGAAAGGATGGAGAAGGAGAAGACGGCAAGGAGGAGCTCGGCGTAGGAAGCAGAGGAGCCAGATCTGGAGCACTGCCGTCGCTGCTCGCGCACCGCAGTGAGACCCGGTGGCTCCGCTTGGCCACGATGCCACTGTTCTGCTACATCTTCCCTGTGCCATTGTTGTTCTACCTCTGTTTCATCATGCTACCACACCACTGTCAACCACAGCTCGGTGAGCTCAACTGCCATGGCCGTCGGCCTACTCTATCCTTACGTTCCCGTCACTTGCCGCTCAGTTTGCCTCTTTAGACCCATAGCTGTGTTTGTCCTCATCTAGAACACCATTTTAGTAACTCCTTTGGAGCCGGCATGGACCACAGTAAGGGCGTGCCGCTTTGCCGCCCTCGGTCTCCCCGGACTCCGACAGCCGAAGCGCCGCTGTGATGCTCGACGTCACGCGCGCCCCGCCGAGCCTCTGATAGCTAGGCAATAGATCTTTAGAGCTCCATGCTACTCAACTTGGTAGGAGGTGAAGAAGATGAAGCCCCATGGCACGCCAACTTGGAGCTCCGCCATTTGTCGCCGCCATCGCTGCCGTCAATGTCGGTCATTTAGGTGACCTCGGTCCGATTGGATCCGCATCTGTGCTCGCGTTGGCCCCACGTGGCCAATGCGCATACCGTAGCCACCTCCCTCACGCAGCAGCGCCATGCTACCGCCGCCTCACCATTGGTCGCCACCGTAGCACGTGCGCCGGTGAGCCAAGGGCCCACAAGCCAGCTTAAGCCCCGCAGACGCCTTCTCCTTGCCCCCACGAGGACGATGCGCTAGCCCAAGCCTTCTATGGAGCACCATGGCACCCTGCGGCTGGGGCCATGCCGCTCGCTGCCACCACGGATAGCATGCCGGTCAATTGGAAGGCCGCGAGCACACCGCGTCCCCTTGGCCGCTTCCGCCACACACCCGCACCGCCTTAACCGCCGCGCAGCTTAGTCCGCACTGCCCGAGCCAGCGCGCCGGTGCTTACCGCCGGCAAGCACCGCACCCTTCCGCGCGTGTGAGGAAGAGGATGGGGAATTTCCCCTGCCCCCGTGCACCGCGTCCACCGCGCCGCGCTGGACCAGTCACGGGAAGCCACGTAGACTGCCTATCTATGGTCCACCATGCACCACGTCCGCGCAGGCCAACTCCACAGACCAGGGCCATTAGGGACCCAGACCACCACATGTGCACGCCCAGTGACAGACATGTGTCTGGGCCAGGTCGGCCCAACCCGGCCCAGATCCAGCCCCGCTCAGGCCCTCTAGGGCCCGGTCGAGGCCCGGTCGACATTGACCCTTGACTGGTCAACGTTAACCATTGACCATGGCCCATCTGTTAGTGCCCATCAGTCCCAGTCCCACATGTCAGCCACTGGATTCGCCCTGCCCAACCAGATCTCACCACATGTCACGCTCTGTATTCTCTCCTTTTTCTTTTTTAGAATATGGTTTAATCTTGTAAAATTCATAACTTCTTCATACAGACTCCAAAAATTATGAACCAAGTGTCTAAATTTTTGTAAAAATGAGCTCTATGTCATAGGATTATGTATGGTTGCATTTGAGGTTATTGTATTTCATTTGGTTCTTGTGATTGATCTATAGGGGTCGCTCCTGCAACCATTATGTCTTGATTTCAGATCCTACGAAGGAGTTGTCCAAGGAGGAGGACTAAGGAGCATGCCAAGGACTTGAGCGATAGCTGTTCAGGTGCCACACCCTACCCAACCTCGTAGAATCCTATTACGCATGGCATAATATCTAGTTTGCTAGTGCTTTATTTATGAATATCACCTGATGATAGGTTGCATGGTAGAATTGCTTGATGAGCCTTTACCTTGTCGTGACCTTACCCCTGCACACCCGCTGATAGGCTAGATGCATGCTTATTTACTTATGATGCTTTACATCTACGACGCTTATATCTATGATGTGATGCGTGGTGCAGAATATGGTATGGTATATGGTTAAGGCATGTGGTGCCACTTTACTCGGGGAGAGTGCTGCGTGTGTCTCGGATATGCGATGAGGGTTTGAGTCGATCGGAATGGATTCTACGATGGGCCATGAGGGCGAGTCTTGCCAGGGGGTGTTCTGGGCATCCTTATATGAGGTATCTGTGGTGGATACATTGTGAGGAATATGGTGATCTCGGGGGTGAGAGCCTTCGTGGAGCGAGGCCCCGGGTAGGAGGTGCTGTTGTAGCATGGACTGTTGTAGTCCCTATGAGAAGATAATCCTATCTGATCCCCCTAGGACCTGATATCTCTTGAGAACCGAAACCTTGGGACCTACGTGCTCACTGCTCACCCCTGAATGGGCGGGGGACAGATGTCTGACTAGCCAGGATGGTGCCACTACTACTAGGTTGTTAGCAGATAGTGTCGAAAGGTACGAGCATTTGGGACCCACACCCTCCTTAAAGCCGCATAGTTACCTTGGTGGCCCAGGTAACCACGCCTCACAGTCTCAGTGTGCCGGTGGTATTTATCCGGGATGTCCCAGGACTGAGTGGTAGGGTGGCATCACACCGGCTAGAAAGCAGCCGGAATCATCCCAGGCAGAGCGCACCACCGACGATGGTGATCTTGTGGTTATGGGAGTACACGCTCTGCAGAGTTTTGAACCTATATATAGTCCACGGCCTCGGCATGGCCTTTCCCTCGACCTACGCTTCTCGGGAGTAGTGAGATGAGTCCTTTTCTCCCCCTGGTGTTGCCCTTCCGGCTGTGAGCCGCTGAGACAGGCTCCGAGAGGGAGTTGGACCTATCGACTGGGCGCGAGAGTGTGAGATGTGTGTGATGGTGATGGGATGGGATGGATATGAGAACGAGATGGGTTAAAACTTGATGAACTATATTTATAATATTGGTCACTACTTGCATAGGAAACCACAGCCATATATTAGGCCTCTTTGATTATATCCTCTGCATCCACCAAAAACTACATAGCAAAAGCAAAGCATAAGGTTGGAGATGTGGCCAGTACAAATTGTACTGGAAATTTGGATTTAGGTTTGGATGATGGCTTGTCGATGCCCCTGAAGGATGAAAGGATTAGATGGTCTCATGCCTATGCTCAAGATGGTGCAAGACGATGCTTCTGCGATATCCCAACTACTTCCATAGCTGTTCTGGATGCTTGATACTCTGATGATTCTGCCATGTGGCAATGTAGTAATTTATGTAAACCCCTCTATTGTACTCTTTTATTCGATGTATGGTTTTGTAATCAACCATTATTCATGAACCCACGCTTGAGCTAGACCACCTCCTGTTCCATCGCTAGCCAAGAGAGGGAGTGCGGCGCATGGGGGTGGGCGTGCGGGCGGCGCGAGGGCATGGGCATGGCGGCATGAGAGCAAGGGCGTGGCGGTGGCGGCGAAGAGAGTGTGGGCGCAGATGCACAACAAGGAAGAATGGAGGGTCCACCACACTCGGGGGAAAACGGGAAGCACTGGGCTGGCATTTGAGTGAGGAAGCGATCGCCCATAGGTAAATGTTTTAGTTCTAGAGATATATGAAACAATGGGCGAGATAGCAAAAACTTTGAACTATTTTTACGTTCAAAAAAAACTTAACCACTATTCTAGTGTAAACTACCAACTCCCACGTCATCCACAAACCATTTGGAATCAACAATGTCAAGACTTCTGAACCAGGTAATGAAATCAAAGCAAGCCAGCTCATCACAGGCCCATAAACTGCAGTGAGTTTGAGAATACAGCACATCACCCACAAATACAGCACTATTCCAAATTACTAGGATTCCTCCAGAGGTATTAGTAGAAGGGAGGTAATCAAATCTTTCAAATCTTCTTCTTGCGGCAAACATTCTAATGTAGTAAATGTCAAAGTGCTCCCGTTTTGTCTCTTGAAGACAAATCATGGAGCAAGAACTCCATTCAATTTTATCTCTTTGCTGCATCCCATTTCTCCGAAGCATTGATTCCACATATATTTCAACACATGATATGCCAATTATGTGTATTCATGATTAAATGAATGAAGAAGAAGCATAAGCCCCAATGTTACTAGGATCATTAGGTTGGAGGGAGTCCAACAGGAAGCAAGATAATAAACACATTGACATTCAAAAGATGATCGACAAAGGATACACCACATTCACGTTCATGGATTAGATTTAAGACTAACGACAGAGAGTGTTCAAGAAAATACAGGTTCACAAACTTAGCAACCTCCATGAGGTGGGATGGGAGTATCAACACACGATAAATAAAGGTACTAATAAAGTCAATAGAACTAAAGCGCCCTAGGCGTTGCGTGGATGGGTTCATCGAGCAAATTTCTCATTGGGAACATTTGGAGGTGGCGCCTAGAGTAGTGCGTCTAGTGAGATCACCAGAATCAACACCGCAGTTGATTCCCCAGCCCTGCATTACAGAGATATGCATTGGGCCAGCTTCACCAGTTGCTTCATTAATCTGCACAAGCTAGTTCTTGGTCCTCATGGAATGTTATTTTTAAATTTTGAGCTAGAAGTATCATTCCTTGCCGATGCTGAGCCAATTGGTACGATGAATACTTTTCTGAATCAGGGGAGTGTGGGCAACTGATGCCACATTTGGGAGGGCACGCCTTTTCTCTTGAGCCCAGCCATGTTGGCTTTCTGACTCTCAGAGACTCAGACTCATATGGGCTGGGCCTCGATGCTGAATAAATCTTGGAGATGTCTACAGCATATGTTCTTGACTAATGCTCCTTATTAGAAGCAGAGGGCAGCTTGTAAGTAGGCACCAAGCATTGACACCCATAAGCAGTGGTTATAACTAGTGATTCATTTATATTTGTTGATGCAAAATTATATCTGCAAACACACCGGGCTAATACCCAAAATCGATATCCGGAGCGTGCCAGTCGATTTGACCTGTTAATCGACAAGGATGATAGATTTGAATAAAACCTGAATGAGACGACAGCGATACGCCCGGACATCAAAGCTCAGATGATACTCGATAACTGTTGAACAGATCAGACGAGA
>CM041636.1:20031397-20054701 GCA_023333625.1 Bothriochloa decipiens
AAACACATATGTACAAACAAGTGAGTGACAATAACAAGTATGTTGAACTAGCATGCACATATATATAATGCTTAATTACTGAAAATTTGAAGTAAATTCATCCTTGCAAAAAAATATGTGTACATAACAATACATGCAGTCTACTAGCTTTGACTTAGTAAACATCGTCATATGGTCCTATTTAGTAAACAACGTCTATTCTTCTCCTAGTTCTCAGGGAGACAGCTGGATAGTTTACTCAGGTCATGACTCAAACAAAGTACGTGAAAGCACACAAACATGTATGTACAAGCAAGTCCGTGAAATTATCAAGTATGTTGAATTAGCATGCACGTATATACATGTAAATAATGTTTATTTAATGAAAAATTACAGTAAATTCATCCTATTTCAGAAAAGTATGTTCTTGCACAAAAAACTTACTATTACTAATTTTAGTAGCTCCAAATTAATTCTCACTGTAAGATAAGCCCTCTCAAACAAGAAAAATATGCACACCACTACTGGAGATTTCTCGTGGCAAAGAAAAACGACTACTAGAAGATTTTTTTTTATTTGTTGTCTTCCACTTTTCCAGCAAATCAGAACTTGACACGTCAATGTGACCAAAAAATAATAACAAAAGTACGACACATATAAATCACATAACACCTTTTGGAAAAAATTTTATGCTTGTTATCTTATACTATCAGGTCACCAAAATCTAAAATGATAAAAAATATATTAAAAAGTGCCAGCACATATAAAACACGTATTATGCAGCAAGTGGAGGAATAACATAAAACAACAAATCAAAATCTAGATTGACTGAAACAATGACAGCACATGCACAGCAAGCGAAGATTCACTACGGGAAACAACTTCTTTGCCGACTGCCATAAGCAGTCGGCAAAGTACGTAAAGCAGTCGGCGAAACCTTTGTTAACTGCTTTACACGTGACAATCGGCAAAGGCCAGTCGGCAAAGGCTTGCTCGGCAAAGGCAATCTTTGACGACTACCATGTGACGGCAGTCGGCAAGACTTTGCCGACTGCCAAAGCCGCAGTCGGCAAAAGAAGCGGCCGCCATCGTCTGGCGTCTTCTTTGCCGACTGCTGACTTGGCAGTTGGCAAAGACTTTTTTTGCTAATTTTTTTATTTTTTTCAAAACATCTTTGCGGACTACCTTAGCTTGCAGTGCAAAGAGGTTTTATTTAATTTTTTTAAAAAACAGCCTTTGTCGACCGCCATAGCCGGCAGTCGGCAAAGCTGGAAATTTTTTTGATTTTTTTTATTTTTCATATATATCACAGCAGGCAAATCATATTATATATGTATGTATGTATATATATAGCATAAATTGACATATATATCACACATCCAACAAATCCATCATGTCAGTCATACATAACAAGACCAATCATGTCCAAATCCATCCACATCCAAGTCGAACATACATAATAAGTTCATCATATCCAACATCCATCATAAAGTCCATCACAAGCTAAACGAGAGGTATCTATGACGTCCTGGCTTCCCAATGGCCACGAGTGTGCAGAGCCACCACCTTGCCACCCCTCCGGCGCCGGGGCATGCGACGGCCCAGGCCCCGAGGTGCTGCTGAGGCTCAGGAGCGCCACCTGCCCACCCGTCCTGCTGAGGCTGAGGAGTTGCGCCACTTAACCAAGGAGACCGCCCGTGCTGAGGAGGCAGAGGAGGAGCGCTAACCGGCCACCCATGGCCTGGAGAATGGCCATGTGGAGGAGTCGGGTTCGAACCCGTCAACTATATCTGCAAAAGGAGAATCGATCTCATTAGTACTTGCATGATGGTCGCACAAGCTGAAACAATGGACAAATATATATATTCACTGGAGTCCCTATAGGGCCAAGAAGAGATGGTGGAGCGTAGATCGAAGCAATCAATGGAGGCAAAGGAACACCAGGGATCTGACACTGTGAGTGCTACCGGATAGCCTCAAGCTGGCGTGCCATCTCCTCCTGATGGGCCTCCTCTCGGGCCTCCATCTCCCATCGATAAGCCTCCTGCGATGCCTGCTGCGCGGCCCGCAACTCGGCCAGCTCGGACTGCAATGTTACACCCTTGATGTTTAAACAATGCAAAAGGAAAGGTACATATGTAAAACCAATGAACGACGAACGAAACTATAGTTACCTAAACCGCCGCCAATGAGTGCGCGTGGCTCGGCTGCTGAGGTCGTATGGGGACATCGAAGGAGGTCGTGCTGTCGGATCGATGAACCTGACGAAGGGTGGGAATGGTGGCCGGGTCGATTGCGTTGTGGGCAATAATGTACCGGCCGTGCTGCTTCCCTCTCTCCACCCTCATCAGGAGGTCTGGGTCCAGGGGCTGGATGGCAGGATCAAAGGACAGACCATGGCGCTGGACACCCGCCTCAGTGTACTCGCCCATCTTCTCATAGGCGTTCGGGTTGGTGTATGCCTCAGGCCCATCCGCTGAGCTGTAGACGTTGTTCAGATCTGTCACTTTACCCTTGTGAGACAGTGGCGTTGCCCTCGTACTCATTGATCAGCTGCCCACCATGCGACTGGGACTATGTGGAAAACACAAGGTTGATTACACGTAATGAGATGGAATAAATAAATAAATAAATCGACAGAAGCGTACCCATGCGTCCATGAACCCTCCAAGGGAGCGGCTCCATTGGTGGTGTGCCGGCCCTGTCCTCACTTGGGCAAATCCACTTTGCCTTTTGTAGTTCACATACGAATCCAGCTTTCTCCATTCGTCCACAATGGCCTCCCAGCAGTCCATGTGCATTTTGCACCAATCAGCAAGAAATTGCATGACATGTCAGAAGATGAATCAGAATTAATGTACGCTACTTATTTTTCATATAAGGAATCAGAATTAATTTTTCCTACTTACCTGCATGTAAAACTCCTTGGCAATGTTGGTTTTGGTGAAGAGGATCATCTTCCTGGCTTCCTTCTTGCTCAGCGATAGGCGAAGCACGTCGGTGTAGTAGTTGATGAGGACCTGGATGTGCGCCTCATGGTACATGTCCTTGAGTCGTGACTTGGCGACCTTGTCCTGCCTCGCCGATGCCTCGGCATCGTGCCCCTCCTCGCACGTAAACCACTCCTGCATACAGATATCATGTATCATTTCATTATTTCAAGAACGTCCAATGAATGCGTCATATTAAAAAAGTGGTGAAATGAAGACTCACCTAGAACTCTCTCTTGATCTTGATCGCAATGGGGACCTCGTCTTCATCCTTGACATTGTAGAAGTCCAAAAAATGCCAGGGCACCACCTTGGTCACAGGAGGAGTTCACACCATTAACAATCCTTGACATTGTAGAACTCCTCCTGCGCACAAGCTTCTAACTTCTGCATAAGTCATTAAGAAGAATTGTTAGTCTGAAGTTCAATTTTAATCATGTCATATGAATAAGTCATAAAAACATAAATGGTTACTTACTTGTCACCGTCGGGTCGAATCACCGGACGGTGGCCTTCCGCGATCGCCGCTGAAGGGAGGCGCGTGATCCCACGCCGGTAGACCTTGCTCAAACCTGAGGAAGCCGTCTCCCCTGGTGTCGCCTCGCCCCCATCCTGGTTGCCCCCGTTCAAGTCGACCCAGGCCCGGTCCTCCTCGTCCTAGTCATCCCCGTCCTGGTCGCGCCAATCCTCCTCGTCTTGGTCACGTCCGTCCTCCTCGTCCTGGTCGTGCCCATCCGAGGAAAATACCTCCCTCATCATCGAGCGATGTGAGCCAATCCTCACCGACGATTCCATCCTCGGTGGCTCCTCCAACGCCTCGTCCTCAATGCCACGCATGTAGACCGACTTTGCCTTTTGTTTTGGTTGTTTCCATTTGCCTGGCATTTTGTCCTGTGCCTGCAATGACAAAGACAAAGATTAAACCAATTAGCACAAATAATCGATAAGTACTTGTAAAGAGATGCAAAATGAATGAAGCATAATTGCAAAGTAATAATAAGAACAATATAGTATTTACATGAATTAGAATTTATCTCCACAAACAATAGTGGTTGGCTCCATGTCATCACTATCTCTATTGTCATCATCACTATCAATATTGTCGAAATCTAAGTCCTCTCATCTCCATTCTCCTCACCACCTTCATCGTCCTCAACAACTTTATCGTGCAGAGCCCTCCATCGCTCAAGCATCATTATGTCCTTAGGATCTTGCACCACTTCACCCTCGTCCTCATCGATGTCGTTGTCTTCTTCCATGCCCATCAGCGAAAGAATGTCTATCGACAAATGCCCTTTTAGCCCCTCAGGTTGATAGAACTCTCCGCTATCTGCCTTTGGGTCAAAGTTGTAATCATCTTCGTTTGGGAGAGGCGCTTTACCGCGCGGCGATACCAAGTGCACAAGGTACCAACCCTTAAGCCTCTCATCTTTTTGGCACGCCCATGGGAGATAATAAACTTGCATGGCCTGTTGAGCCACAATATAGACATCTTCTCCAGTATAGATGAAATCCTGTCGAATCTCGACTTGCCCAATGTCATCGGCTCTTCTAGGTTTATTAGGATCAAACCAATGTCATTTGAATACCACTAGATTAAGATCTTTGGGGCCCACAAGGTGGAGCTCGTATATTTCATTGACTATGCCATAATAGTCACAATTATCGGTGTCGGGCGTACGAACTCCTATGCACGTGGTCTTTCGGGTGGGCCTAATCTCCTCGTAGCTTCTCATGCGAAAGCGATAGCCATTCACATCATAAACAGTGAATGTATTGACCCTAATGCTGAAGCCCCGCTATTTCAATTCACCACTCATTTCCCTATCTGTGCGTGCCTGCAAGGTAAGGCCGGGTAGATCGTTACATTACTCGCTCATAGGAGCAAAGTGGAATCTCAAAGTTGAAAAGAGGTAAGTTGGATGGTACCTTTGTACGTAACCAGGAAAGAAAATCAGGCCTTGCATTTTTGAGAAGATAGTCTTCTTCTTCATCGGTAGGATCCATATCCCCTGTCCAGAGTTCATTAATAAACTCCCTGAAAAAATAAGAGACAAGGGGAGTCAGAACGATAGGTGGAGGATATTGACTGCGTATGTAACTAGCTCATTGAGAACTTACGTTTGATAAGGAAGCACTTCTTCAAGGTTCAACAACACGTAGAGCATGATAGTGCGAAACTCATGGTTTTGCAACAGCTTGGGAGTAGCTGCGCTTCCCCTTCCGAGTTGCCCTTTGAAAAGGCTCAGGGTCGATGAACTCTAGTCATCATTGTAACGAGGGGGTGGGTTCACACTGGGAAGGTTCTCAGTATAGTACGCCGTTGTGAAGTTGGACACCTCCTCCACTCTGAATGCCTCTGCCATGGAAGCCTCAATTTTGTCTTTATTTCTACACTTTTTATGAAGAATCTTTAGACACCTATCGATTGGATAGCACCAATGGGCCTGCACGGGACCCCCCAACCATGCCTCATAAGGTAGGTGCAAAATCAGATGCTTCATCGGCAGGAAGAAGCCGGGTGAAAAGATCATCTCCAACTTGCAGATCAACTGAGTTGCAGCACGCTCTAGGTCACAAACCACTTCCCAAGATAACTCCCTGGCACAAAGCTGGTGGAAGAAATAGCTCAACTCTGCAAGAACGCATCACACTGGCTCGGGAAGGTATCCACGGGTCATCGCAGGAAGAAGCCGCTCAATCCATATGTGGAAGTCATGACTCTTCATCCCTAAGACTTTCATAGTCTTAGGGTTCACTCCCCTACTCAGATTCGCCGCATACCCATCAGGGAACTATAACGTCTTGATCCACTCAAGCACTTCCTTCCTGTTGTCTCTTTTGAGGATGTAATCGGCCGGGCCCCTTTTCCATTTCTTGCCTTCCGCAGGGGTCTTCATCACTAGCTTTGGTCTATCGTAGATCTTCTCCATGTCCAATCTAGCCTTAACATTGTCCTTTGACTTCTCTTTATGTCCATGAGTGTACCCCAGAGTGTCTCGGTGACATTCTTTTCTGTGTGCATTACATCGATGTTGTGTGGAAGAAGAAGGTCCTTCAAGTATGGGAGCCTAGTCAAGCCCGATATATGGGTCCACATGTGTTCCTGACCATATCATTTAAAACCACCATTGTCTTTATCAATTTTGAGAGCCTCTAACTGGGCAAGGACATGGGCACCGCTCATAATCTCAGGAATGGGGTCGGTGACTTGAACACCTTTCATGAAGTTCTTGATGTCTCGTCTAAACTCATGGTCATCATCTTGGAATTGATGATGTTTGTCAAACGAAGAGAACTTTCCACCCTTCTTTAGCAGGTGAACATCACAGATGCCTTGCATACTGGGTAAGGCAACTTCCCATGAACACACCACCCACTGAATATGCCATACGCCAGGAAGTCATGCATTGAATACTGGTACCACACATGCATTGTGAAGTTCTTCTTTGTAGCACGGTCGTACGTCAGCACCCCCTTTTCCCAAGCATGATGCAATTCATCCCATAGTGGCTGCATGAACACACCCATATTGTTGCCCGGGTGTTCAGGTATTATCAGCGACAAGAACACGTTCTTGGGTTCAAACATAACACCAGGGGAAGATTAAGGGGTATCACAAACACGGGCCAACAAGTGTACGGGGCCGCCATCATTCCATACGGGTTGAACCCATCAGTTGCCAATGGTACACGTACATTCTGAGTGTACTCTACTTTGAGAAGATGCTGGTCATCAAAGTACTTTCATGCGTCACCATCCGATGCGTGTACCATGTTGTCACTGTATCTTTTGCCATCCTTGTGCCATCTCATCTGTTTCGCGGACTTCTCTATCATGTATAGTTGTTGGAGCCTCGGTATGACAGGAAGGTACCGTAGGACCTTCTCGGGGATCTTATGCCATCACTACTGTCTACCTCCACATACCTAGAGGCTTTACACTCTGGACAGTGTGTTGCTTCCTTAAGGTCTCCCCTAAATAGGACGCACCCTTTAGGATAAGAATCGATCGACTCATACGACATCTTAAGTGCACGAAGGAGCTTCTATGACTCGTACATGTTCTTTGGCAGCACGTGATCCTCCAGAAGCATTTCCCCAAAAACTGCCAACATGTGATCGAAGCCGTCTCGACTCAGGCTCAACTGCGACTTCAACGCTATTAGGCATCCAATGGCATCTAGTTGCGACATTGTTGTCTTCTCGTGAAGGGGCTTTTGTGCCAAAGATATCATTTTGTAGAATGCCTTTGCAGTTTCCTCTGGATCCTCCTTCACCAATCCTTCATTACCACATGCCTTGTTATAGTCTACCACCATGTCAGCCATCCTGACATCTCCATCAAACTCCTCAAGGCATTCTGTCACCTCCTCCTCTCTAATACCACCATGGTTGCCTTCACCATGGAAGACCCACCTCTTATAGTTTTCCAAAAATCCATGCTTGTAAAGATCGGCCCAGACTACTTTCTGTATTTTTCTTTTTTTCTTACACTGGCTGTAGGGACACGACATCTGAATTGACCCATGAGCAGCAGGGCCAAATGCTTGCTCTAGGAAGGCACTGGTCCCCTAATCCATTCATTGGTCTTACTTGCAAAGCCCGTATACATCCACTCACGGTTATCCATCCTCTGTCATACACATGCGTAAGTGAGTAATAAACCAGTAATTGCATCTACACGGCATTCCTACCATCTAATAGGTGAAGAATAGGTCCTAATCCCACCCGTGGATGTGTAGATGGGTTAGCTTCCATGTTCTGCCCCCTCCGAGTTAGAATTTCTGCAGCATCTTCCCGCTGTTCTCCTGATACACGTCCCGGCATGGAGAGTGTGTATCTGGGGAACAACAGGGAGGTGCTGCCGAAACTCCGACTCGGATAGGAGCAGAACATGGAAGCTAACCCATCTACGTATCCGTGGGCTTTCCAAAAAATATGGACAATCCGAAACAAATACGGTCGCAGATATGCAAAGACCTGCATACCTCCGACCGTATCTCTTTCGGATGGGATACGCCTAACTGGGTTACGCGACCTAAGTATGACAACGGTAAGGAAGAGAGATGATTTGTACCTAGGGTGGCGGTGGAGACAGGCTAGCGGGGCAGTGGTGAGGCGATGCTGTCCCCTCCGACAAGACCTGCTCTGCAAAATAAGAAAAACAACACTATAAGTACAAAACTTCAGCAAAACCTCCCCTACATGTGATCAACTATGATGACATGTGGAGATGTCTGGGTTTTGGACATCCGATGTCGCAACTTACTCCAAACATTCTCTAATTTTTATGGTAGCCTCCACATGTGATAACATGACACCTCGACAAGTTTTATGATTTTCAGATTTCGTTTGGATTTTATATAATTAAAAGACACTTGTACGGCACCTAGATGGTCATGTTTCATGGACAAGGTGTTCAAACTTTTGGGTGAGTTTATGGACACGGCCTCAAAATACACTCTCCAATATGAATACATTTTTCGAATGGCTACGTTTCATTATTTCATGCACCTGCTGTTCAAATTTGGATTATACGGAAAAATTCAAGTAAATGAAATAAATAAATAAAATATAGCAAAATATTGTAAAAAAGTCCCAAATTCGAATATAAGCTTGTAAACAATGTGCTGGGGCCACAGAAAAAGTTTGGATTCAAAATTCAAAAAAATTAAAACTTTGCCGAGTGCCGAGGATTGCAATCGGCAAAGAGTGTCTTTGACGACTGCCATGTCAGCGGCAGTCGGCAAAGAATCTGGCTTTACCGACTGCCCAGCCTGGCAGTCGACAAAGAAGGCCGGCCACGGGCCCAGCCCGGGCCATGTGGCAGTTTACCGACTGCTTGGCGTGGCAGTCGACAAAGAAGATATCTTTGCCGACTACCGGACGTCAGGGCCGTTGGCAAAGAGCACGGCGACGGACGCCGTTTGACCCCGTCAAAGTTTGCCGACTGCCCGTCTTTGCAGACTGTTTGGCTCTTCTCGGGCAGTCGGCAAAGAAGACTTTACCGACTGTTGTTCTTCGCCGACTACAGATCGTAGTCTTTGCCGACTGGTCGGCTTGACAGTCGGCAAATGGCTTCTTTGCCGACTGCCCGTGTTTTGGCAGTCGGCAAAGCTACGGCAGTCGGCAAATTAGCTGTTTCCCATAGTGATTACAAGAAGCGCAGAATGGATCATCAATAATGACAGCAGTGGTGCGGGAACAATCTGGCACCAGCAGCACGTACGAAATAGAAAGACGGCGTTCAAACGCTTTGACGGACAGCTCCACCACTGCCGACAACTCCCCTACCGCTGACAGCTCTGCCATAACCAACACCGCCCTTGATAGCACAGCCAATGCCACCGCTGGCAACGCCCTAGCCATCAACAACACGTCTAGAAGCCTGGCACCAGCGACACGTATGAAATAGAATGAAGATGTTTGAACGCTTTGACGGACATGTCCACCGCTGTAGACAACTCCCCTGGCTCCAACAGCTCCGCCATAGCCAACACGGCCTTTGATAGCACCGCCAACGCCACAGCCGCCAAGCATGGCACACCAACAGCAAGCACGAAATAGAAAGACAGCGTTAAACGCTTTGACGGACGACTCCACCACTATCGACAACTCCCGGGGTGCCGACAGCTCCACCATAGCCAACACCGCCCTTGATAGCACTGCCAACGCCGCTGGCAACGCCGCATGCAGTCAGCAACACGTCTCGAAGCCTGGCACAAGTAGCACGTACAAATTAGAACGATGGCACGGTTGCGCCAAGTCCACTGCGACTGCATTAGAAATTGATCCTCAAAGGTTGATTTAAATCGAATCACAATTCTTTGGTTAGATTCGTTAAGTTATCGATCTTGGTAAGTATTTTATGTGGATCATTTAGTTTCAGCAATATCAACTTGCCCGATCAAGATCTATTTTGGATCAGCCTCATATCTTATGAATTCATCGTTTATTACTACTAAATTATATAAACTTTCATTGTAAACGATGGGTTATATTTTATTTGCCCATATCCATCTCAATCTTGGTGGTGCACGACTGCCCGCATTAATTCTAGCAAGCCACACAGCACACTTCCACCCAGTGACGGAGCTCGCACCAAATTTAGGTGTGGCCCATCACAAACACAACTCTATAACGACAACGCAATGACACACATCAATAGCTAATCTATGCCAAAGTTAAACAGCGATTGAAGGTGGTACCTCTCATTTGAAGATAGCAGTGCATTAATTCAATAAAGATCGATCGAAAAAGAACAAGTGTCCAAATTAAAGACCAAAATCTAACATTCCAAGAGCAAAGAAACCTGTAAATTTAAGGAGCAAATCAGTTAGTGACTTAGTGTGTAATATATGAAATTATAATGCAGTAATAAAGTTACTTGAATAAAATGACTTCAAATATACAAAGATACAACCAACAAAATCCCAGATTCTAAGTTATCACATCTCAAATAAAGTGCTAATACCTAAATCTCAACTTCACAATTATACCTGTTGTTACAAATTTTTTCTTTCCAATTGCACAAGAAGCACTGACTATTGGTTGGGGGCGCTTGCGCCTTAGCCTCGACCTCGGCTTGTTGCTCCTCCATCTTGCTCTCCTTCTCCCCGACCACGCCCACGCCTATGGCCAGGGCCTGTAATCTCCTCGCCGGCCAAATCCCCCTCCATCCAGCCTACGTACAAGTGCGTGGGATTGGGGGATGCGAGGTTGGGGACTGCCGGACTGTGGTCTGGGAACTGGGGAGTGGGGAGGGAAGCAGCGGGGAGCTCCACTCTAAGCGGCTGGGCGGCGGTCACCGGGTCGAGGAGGCGCGGGCGCCGGTCGCCGACGTCGGACATGAACAGGACAGCAAGAGGAGCGGACGCCGGTCACAACACACAAGTGGGAAGAATTGAACAAGTGGGAAATTCGGGGTTTTGTGGGCACTTCCACTTGGGCCGGCTGGGCTTATTGGGCCTTTATTTTCTTTCTACCCAACATATTTCTTTAACTCCCTGTTCTTTTGTCATGTAGATGCCGCACACCGCACTGTCAATCCAGCATGCGTTGTGGACTTTGCTGGGCAACAGATGCCTCACACTTGAACTTCACTTGTTGGCTGATAATGGGTTGATGTAGATTTCACTGTGATCGTGGATGCTTGTGCTAACTAGACTTATATATGGCCATGCAGCCCGTGTCCCGGCCTGAGCACGGCATGACTCGAGGGACCAAGCCGTGCCTACAACACCACCCAGGCACGCGGCACGGCCCAGGCCTAGCCTGGTAGTGGCTCGATGAACTGTACGGCCTGCTACAAGCTCACTGCGAAGCCAGCACTAATCCCCTCCCCTAGTATGGCATGCAAAAAGCCCACTGTGAAGCCAACCCTAAATCCCCTCCCATAGTCTAAGACCCCTGCCGACTGCCACAATCGCGAGTCATTCTTTGTGGCCCTACCACGCTGTCCGCGCGCGCTCACGGGCGAGTTGCGATTCACAAATGGCGAACCTTGCACGTCGCGCCTCCTCTCGACTTTCTGTCCCTTGCTCTCTGTCCTCCCGCTTGTGGCACGCCAGCACCCACAGCCAACACCGACGTGGCACTGACGCACCACACCCCGGCCACCTCCTCCATGCCCTCCACCACACCACCACCGCCGATGGCAAGCCTGGTGCTTTGGCTCCTCCAAGCTCTCCCCCGCCACCATCCGAAGTGGCAATAGGAGTAGCGTGGCGGCTTCCTCGGCCTTCTCCCTCGAACTCGACTCATACCGCCATGGCGTGGCACTGGTGCTGCCTTCCTTCCCTAGTAGGGGGCTGCAGGCTGGCCCGACAGCCTTCATTGGCCGTGCTCAGCGGGCTAGCACGGCATAGAAAATGGCCCATAGGTTGTGCATTGGGTCGAAGGCTAGGCACGAAGCATGTGGCGACATGGCCCGTGAGGCACGATGGCCCGTGGCGACCCGATCCCCACCACACCGTGCCAGCCTGATGTCAGCCCGTTGGACATCTATCAAGACTTTATCTGGCTCAAAGATGAAGTTTTGTAGTAGGCTATAGCTATTTGGCCTTTGCCGGAGATAAGCCTTCTCAAACTGGAAAAATATGTACACATCTCCTAAGATCCATGGCTCAGAGTGTAGTAGTAGGCCATCGGTGGCATCTGCTTAGGTACATGAGGCTGAGCTATCGCCGAGAAGCTAGTGTCCAGGTGCACAGGACACACTGGGTGAGGTGTCACCGGTATCAAAAGAAGTGACTTTAAAATGATAGGTCACTAGGATAGGAGCTTGTCTAGCAAGGAGTGTGTGTTCTCTGGTCATGGTACTCATCAATGAAATCAGAAGCTGACGTCCCCCCTCCATCCGTTAGGAGGACCGTCAGGGAATGTTGATTGTTCTTTGGAGAACGGGCACTCCGTCCTATAGCGGGGGAGGTCATCTAGGTTGTGCATCCACACCCAATAGGTGAACAAACTACCTGAGATTTTGTGATAGTAAAAATAATGTCCCGAAATATGGTTGTACCCTCATGAAAACAATAATTTTCTTGCCGAGTGTCTTCTAACTTCTCACGAAAAATTGTTCCCCACACCAAATCTCTACTATTGGGTACTGACAGGCTGTTGGTTGCCTTGGACAGGTTTAGGCTATCCTTGCAATCCAAGATGGAACATGGTGGAGTGGTCCTTCGGCAGCACGTTGACGGCGGTGAAAGTGGAGAACCCGTCATGGCTCTTCTTCTGGAGCATGACGCTTCTTCGTGGGGAACCCATCGCGGTGCTTCTGAACCATGTGGGGGTCTGCAGGGAGCCTGAAGGGATCGTGCTCGCTGGCACAGTGCCACCGTGTAGGGGATCGAATTGCCAGGCGCGGGCAAGTGATCTCGTACGTGGTGGGGTGTGTGTGGCAGCGAGGAGGGAAAATGAAGGTGCAGCAGGGTTTTCCAACCCAGATTGAGGTAGAGACTAGAGAGTAGCACCAACATTTGTCTGCCAAGTGGCCTCCACCAAATTTTAACCCACACATGCCCAATCGAATGTTTCGACCCACCGACGAACCTGAATAACAAGATGTACCAACCGATAGTCTAACGGAACTTCAAAAGAGAAATACCGATCGACCTTCGGATAAGAAAATAAGAAATAACAACCCAACCCATAGTCTAATGGAACTTCAAAAGAGAAATACCGATCGACCTTCGGATAAGAAAATAAGAAATAACAACAGAACTTCTGTTACTAACATATACTGACAGACAATCCAACGGTATTTTGTTACTTTTACCGACCCAATGTCTGATGCTATGTTGGTTTTTGGTATAGTGACAGAGGACCACTTTGATAACTAAGTTGTGGTAACACTAAGGTCTCTCATTTGATATCATTCCTAGCCACCGTTTTTCCGATGGATTAAATAAATGATCCTCGAAATACTCATTGGTATTTTGTGCACTTGCAGAATGTTCTACTTGAGCTGTTGAGCATAAGAAGTCAATCGGTGGCAAAGATAAGGACTCTCAATCAAAGAATCAGAATATTGTAGGAGGATAAAAAGAGAACCAAAATATGCGGAATCACCACATTCTTATCTTTTTCGGGCTCAAATTTCCTGACTAGCCAGTTATGGAACATCACTTGTTCAAAGGCTCCTCATTTTTGTGACACATATACCGATATACATATGCACGAATCACATAAAGATACAGAGAGTTTGACGTGTATCCACGCTGTTGTATTCAATAGATCGCTTGGCATCTTCTCTTTTCGAAAAGCTGAGGTGTGTGGATTATTAGCACACCTTCCACTTGGTGCGTGGTGACACCAACGTTAGAACTACTATCAACCACCAGCAGTGCAGTTGCCAATGACAGGTCGGCGTGATCCTGTGATTCTAAAATACTTGTTCATCACATCTTTTATTATTTCCTGCATGGAAACTAAATAAGGTTGAGTGAAAGCTAAAATTTGTGAAGTATATCGGTTCCCTTGAATTGTACACATATTCTAACTCAAATTGTGAACATACAATAATTATTAACTCAAAAATTGTACCATGTTCTAACTCAAGAGCTTAATACAGACGCGCAAAGACCTTCTGTAATATAATGAGCTGATACTACATAGGCTTCTTACTAACACGCATTTGCAAAGGCTACACGCATCTATACTAAAAAAAAGGGTACACGCATCTGTAATTAGGATACATGCGTCTGTTATACAAATCACCACAGATTCGTCCTGTTGTGTGATGATCTCTTATCACAGAGACGTATAAGCCATACGCACCTATGATAATGATTTATATATATATATATATATGAGAAGTCCTCAAAGCCAGGGTCAAGCCCAGATCTTATAACATCAGATATGATACTATACAATTTAATTTTTACATCATATTATACAATTCATCATATAGTACAATCAATCATACAAGAATCAACTAGACTATGCTACTTGAGTAGTCTTCTATATATCTAACCTGTTCAGGAAAAACAAGATAGCAGCTCAATAGGCAACAAACTGTGCAGCCAACAGGAATATCCCAAACTTCTTTTTTGTGGAGACTCTTACTAATGTACTAAAACTCCACTAGTTTGGGCTATCACAACCTGGAGTTCCAATTTTCAAACCCAACGAGCGCTATTAAAGCCCTCCTACTAAACTGAGTCCCACAACTGAGCTTCAATTTCAATATCTGCCTCGTCATGCAACTCGGTATTGGGTACTTAGCTGAATCTGTGCTAAATACGCACGCACAAATATATCAATTCCAGATAGTATTAGTACTTAGTTTCGGCGAAGGGAATAAGGGGGACATTTATGAGCACAGCTCACCCACAAATTAGATGAATATAGTTAACACTTAAATTCAATGCTGCAACCCAAGGCAAATAGGCAAGACACGTCATTTGCAATAAGAAGAACGCAGGTATACAACACGCCTGGGAGTATTATGTCAGAATACATAAGTTTATATAAGGATGATGATAAAGAAAAATAAGTTAGAACATGAGTGAAGTTGATATAATTGTATGTGCTCAAATAGAGCTGTTAAGTGTACTATGTGCAGAAAAGGAAGGACCACAGCAGACTAAGATCGATGATTCAGTTGCCTCCTCCCCACCACAGTAAGCTCTTTTCTGATCATCTCATATGACCTTATGAGATCATCACCACCCCCGTTTAGTAATCAACATCGACTTTTACTGTAAGCCCCAAAATCAAGGTAAGGGTCCCTAATGCAAGTTTTTCACTTCTAATAACCTAAAAAGAAACAAAGATACAGTATACTAGTAGATTAGTAGTACTTACTGGAACACATTATTATTTTGACACTACTATTCAGGACATTAATGATAGCTGATTGCCGTGCTAGAGGAAGATGACGAACAATCAGTGAGTTAGATGTTATTTTCACTACCCGACAACTCAAACACGTTTAACTTTGACCAAATATATATAAAAAATATTGATACATATAATACATAATTAATATTACTAGACAAATCATTGAATATACTTTTAATAGACTTATTTGAAGATATAAATGTTGCACACATCAACGAACTAGTCAAAGTCGACAAAGTTTGACCTGCATGCATGTAACTTTGACTAGTGAGAAATTTGAAAGACAGGATGACTAATTAAAAAACAAATGGAGGTTTTTTAATCAAAATCTCTATTCTTATCAGTTTGCAAGAATATAAAGAGACTCTTGGAGTCAGCCCCTGTAAATTCTGTATAGCCACGCTGTCACCATAGGACATACTACTTTCTTCTTGTAAACATCACTACATCAGAGAATAGAGACTGGAACTACAGAGTATCGAATACGAGAGTCACAACTTAACAAAACTCGTCTGCATCTAGATATCACAATCTGCAATTCATGAAAAGCTTCAGGCATCTAATACAAAAAAGACAAAAAATGTAAATGAAAACTTTGGTTCAACATCCTCGCCAGCTTATAAGTATTCAGATGCTGGTGCTATTTATCAGACCCACAGCAGGAAGTCCTACATTATACAATGGAAAAGACCACACAGCAACACCTTGCCTCGAGCAACAGAAAACCAAAAACATTAAAAGTATCTTTACTTGCTGGTGCTCTTGTTCTGTTTCTCTTCTTGGCCTCTCCCGTCAGCTCTTGCAAAGAAGAGGAGAAGACCTCCCTCCTTGGGCTCCTCAATGGTCTCTTTCAGGCCTCTGCCCTCAGCACTTCATGGAGAAATGACACAAACTGCTGTTTGTGGCAGGGTATTACTTGCTTCTATGGGACTTCAGGGGCACATATCACCCACACTTGGCAATCTCACCGGCTTGTTGAGGCTCAACCTGTCCGGCAACTTACTGTCCGGTGAACTCCCACCGGAGCTGCTGTTGTCCAGAAGCATCGTCGTCCTTGATGTTAGCTTCAACAAGCTCAATAGAGAGCTCCACAAGCTGCCATCCACCCATGAACTGGCAATGAAGGTAATCAACATCTCAAGCAACTTTTTCACAGGATATTTTCCATCTGTCACACTAGATGGCATGAAGAATCTGGCCACTCTCAACATAAGTTTACTGGGAAATTTCCGAGCACGGTTTGTGTTGAAAAGCCATTCTTTGTGGTGCTTGATCTCAGTTACAACCAGTTTCTTGGTGGCCTACCCCGAGAGCTTGGCAACTGCTCTATGCTGAGAGTACTTAAGGCTGGACATAACCAATTCTGTGGGACACTCCCCGCTGAGCTCTTCAATATCACATCATTAGAGAATCTCTCGTTGCCTAACAACCATTTGCAAGGAAAAATTATTCCTGAGCTTGTAATCAATCTCAGCAAACTAATTGTCCTTGATCTTGGGGGCAATTCACTAAACGGCAAGATCCCAGATTCTATTTGGCAACTCAAGGTGCTGGAGCAGCTTCAGTTAGACTATAACAACATGTCTGGAGAACTGCCACCATCTTTGAGCAATTGCTCAAATCTCACAACCTTCATCCTCAAAGGGAATAACTTCCATGGGAAACTCACAAATGTCAACTTCTCCACCCTATCTAATCTACAAATCGTAGACTTTCGGTTAAACAAGTTTACTGGCACATTTCCAGAAAGCCTCTACTCTTGCAGCAACCTTATTGCACTGCGGTTATCTTACAATAGACTCCATGGTCAGTTTTCGTCGAGAATAAAGAATCTCAAGTCCCTAAAATTCCTAGCTGTTTCCCATAACAACTTTACAAACATCACAAATACACTTCAGATCCTCAGTTCCTCTACGACTCTCTCTCTCTATTAATATTGGGGGGAAACTTCAAGCAAGAGACCATGCCAGACTATGATACATTTAATGGATTTAACAATCTCAGGGGACTTGCCATAAACGACTGTTCACTGCATGGAAATCTACCAAATTGGCTGTCCAAGCTTAAACTGTTGCAAGGTCTGCTTTTGAACAACAATCAGCTCAGTGGACCAATCCCAACATGGATTAACACCTTAAACTTCCTTTCTTATATAGACATGTCGAATAACAGTCTTAGCGGAGATATAACAGTAGCACTGATGGAGATGCCAATGCTTGAGCAAGCCAAATCAAACAGAATTTTCCCAAGCACAATTATATTTTGGTTGCCTCTTTATCTTGCTCCATTTCTCTAATATCGTACGACCAGCGGGTTCCCAAGAATTATCAATCTAGGCTACAATAAACTTACTGGTGCAATCCCACCAGAGCTTGGTCAGTTAAAAGAACTGCTTACACTCAACCTGAGCTTCAACAACTTACATGGGGAGATTCCCGAATCAATTGGCAACCTCGCAAATCTACAGGTGCTAGACTTGTCATATAACAATCTGACCAGCGCAATCCCTTCCACATTGGAGATGCTTCACTTCCTTTCCGAATTCAACATTTCTAACAATGATATGGTAGGGCTTATTCCAACTGGAGGACAGTTCAGCACTTTTCCAGATAGTAGCTTTGTTGGAAACCCAAAGCTGTGCAGCCCTACCCTGTCACACCATTGTAGTTCAACCGATGCTGCTGTGGTCCCCGTCGCCTCCACAGAACCGCATATTGACAAGGTCATCTTTGCAATTGCCTTTGGAATATTCTTCGGAGTAGGAGTGCTATATGACCAGACAGTCTTATCTAGATACATCTACGTGTCCTCTGGCTTATGCATATGAAATTGACAGAACTGAAGCAAGCGACAAATACCGAGTGCATTATTGCAATGGCTCTCAGAATCCCAAGCATGTCATGCATCTCCAGTAAGAAGGTCCACCTGAACAAATTGTTATCTTCAGAGTTTGGTAATCATGTTCTTCTTGAAATGCTTAAATAAAAAGGAATGGAAGTAATGGACTGATCCATGGAGAAATAATAGAAGAATCTTTACTCAAACAATGAACTTTGTATGTTTAGTCCCTGACCCGTCTCAGGGTTATGTGTAACTTTGTGTAAACTTTCACAAATTGTGTAACAGCTTTGATGAGAATATGATACCATGCAGTTCTGAACATTGTGACAAAATGTGTAACGACATCTGTCTTCATCAACGGTATTAAACAAACAACCTTCTCAATGTATTTCATAAAAAAGATCGCCACAATGGTGTAAAACTCACAAATTTTTCATAATTTCCTCATATCGTAAAATAGGGGGCCTAGTTGTATCACTACGTCCTAAAGTAACTACAGCAGCGGTCATTTTCGGTTTACCGTAGTGGACACAGGCGTCCGCTGCCGGTGCCACGCCACGATAAATCCGGGCAACACCTCATTGGGTGCCACCGACCGCTGCGGTAAATTAATTTACCGCAGCGGGCAACATAAGGTGCCTACTGTGTTTAATATTCATTAACTGCAGTGGACAATTTATGTTGCCCGCTGCGGTAAAGAATTTTAGGATTTTAAAAAAAAGGCCCACCAAGCCCAGTAGCCCACCGAACCCGGTAGCCCACATCGACGCCACACCGCTGGTGCCCTGGATCGCCGCTCGCCCTACCGTCGTGGCTCCTGGATCCGCCGACGTAGAGGCCGGACACCATGGTGGACCATCTCCTCGTCGGAGCAGCTGCCAACAAGATCCACCTCGCCGGAACAACGCCCTCCGCCGCTGCCGCGGCCCATCTAGGGTTGCAGTGCCACCGCCGCCAGACGTTCGACCACTGGATCTACAAGGAGGCCGCCACCTGGACCAGCTGTGGTCGGATCTGGAGCTGCCTGTCCTCCCTTCCACTGCGTGCCCGTCGTCGCAGCTCGGCTACCATGGGAGGACGGATGGAGGTCATAGGGAGGAGGGATGGAGGTCAGAGGGAGGAGGGGCGCCGGATTCACAGACCTAGGGCTGCTGCCCTGCCTTGCTGTTGGAGGAAAATGGAAGGGCGTCAGATCAGGCCGCCATAACCGCCGCCGTGCCTTGTTGCCGATGCCACCTCGAGCTCGTGTTGCTCGGATCCATGCACCATCATGGAGGGAGCACTAGATCTAGGGCCATCGCTCCGGATCCAGGACCCTACGCTAGCCGCCAGCCGCTGGTACTAGGACTCGCCGATGTTCCTCGGTGGTAGAAGAGAGACGGAGTAGGGCAACGTTGTGGCTTGTGGGAGTAAAGGAGTGAAGGGGCGACGTTGTGGCTTGTGGGAGTGATGGAGTGAAGGCACAACTTAACATTCACAGGTTGTAGCTTTGAAGCCATTTTATCCCAAGCCCTTTATCAAATGGGTGGTTTCACATAGGCATATGGTGTGTCTACTTTCACTACAGAGGGAATTCAGGAAACAAATAATGCGTGAGGGGAAATTCTGCACCATGGTTGATCTTCTAGAGTAAACCCTGTGAACAAACTTGTGAAGCAAAGGAGAGTGTATTGGTCTATGCATTGAGGTATATCAGTAAAGTTTTAGGATATGAAATGTATGACGTGCACTTCACTGAATACATGTTGAAGCGGGTTGCAATGATAGGATTTTATGTTAGTGTTGGTTGTTAGGTGTGGTGAACTTATGTGTGTAATGAACTATGTTTAGATGAAGTTTATTTTAAATTCATGATGTGTATGAATTTGATGAAGTTGAGGGGGTGATGGTTGTAATATATAAGCACTTTAATTATTTACACTCTTAATTTGTATATTTGCAAAAGAATCAATGAAAATATACCAGAAAAGAAAATAAAAAACTGGACATGCAATCCTGGTTAGTAATAGCAACCGGGATTGAATGTGTCTGACGTGGCAACTTATGGTTGCTGGGCTACCTCCACATTTAGTTCCGGTTGGTATTACCAACCAGGACAAGAAGGTGTTCATTAATCCTGTTGCTAAACAGGGACTAAAGGGGGATTAGTCCCGGATTGGCCACCCCGGTTGGGAAACCCTAGGGTTCTCAACCGGGACTAGAAGCCATATCTGTACTAGTGTATGGTCCATAGTCTCCGGCGTTTGATCACACATAATGCAGGTATTTGAAGACTGTAACCCGTGGCTCATCGATCTCTGGCCCATTTGCTCTCACTATTTCTAGAGCTATGTGAAAACGCATGTTGATTTCTTCAGCACTAGCGAGTTATCTCCCTCTTCCCTTTTCACTTTCACGTTGGATGAGTGAGAGCAGAGAGGGGCCCATAGGATGTTCTCTCCCTCTTCCTTTTTCACTTTCACGTACGTTACTATCTGTTGGAGATGCCCATAGGACTGCAAAGAGGACGGGTCAACCAGTTTGCCAACCCAACTTGCACCTAGATTGAGTCCACCACTTGAGAGCGGGGCAGCCCAACATGAAGCAAGCCCAAACTCCGAAAGACCAGAATCTTGAAGATGAATTGGCATTCCAATCCTCCTGCCGCATCATGTGTCACCGTTGCTGATACCGTCGTCACATCGGTAAAGGTGCTTGTCTGCTCGACAAGGAATCTCACTGGTCCTGTCTGGCCCAGACGAAGGGATGCAGCAGCTACCGGTGATAACCTCGAATGAGGTAAGCACCACCAAGCAAAATCTAAAGGTGCCTCCTTTATCATTCAATTTCTCCCTTCCTTCATCTTGATAGGGTACGCTATAATTCCAAATTATAAGATGTTTCAGCATTTCTAAATTCATAGATTTTACAACATATATCTTAGTGTCTAGCAAAAACTATTAATTCAAAAATACCAAAACATGATGTAATTTGGAATGTAGTGGATAATTATTAATAAAATTAGTAATATAATTGATTTACGGCATATTTGGATACACATGGCTAGTTACTAGTTTGCGGTAATTTTTAGCTAACTAGTAATTAGCCTTTGTATCCAAACTTGCCCTTAGTCTCCTATTCTGAGATATGCATGGTCACTTAGTTTATGTAGTCTCTAAACATTTCCATAAATTATCTATATAACAAATTAATAAATAGTAAATTGCAACGTAAAGTACGTCATTATATTGATGATGATGATATTGCATACGTTGACCTCTGGTGTGTATATACTTCCACGGTTGTCATCAAGTTGCATGGGCTAGTCAGTCAATATTTCAAAAACTGAGGTCTGGCGATCTCTTAGAATCATTATAAAATTTCTGGAAGTACAAAAAAATTCCAAACGACTTATTGGAACTTAGGGAATAGTAACCAACATTCTTTAAGTGAAAGGCACAAAGGAAAAGCCATGGGCTCCACGTAAACCATAAATCACTGCGTCTGCTGCATTTTGTAGAAACGTTGCCCCCCCTACTCTTCTTAAAGATGAGTTTAAACTAAAGTCTCAACATCTTTTTTTTATACTGAAGTCTTAATTTATTTGCGATGGTTTGTAAAATCTTACATGGTAAATTTTTTATACTACTTATAAATGTTTTTCTCAGAGAGAGGCAAGTACAATGATATTGAAAACGGATGTCAACTTGTTCAATGAGTGCTACTACACCAAGAAAAGCTATACAATCGGCACTTGTAAGATAGTTTGAAAATTCTATGTGATCTGATGTTGGATGGAGACTCGATATTTTGTAATTGATGTGGTGGTGGATAAAAACATGAGTTATAATATGTGCTGCATTATGAAAATGTGTTATTTATGTGGGCCGTGTCTGTGTATGTCTTGTGATAATGGGCTGAAAAAGAGCAGTGGTGAGCCAGATTTTAAATCATCGCTGTGGCTAGAGCAAATGGCCAAATTTAATGGGCTATAAATAAACTTGGATTTGATTGAATATCAAGAGGGCCCTAGAAGATTTGGCCTAATTTACTGGACCAACATTGAGTTAGGCCTGTTTATAAATGGATCAGGATGGTGATGTATCCATTATCCACATTAGCAATAATCATGATGATGTGGCAATTCATCCATGGCATTTATTTTCCATCATAGATATTGAGCTTGGGTTTGGTTAATTGGGCCTTGGGTTGTTGGTCTAGACCATCATGGATTGCATTTATTGATGACAGTTTTTGGAAATCTCATCATGCAGATTAATCCATGATGTTATTTCAAAACATTACAAACATTGATTTGTGATGGTTTTCTGGTGATTCATGATAGAAGTTTTCTGTCAATGATTAAAGTGACACATCCCAAAGGAAGCATTTATAATAAAAAACCCCAAACAGACGAAGTAGTGCATCAACCACTGCAAAACCTGTACGAGATTCCCCGAATCAAATAAAGGCTCAGGGGCTACTGACGAGTACTTGTCCCTACAAATCCTAACCAACCGAAGAGCCTAGTGGTAGCCACCACTTGATGCCCATCAAAGTAGCTCTCGGCCTAAGCGATGACTTGGGGGGCATGATGGCAAGCCAAGAGGCCGATTCGACCGACTATTAGATCATACTTTTCAATAAACAAGAGAACCAAAGGACTAGTGCACCTTGACCTCGAGGTTTAGGAAATAACCCCGCCCCCAAGTGACCTGATGAAGTCATGTAGCACCCTATAAGGCCCAGCAGAGTGGGCACAAAGTCAAACAATTACAGGTTCACCACCAAGCCAAAGTCATGGAACAAATAGTACCCACGATAGGTCAACCATGTCCACATATATACCTCTAGTGCTAAGCCATCCAAATATATGCACAATCACAAATTTATTACTTGACGGTATGAAACAGCAATAATCATTGACTACATCGATATAATGTCCTACTACACGCTGCACATTGGGATGGTAAAATCAATTGTCATCTATGTACATGTGTCCTGATTTATGGCATAACACAACCTGCTGCCTAACATCGGGAGCATATGTTGATGGACCCCCAACATGGACTTGAGGTTGTGTTTTGGTAAATCACACCACAGGATGGTTGTCATGCCATTGGGAAATTGTCTTTCTTGTTGATCATTTAACTAATGTATTTAAGATT
>CM041636.1:20054711-20114883 GCA_023333625.1 Bothriochloa decipiens
GGGAAATTGTCTTTCTTGTTGATCATTTAACTAATGTATTTAAGATTCCATATTTTTGTGATTGTTATATGATACTAGTGGTCAGGCACGTGCGGCACGCACATGCCCATCGAAAAACAAAACACTCTGTAAAATATAAATAACAATGATGTTTTTCGCAAGAACAATGTATAAGAAACAAATTCATATATAATTGATAATTATCAATTAATTTTTCTTAGTAGTATGCTTGATATTGTATTAAACTACTCTCTATTTCTAATTATAAGAGGTTTTGACTTTTCTAGATCATTGCTTTTGCTAAAAGCTAGCAAAAGCGAACATACTTATTATAATTTGGAATGAAGGGAGTAAATATTATTCCAAAATATATAATACATTGCGACACCATCCTTTCCTTACGGTTTCCCACATCTAAACTTTGCTTCATCTACCTTTACATCTGATGACAAGGTGAAACTGCACTTATCACTCACTTGGGCCTAACAGGCATTGCACTAACTGTAATTCAGGACAAGAAGTAAGAGAATCAATCAAAAACGTAAATATCAACCAGCATTACCCGTTTTTGTTGTAAAAATAACCATCAGTATCACATGTCAGAATAGAAGAGGTGTTAACAAAAAAATGAACTACTCAGTGCTTCTTTAAGGATCACATAGAGAAACACGTCACTTTAAAGATTGCAATCAAGGGAAATGATTGCACTTTCAGTTTATGAAGTGAAAAATCACACCTTACCTGATTGCATTTGTATAATTCTAAAATAAAATGACAAGTAGTGAATGAGTAATTGTTTGCAGCTTATAAACAGTAGGTATTGAGGCACAATCTAAAGCTATCCCCCTTTCTATGTTACCTAATTAATATTCAGGATGTGGCAGATTCTAATTTATATTAGCTAGGGAATTGCTTCTATGTGCTGCTAAATTTTTAATTTATATATATATATATAGCTTTCGAGTATCAAACATTATGTGAGCATTAGTACTATTGCTTAATAGATTTTACTATTATTAAATTGTAAATTTTCACTCTGTTCATTATCTAACACAAAACCGTGCACCACTTGGTATAGAATTTAGGATGTTGTTGCAACATATGGAAACTATATAAAAAATATAAGCCCCTCAATCGGTAAAACCTTATTCTCATTCTAGCTCTAGCATACGTTAAGTATAATTTTTAAGTTGGGAAAAAAGAGATAACTACATACATGTACATTTGCTCCCAGAGAGCCCAGAAACTATGTGATTAGTTTTATTATATCTTTTGAATAATGAAAAATGTATCATAATCATATAAAAGACATGCAAATTATTAATTAGCATTCTATGAACCATAGAAATCATGACATATCTAGACCTAAATGGAAATCCTTAAACTAATGTGTCGCATTTCGATGAATATATGCTCAAGCATGAACATAGTACAAACTTCATTAACCATACTTGAGTTGACCAGTTTTATTGTTGTAGGAGTAGAAGCGTGCTGGCACTTAATGGATATAAAACACTCAATAAAGTGATCATCCAAATTTTTGTAGGACCACCTTCAAGAGTCTTTCTAAAATTTACTTTATAAATGGTTATTTGAAAATCTTAGGTAAAACATGTTTTGTACCCAGGAACTACTTTGGTACATCTTATAAAACTTTTGTGCACTCTATAAAGTCATCCTCTTTCTCAGTCTTTGGCTAGCCAGAAATATACAACAGAGAATGTCTATATTTGAAGATCTAATTACTGAGGCTGTTTGCGGCAAAAAATTTCACCAAATTCTGCATTCCTATAAATTAGGAAAAATATAAAGTATCTCTTGCTTGGAGTTCCTCTAAGACCAAATACTTGGATTATTCATGTTCATGCGGTGGTAATCAACTTGTTTTGGTATTTTGTCCATATTATATATATTTTAAAAAAATCTATTGTCCCATGTCAAAACATATCGCTTCACAATCTCGTAGATAAAATAACACAATAACGATCACATGCATGTTTCGTCAAATTTCATAAAGTTGTTTAACTAATTCATATTTTTCTAGTTTTAAGCCACAAATAAAATAGTTATCTCCTCACATCCAAGAGCCCCTCCAAATTAAACTTATCCCGATATGGTGCTCTACATTAAATATTTCATTTCTCCAAGATTCGCTAATCTCAAATAGCATATAGGGTGGAGAATATGTCATTGTCACCCCAAATTCAACAAACATAAAGGAAGATTTGGGATTCTCAAAAAAAGAAGGAAGATTTATCATATCACTAAATACTGTCTGTTGATGGAGAAACTATTGGATGGTGATTTTTATTGCCTACACATTAAGGCCTTTTATAGGGAAACTATTATTCGTGTTGTTCTACATGTTGTAAAAAAAAAGTTGTTCTACATGCATTCTTTGTTCTAGGACTGTGCTGGACTATTTTTAGGTGACAGATCAATGAAGCACTTTCTTCCTAGATTATTTAACTTCTAAGTGATTGTATTTACTTATGAATAACTCATAGGTAGAACCTTTTTTCTTTTCCCATAAAAAGTTGAAAAATTTAATACTTAGTTACATTTGTTTATGCAGAGATACATGGATGTATTACCTTGATGACTGGAACCTTGTACACTCATTGCAAATCAACAATTATATATCCTATAGGTCCAAGCTCTCATCTTTCTACTTACATTGGGCTTGCATCGAATATTACCTGTAATAGGAAAATAAGTGTAAGACAGTAACAAAACATGTTTATAAAAAATATTTTACAGATACAGGAAGGGGAAAAGAAAAACAAAATATTTTGCCATGGTCTAGATGATTTTTCTTAGTCAGACAAACCTTCAATTTGCACGATTGCCCATTGTTGCATGATGCATCGTCTTGTCCATCTTGGAAGACGACGTCAGATGGATAAGATGCAAGGTGCATCCTTCACATCAAGCATATGAATTTCCGTACGTAGTCAATACCTGAATCACAAAGCTGTGCCAATTCACTCTTGTGGCACGTTCATGTGCTTGTAGTTGTAGATCGAGAATCCGCCGTCAACCACACCCGCACACATGTCCCTCGTCAGCGTCTCAACCAGTATCGCCGAGAACCGGTCCAACCATCACCAGCATGGGCACCGTGTACGGCGAGATGCTGTTGATGCAGACGCCGTTGCGCTCGTGCTAGGGCGCGGCGACCTTGACAGAAACGTCAATGGCAAACTTGGACACCGACTATGGGTACCTCCCCATCTTGCCAAGAATTCTGCTGATGCACGCCATGCAGAAGAAGAAGCCTCCGCCTACGAGCGGGTTGATCCCCGCCAGCGTTCAGGGACATGACGGCGTCGAACTGCGCGAAGTCTAAGCTGGCGATCTGCTTTGTGCCTGGGGACAGCTAGCCCTCATGACGCCGGTGCTGTTGAGGATGATGTCCAACCGACCGCGCCACGCCACGGCGGCATCCACAGCCGCGGCGACGCCGTCCTCGATGGCGAGATCCTGCTGGGCACGAAGGATGAATCTGTTGGCGTACATAGTACATATATTAGATTGCCTCCGATATCTTTTGTAGAAAAGAATTTTCTTGTTACGATAATACGTTAATAGTTAACCATGGAAGTGTGCCACCGTATATATTTTAGGGTCATCAACATAGTTCCCCGCGGTACTCCTTGGATGGATTTTCTGTTTTTTCTTCTAAAAAGGAGATATTTGTTTTTTAATTAATTTGTATATAATAATGGCAGAGGTGGGTAATTTCTTAGATAACAAAACAAATCCAATGGTTATGGGAGGTTATATACTTTTGATTTGATGGCCAGATGTTTCTGATTAACATGAGAATTTCTAATATTTATTTTTTTTTTAATGCATCTTATTAGAGTTAACATGGAGCTCTGTTAAGGCCCCCTATTAGTAATAGCAATGAGATCTTCAATTAATAATAGTAAGATGAGTCAAAGAGTCGGATTGTAAAGACTTTAGCAGCCACACGTTGCTCACAACACATCTCATTTATTTAGTATTAAATACATTGAGTAGGACACAAGGAAGACATCTCATTATTTATTATTAGATATACTGAGTAGGACACTACTCAATAGACTCATCCCAGACACGTACATATATGAAATCAACCATGAAAGGATGTTCAACACTCTCTCACATTATTCAATTGATGCTTGCCATTCAATCCTCAGTAACGTATGGATCCTCACAAACAATTTCAAGAGTGGGGTCCTCTTCGTCGAGTTCGTAGACGATAATGGCACGTTCACCACCTTGGTTTGGAGATGGATCCTCGTTGAGACGTACTACAGTTATATGGATGTCTGGCATGTCTTCTCTGATTTTTGCTTCTGCTTCAGCAACGGTCGAGCCAATCAGATTATCCCAGACTTGCCTCGTCGGACCAGGCATGATCACCTACTATCCTTACCTTTTCTTTCTTTTGAAACTGTTATAATAACAAGCTAGAATCAATAATCGAGCAAACTTTGACATAATCAATAAAAACATAAACATGTTATTTCTAACTAATGCTATCATATCGTACTTCCATACTAATTAAGGGGATGTCTTAATCGAATGGAATACATATCAAGCAAGCTGCAAAAAGTTCACTAAAAATGTTTCAGCGAATATTTTGCAAGGAATAACTAACAAAACAAATACATGACAACCTGGGGAAGATGAAGAATGCAGTAGCCTATGGCGATGATATGCGCTCTATGGATACGTGTGTATATATACACACCAAAATTTGTACTCTAGTTTTGCTATTCTCGGCGAAAATAATATAAGTGTTTTGCCCACCTTTCATTAGGAAACACCATCATACTACCATTTTGTTGTCCATAACGGTGCACGCGTTCTACTAGCTTTGACTTAGTAAACATCATCATATGGTCCTATTTAGTAAATATGGTCTATTCTTCTCATTGTTCCCAGGGAGATAGTTGAATACACATAGTTTACTCAGGCCGTGACTTAAACAAAGTACATGAGAGCACAAACATGTATGTACAAACAAGTGAGTGATAATAACAAGTATGTTGAACTAGCATGCACGTATATACATGTAAATAATGTTAATTACTGAAAATTTATAGTACATTCATCCTTGCTAGTAAAAAGTTATGTGTACATAGCAATGCGTGAACTAGCGTTGAGTTAGTAAACATCATCATATGGTCCTACTTAGTAAACATCGACTATTCTTCTCCTTTCACAGAGAAACAGCTTAATGTACATAGTTAACTCAGGCCATGACTCAAACAAATTACGTGAAAGCACAAACATGTATGTACAAACAAGTGAGTGATAATAACAAGTATGCTGAACTAGCATGCACATATATACATGTAAATAATGTTTAATTACTGAAAATTTACAGTAAATTCATCCTTGCCCAAAACAATTATGTGTACATAATCATGCAGTCTACTAGCTTTGCCGGAGATAAGCCCTCTCAAACTGGAAAAAATATGTACACAACTACTGGAGATTCTCTTCCCCACAGAAAAAAGACTACTGGAAGATTTTTTTTTGTTTGTTATCTTTCGCTTTCGGGTTAGGTTTTGGAAAATTATAACAAAAGTACGACACATATACATCACGTAACAGGTTTTGGAAAATTTTTGTGCTGTTATCTTTCGCTTTCGGGTCATCAAAATCTAAAATAAAAAAATATTAAAAAGTGACAGCGAATATAAAACACGTATGAAATAAGAAGAGTGACAACATAAAACAGAAAATCAAATTCTAGATTCGCAGAAAAAATGGCATCACATGCACAACAGGCGGAGATTACAAGAAGCGCAGAATTGAATGGATCATCAATAATGACGGCGGTGGTGCGATCACCCGTGACGGAGGCACCGGCAGCACATATATACGAAATACAGCTGCGGTATTCGATGGCTTTGGGGGACAGCTCCACACCTGCAGACAACTCCGCTGGTGCCGACAGCTTCGCCGCAGCCAACACCGCCATGGATAGCACCGCGCTGACGCCGCCGCTGGCAATGCCGGAGCGGCCGGCAACACGTCTGGAATATGTAATCCAAACTGAACCAGCGGGAGAAGTAAGTGGGCTGGAAGAACATAAGTTCACAGGCCCACTGTTATTTAGGCAAGTCTGTACTAAAAAAAACACTAATCTTAATGAAGATCTGACCCATACAAATTAAAGTGGAAGAAAACACAACAGAATAAATCTGCTGACTGCTGGCACATTTTTAGAACTTCCGCATAAAACGGTTCACGACGTGAAACAACAGTATAACCATGCGAAGACTGGTAAGTGTGCTTTGGGCTGAACCTTCGTGGACTCGTGTGGTCCACTAACTTTGAGATACTTGGGTTGTACTTTCTAGGTGGTATGCCGTGGGCCCAAACCTTGTGTGCGTACAGGTCAGCAGGTCGGCAGGGCAGCTCTGGGAGGAAAGTCCCCTTCTTGCTTTTCGTTCGACGATGTTCGCGTCTGTGGATGTCATGCCCTTTTTAGAGGCTTCGTCGGAGCGTCTCGGTCATGCCCCACCTCTATCGCTCGAGTAGATGTGCCTTCGTGACCTTCTGCTCCGTTGTCATCTTAGACCTTCTAACTCGGATGCTGGTGTTACCGAAGTTGGTTGTCGTCGTCGTTGCTTGGCCGCCCGTCGCAGTTTCCTCTGCCGTGTAGGTCTTGACGGCCCTCACAGTCGTCTCTTGGTCATCTCTTGAGTTAGTGCCACTGCAACAACGTTATATCTTGTTGTTTTGTTTAAGCTTGTGGTGGAGGGTCTTTTCTTTCATCTTCGTGTTGTTCCGTTGTTGTTGCTTTGTGTACTAACCTCTTTTCCTGTGGTTCTATCACCGGCACTATGGGTTCTCCATGGTTGCGTTGTGTTCGCCGTACTTTCGGTCTTTTCTCCTTAACGAAAACACATATGAAGTCATGTTCGAGAAAAAAAAGAAGTAGACTGACTGGCTTTGCAAGAGCTTGGATATTGCACCCCAGGCTTTGGTCACTAGAGCGTCGCAGCAAAAGTTAATGTGCAGTTCTAAATATTTAAAAAGACGTAACGGTCTAGAAAAATAGAATGATAACCATATGCAAGATTCCATAGCACCATGGTCCATGGCAGAGCTAGAGCTAAAAGGAAGGAGGGGCCGGATGGAGCACCATAGCTTGCCTTACTAAAAGTTTATCTCCTTTTCTTTGGCTAAAAGTTTCCTAGAGATTGCTGATCAGTAGCAATTATTCACCAACAAATAGAAATTATGCTTTAAGCATAGGGGCTAACCAAATGACTAGAACCCACATCTGGATGCTTGTGCTTCCGTTTGAACAGATCCAAACTAGCTAGCTAGACACGTGCGGCTCTGGATGACATGCAGTTGGGACTTGGGAAACACTGGGAACAAGACTGGGAACAATGAGGCAAACAAGCAATCAAGCTTCAAATAAGTGAGCATCGATCAAAACAACTTGCTAGCCGTTACTCCACCATCCTATCTAGCTAGAAAATAACTATATATATGCATGCAGCCATGTACATGTGCAGCGACTAGTATTGAGTGATTAACAAAAAATGTTTTATCCAATAATACAAGATCAATTATGTACATATCTTTAATGATTACTAGGATCATGCCCGTGCGTTGCAACGGAGGTTATACAATCCACTGAGACTTCTCTATAACACATATTTCTTAACTTGGTAACATTGCGAGCTTCTATCTGGCAGGCATGCTAGACTGAAGTTGTCCTCACTATGGGCACCCTGGTGCAACTTTTAAATTCTTTGTAATAGTTGTGTGAGAAATGCAGAAGAAAACAATGCGTTGCAATTAGGCCATATATTTTCTATTTTTTACGAACTTACAATGAAAGTTTCAATGCTACCTTCAGCACGTAAATGCAGCGTTGATGGCATCTAAAATAGCTGTAGAACGTTGTGAATTTACTTGTGTACTTACTTAAAAGCGATAAAATTAATTAGATCATGAACAAAAAACCTAAACATCAACTTTAATTAAATACTACAGCAGATACAACCACAGCTGACGTTTCATCCACCACTGAATGCGAAAGAGAGGAACATTGTCCAGTAAACATGTAAATATCCTACAACCATGGGAGCTTCAGGCTGACATCTATGAGGAATCAATGCTACAAAAAAAGTGACTCGCTAAGTGAAAAGAAATATATACATGGTAAATACTCTGAAATATATGATAAGTACAATAATACTAAATTAAGATATTGAGAAAATATACGGATCAACCGGCCTACCTTCACGAGGAAACAACCAATAATTCCACAAGTTTTAAAGCTTCCTATTGTTGGAGTAATAGGGAAATTAATAAGTCACTTCAAAATTGAGTCCAACCGTTCAAGGACATTAAACAATAGGAGGCCATGCTTTGTGCTCGGCTACATATCTCCAGTTCCTACATGGATGCGTAACGCTGGATGGATCGATCCAGAGAAAGAAAAAAAGAGGCACCTTACAATTTTTCAGAACAACACTAAATAATTTCATGCAATAAGATGGAACTATAAGCAGGTCATGCTTCCAAACACACATGGCATATTGTAGATAATAGGTTGTGTGCATTGCAAAAGGAATTAAAATAAATACCATGTTGCCTCAGCTCGGTCACAGGTCACATTCACATTCAGCAACTTTTCATGACTTTGAAGCATGCTCCATGAACAGGCACTGTTTCCACATTTGCATAATTTATAGCCTGAAACAATGACTATTCCTTAGGCTAGAAACTACTTTAATGGACAGAAGCAGTAACGACATGTGCATAGTGCAAGTTGGCTAAGAAAACATCAAAATAGAAAATGAGAGAAAGATGATGAGATGATCTGAGAAACCATATAATATCACACAAAAATAGGAAAACATCTTAGAACCCAACAAGAGAAGCAGACTTTCAGTGCCATATAATATCACATAGAAAGTCAAGATTCAAGAGAACATTGCCCAGCAAAACGCCTTAGCTTAATTACTTATGCTGGATTTTTTTCTGAAGCTTTTGACATGGTCTTTGCCCTACGCTTCAAATTTTCAGTTTCAAGGTTCAGCTCTCTCAGTTCATCTTGCAGCTGATATATAAAGCTAGTTTAACTCCACGTTTAATTCAAAAAAAACAGGGTTAGGTGCATACTGCTTGTTTATCTGAATAAAATCCAACAACCGGTGTGAGAGTTTCCAGAGTTTTCCCCCAAATTCCACAAGACTCCTATTAGTCGATCACCAATAAAACTACAAATCAACAGAGATTGAATAGGAAACAAAGAAGAACACGAGCTATGTATTTGTTGTCCAGTTCTGTGCTTTTCGTGTTTGTGAAAGCCAAATCATCATATATTGATTGATCGGTTGATCCAACAAAAAAATTACCTGCAACAATCTCTCCTCTTCTGAACCTTGTAATCTCTGTTCTTGTGCTATTGACCTGAAATTTGGAGAAACCCAGACTTGTAATTGGTAACCAGTCATACAAAAATGATTTTGAATATGAAAATCAATGATCAAACCAATCCTGGTTACAATTGCCGAACCATGAACAGTAGAAAACAATATATTTCTTCTGGACAATAGACAGGCATCTACCGTCAATACATGATGAATGTGACTTTTAAGATCAATGCAGGCTAGCGAATTTTGATTTTGTATTCCTAATATGGCAGACCAATATTGGGTGAAGCTAGTTTCCCCACCTTTTCAGTTTTGTGCAACAAAATAAATTGAATATAAACTGGACGACCAACCTGCTGGCGACATTATCCTGAGCACAATTAGGAGTTTAGGACACTGGAGACACCTTCACCATAGAATTCAATTCGAGCAATTACTATTTTAATCTTAGGCACAAGGTAACCATGCGGTTTCCATGTACCCTGGAATTTGTGTTTGAATATTTTTTGAAAATTGCTGAAACAATCTAAAGTATATTAATTACTTACTATCCAAAAACAACACGAATTCAGAATTGAAAAACTCAAAAAATATTCAACTAATAAATGAAGAGTTTGAGCTCTGTAGTTCATCACTCATTGAAATTCGGCCTAAAAATGAAACAGCCCTGAACATGCACAAATTAAGAACCGACGAACTCTAGTGCATTTGTAGGCACATGTAGCCACATGCCTTAGGGTGTTGCTTAGCACGCACTCAGAGAGCAGTAAAAAACGATGGCGTTGGCTTAAACAGGCCAGGAGCACGGACAAGAGACGAGAAAGGATTCCAGCACAAGGAGATGCTCACCAACGCGACACTACGGGGTGGCAGTCCTCGACGAATTCCTGATGGACAACTTTTCACACTAACCCAACGACGATGGAGAGATCGGCCAGCGCGTGTCTCAACTGCTGGGTGGGGCCAGGTAGCGAGGGCGCGTTAGTGTCGCCCGTGCACGGAAGCACTGCAAATGGTTTAGTTGTAGAGAAGAGATATAAGGCTACTTATTGTGCGGTAGCCACCAAGTACTACAATACATAGTTTGGCACTTGCCATACGTCTTCTCCCAACGTCCCTTGCTTTGCAATTTGCACGTTGATGTTAGCAACGGAATACTGAAATCAAGATTACCTAGCTTTCTAGCGGAGACATGACTCAATGAGTTGGATCAGGATAGAATAGTCAAATAGACGGACAAAAGATATACACGAAACTACATAATGCGAAATGAGAAATATAGCAAAAAACTGAAAAAAAGAATTTGTGGAAAGGTGGAGTTTATAAACACAGGTACACTCGTAATAAACTCCACGAAAAAGAATCAGCACAAAGTATTGAATGCTGATTATTAGTGAGCTATGGTTTTGAGGCCCCTAAAAATTGCGGCCCTCGTATCGTCGCACGGCCTGAAAGCCGTCGTGCATGGCCTGTTTGCCCAGGGTACTTCACCGCCCATATGACCGATCCGTGCCTGTCTACAAAGCCAAAGATGACTGAGAGTCAAACAGAGAGGTATGTCATGTCCTACGGGGATCTGCTCCTGACCAGGAGACTGGTAGAGCCTGAGGCTTTGCCCAGAACTTTTTGGGCGCCCCCCCCCCCCCCCCCCCGGGGGTCCCCCCCCGGCGGGGGGAGGGGGGCGCCTTACAAAAGCCTCAGGCTCCCGACCGAAAATTGTCCAAGCCAGACACTCTTGATCCAACTCTTTGATTTTCGAGCCACCGCTCGAACAAAGATTCTATGCTCCTAGGTGACCTAAGGTTCACTCCAAGGAGATAGAACTCATAGCAGGAAACCCTGATGGTCCGAGTGCCTGGGCCAACCAAGCCAAGAAGCGCCCAAGACTACCCTGACTCTGCAACAACGCCAGGGCCCATCCATAATGTAGCAGCACCTCATGGACTCTGATGCACATAGACCATAGACTAGAACCGTAAACTTCCTTGTACCTAACCATCCTCATAATATAAGGGAGTGGTAGTTGGTATTTTTCAATGTCCACAAATCAATCCGCAAGCGCACAGATGTTGAAACTTCATAATATTTACTTAGTAATCTGCAAGAGCACGGATATACCGTTTTAGCATTTCAATTGGAAATATTGGATTATTGTTAATTTATATTTTCACAAAGGAAGGCATATAAGTGTTAAAGTATCGATTTGGTTCATGAACAAGATGATCATAATAGGGGTAACCTGTGATAGGATATGGATAACGTGTGTGACACACACGAGCCAATCTAGTGAAAATGTAGAATAAAGAATAAAGGAATTTATCTAACAGAAGCAGACATATCCTATAATGGACATATCCTATAATGTTCCTATGCATACATTAGCAGATGAACAAACAAAAACATGCTGAAGACTTAGTTCTAAGGATATATATGGACGGGGATAACACCGAACACTTGTCTGCCGGGAAGCCTGAACGTGGGGGACTATAAAAGGATGGATAGCTAGGGCTGTTCCCACGATCGTTGAAGACCGTTATATTCAATTGTTCTCATGTACCGGAGCACCAGTGCACCACACATGTGTACAAAGAAACTACCCATATTCGTCTGAGGCCCTCCAACCATACAGATCGACAACCATAGGACAAGGGTATACCCGAAGGAACTAAATACCACCACCACGACAGAGATCTTAGTCTAAAGATATATGTTGTATGAATGATTAAGTACAAAGTTTCATATGCTAAACTAATAAGGACTGCAATATTTTAAATGGAACATAATAATGTACTAGGACTTGATGGGTTTCCACCAGAGTTTTATCAGGTCTTCTAGGATTTGATTAAAGATGTGCCTTTAAACAGTCTAAACTACGGAACAATAATCTTGCTACCTAAATAGAAGGATGTGAGAGTTAGAAGTATGTGAGAGTGTTTATTGAACGTATCTTTCAAAATCTTCACCAAAGTAGTGACTAATAGATTATCTACCATAGCCCAGAAAATAATCAGACCAACACAGACTGCCTTTCTACTTGGTAGAAATATTATGGAAGGTGAAGTAATTTTACATCAAACCATTCGTGAACTTCATTTAAAAAACAAGATGGGGTAATATTCAAAATTGACTTTGAGAAGGTCTATCCATCCTTCAATATGTAGATGACATGATGATTTTTGTGAGTCTAGATGTTGTGAAAGCAGTAAATATGAAATTAATCCTTAGCACTTTTGAATAGCCGTCAGGGCTCAAAATATATTATCACAAGAGTGAAGTCTTTTGCTTTAGAAAACCAAAATACCATGAAGTTTTCTATTCGCAATTGTTTGGATGTAAAGTTGGGAACTTTTCCTTTCGTTATCTTGGATTGCCTATGCATTTTAGAAAGTTAAACAACAAAGATTGGCTATTAATAGAGAAGCGTATCAGAAAGAGACTTAGTGGCTGGAAGGGTAAAATGCTCTCTATAGGTGGTCGCCTAGTCCTAACAAACTCGATGTTTCGTAGTTTATCGATGTTTATGATGTCTTTCTTTGAACTACCAAGGGGGTGTTAGAAAAAATTGATTGTTTCATATGAAGATTCTACTAGAAAATGACCAACACAAGCAGAAATACAAATAGCCAAGTGGGAAGTGCTCTGTCAGCCAAAGATACAAGAAGGGCGAGGAATACAATATCTAGACATATAAAATAAATGTTTGCTGAGTAAATGGTTATTTAAACTGCTAAATGGGGATGGTATGTGGCAGGAACTAATTAGAAATAAATATATTAAAGATAATACTCTAGGAAGTTGTGTTAAAAACCTACAGACTCACACTCCTGGAAATGTCTGATGAATGTTAAAGATTCCTTTAAGGGATTTGGTTATTTTAAGGTGAACGATGGTTCACAAACCAACCTATAGACTCACACTTCTGGAAAAGCCTGATGAATGTTAAAGATTCCTTTATGGGTTTTGGTTATTTTAAGGTGAACGATGGTTCACAAACCTGATTCTGGTCGGACACTTGATTGGGCAACAAACCCTTAAAGGATAGATACCCTGATTTATTCAATATTGTAAGAAGAAAACAAGACTCTTTAGTTCACCCACATTAAATATTTCATTGAGACAAAATTTGGTGGGTGAAAACTTAAGGGATTTGCATAGAATTGTTGATTCTTTACAGGAGGTAAACTTACATGAAGAATTCAGGGACTTATTTATCTAAAAAATATATCCATCAGAAAGTTTTTGTGTCTGTATGCTGCATTGATCAACAATGGGCTAAAGTATCACAAGATATATGGCACATTAAAGTACCTTCAAAAATAAAAATCTTTTTTGTGGTACCTATAAAAATGTATAGTCCTAACAAGAACATCCTTGTTAGGCATCAATGAATTGGAGATAAGAAGTGTGCCTTCTGTTATTCCCCAGAAACCATTCAACACCTCTTTTTAGATTGTTATCATGCCAAATTCTTGTGGCGTGTGGTACATATGTTATTTGGAATATCCTCTCCCATAAGTATTGATGACTTATTTAATAGATGGTCAAAGAGTGCAAATAAGACACAGAACGCATTGTTATTGATAGCAGTAGCCACACTTTGTTGGACTGTGTGGATAATAAGAAATGAAGTAGTTTTTGACAAATATAGACCATATTCTTTTTTATAGGTATTGTTCATGGGAACTTACTGCCTCCGGCAGTGGGCACAATTACAGCGGCATGATTCCTTACCGGATGTTCTAGTCTTAGTGGGATAGCATCTTGAGACTTCAGCGCTATAATTCTTTGGTTCCAATGGATGGTTATCACTATAAGATTCGGTTTTAAGAACAAAACCAGATATACACTATTTGTGAGCTCCGAAAGTCAAATATCACATATAACCACAATTAAAGGTAGTATCAACACATAATTCTTAATATATAATGTACATACTAAAATAGATAACCTTAGATAGGAAACAACGAAAGAGACAACTTTGATCTCTGGGTGTAGACTTCACTCTGCTAGATGAAAAATAACTAGTTGACAACAAGCCTAAACCTTCTCCTAAGGTGTTGGGGGAATAACAAGAGTGAGTCCATGTTAAACTTCGTAAGTATAGCAACAAGGTAGTATAGATCCCATAAACTCATAACTAATGTAACATAAATAATATAAAACATAAATGATAAAGAAATGAACACCTTAACATAACTCGAAACATTATCCTTAATGTAAATGTCTCCAAGGCCGCTTGTGTTCTTGAGCAAAGCTAGTATACTAGTTTATTAAACTTCGCGTAGAGATGTACACTTTCACTATGAGTCATGATTTACCTATTCACCTGAGGTGACCATCCTCTTAGCCCACTACCAAGGAAAACCGACAGGGTTCACTATGAAGCCTTTCAAAGGTTTGTGTAACAAGTTAGGGCCGCTACATTTCATCAGTCAGTGTATGTGATACAACCAGTCTCACGGATCCACAGTTTGCTTGCCCCCATTTGCGCCATAAGGGTAACCTCTAACAAGCTAGAAAAGGTTCTCATACTGAGCTAAAGCCAGAGCCATATAGCCCTTATAATTATACTATAAATGTCGGATGATCACATATAGATAAGATCTTAATTTGGTAAGAAGTCATATTTTAGTATTTATTGCTTAAACATTAATCAAGTCATAAGATTATGATCACAGAAATTAAATCCAAGTTATACTTGCCTCAAATTCAGATCCTTCTTCAAGTTCAAACCTTCATAGAATTGCCACTCGATCTCCAAGTTTTTCTAAACCACCAACGCAAGGCTCACCGACTGAATGCGATCACACAAGCATCCGAACAGACATGTGTAGCAAACATAGTATATATTAGAACAATGCACCAATCAATGAAAAGGTTTGCAAACTGATTCACGTGTTGCTACAAACACACAAACGCGAACACGCTAAACGGAGCTACGGTGTGAAAGAAACTGCTAACGACAGATTTACTTAAAAAGAAAAATAAAAAAATATATATGCCTTACTTATTTATATATATGACTTTAGATAGATGAGGTATAAATATAAGGATGGGTTAGTACAGTGGATCATACATGAAAAATCACGTTGCCTCCAAAGAATATTCCTGTGGGCTGCTAGCAGGCTGCCAAACAACTATGAGCATGCAAATGAGTGCTGAACAGATCGGGGCTCACCTCGCTGATGGTGATGACGTCAAGCGATGGAAGTGTATATATTGAGTGGAAACGTAGATAACAAGCTTCTGAGTTCTGGTGTGTGCAATTGTCGTTGATGAAGAAGCAAGGTGAGATCTGCCATGAGGAATTTGATGCGATGAAAAGATGAATAAAATAAGCAAAGGATAAGCTTGCTTGATGACGATGAATAGTGTCGTACGTACTGTATGCATGGCACCTGACTTGGGCATCGTCGTTTCAGCAAGCAAGCCAGGAAGGGCCATCAGCGACATGCTCAGCACGCAGGTGGGAAGGACTCATGGCACGAGGAAATGTATAGGCAGGCGGATCAGGCCGACACAACATGCCTGCGACAGCAAAGAGATGATCTCGTGCCAAGAGAAGGATACATGAACATAAACACAGACATCTGAAAGTTGGGGAAATAGATCGACGGATAGACTCACCTACTACGAATAACCGGACAATGGCTGGACACGTGAAGAAGGCAGTAGTTCGGCAACTTAGGGTCCACGCGACGAACTTGGCGACTTGCAGATGACAGCAGACGAATGTCGACAGGATGAACAACAGCTAGGTCTCTCCCATCACAGCGACGACAGCTTCAGAGAAGATGACGAGTTGACAAGCGGTCAGGATCCAGTTTGGCAAGAACGGAAGCTGGACAATGATAAGCCGCGGCAAGTTCATCTTAGAAGCTGAATTATGAGGACGTCAAGGTATAGAAACTATGGAATTGCTCACCCAGGGTACAACCGTGACGTAGATGATGGCTAGATTGATGTCGATGAGATGGCAGCGGCTTAGTCTTCCCATGACCGATAGTTCTGAAGGATGCTTCGGTGACAAGAACCATTGGAATGCAAGGCATGTACATATATACGGATGATGGCGGCTGGCGGCGTGCATTTACTCTTGGCAAGACCTAGCAGTTAGCACGGCAGCCAGACGGAGCTAGGGAAAGACAGCGGTGACGGATGTGCCTACGGCAGCGATGAAGCCGTGCGACGCAAGGCTCGAGCTCGGCGGTGGTGCTTAGGGTTGCGGCTGCTCCTGCAGGCTTGATTGGAGACGGCGACGGCTGCTTCGATCGAACGAGGCGGCTGGCGAGCTTAGGGTTTAAAAAGGACGACACGATGTAGGTGCTCAATATATATAGGCATCGGCGTGGCACCAAAGCACAATGAACCAGTCGAACGGGACGGAGTCTGGCTCTACACCGACTCGGTGAAGACGACGGCGCTGCATCGACTTTGGCCAAACCCGGATCGGCCTAAAAGAAAGAAGGAGTGGGCCAGCGCGAGCTTGCCACCCGGACCAATCCAAGAGAGAAAGAGAGAGTGCAGGCCATGCAGGCCAAACGCTAGAGAGGTGGAATGGCCACTCGGGCCAGATTGCAACAGGAGAAAGAGGGCGAGAGACAGAGAAAAACAATTCCTTTTCTTTATTTGTCAAATTTTTCAAAATCTCTTTTCAAAAGCATTTTGAATCTTTTTAAGTTTTGGTCAAAACCACTCATCACATAAATGAATATGCAGTAGCATGTATGTACAATCATGTTGCTAACCTTACGATAAATTTTAATTTAGTGAAAATTATTATTTTACTATGTTTTTATGAGCATAAAAATTCATAATTAAATTATTTCATCTATATTTTCAAAAATGCAAATTTTTAGGGTGTTACAGTCATCTAGATTTATTGGTTCTATTTAGACAGAACTTTACTTCCTTTTGGTTTTCCCATGAGTCTGGTGTTAAGTTTGAACCTTATTTCGTTTATGTGGTGGCCTCTGGGCAAAATTTTCTAATAATTGGCTTGATTCTATCTTTGGATAGATGAAGCCGGATATTGTGAGCTAACCTTTAGGCCTACTCAGGACTAGCAACTCGGCCCAGAAGACAAAGGCTAACCAGGGCCCAAGCTTGGTCGGATATCTTGGAAGCCAAGCAAGGAAGGGCCTGGCGGTTAAGGAAGTCTGGTCGATAAGGAAAGATATCAAACTGATCGGAGATATAATCTCATGCAATCAATTAGTTCGCATGTAATCAAATATCCCGAGATATCAGGATCTGTAACCCTGCCCCCCAGGCTATATAAGGCGCGCAGGGACCCCCCCTCAAAACTCATCTTGCATACCAGCAATACAGTCAATCCTAGGACGTAGGGTATTACGCAATCTACGGCCTGAACCTCGATAATCCTTGTGTCCTGTGTCTCTGATTACATCTAGCTCGTAGTCCTAGTGTGCCTCCTCCTACAACCTACTACCATAGGTATACCCTAGGTAGATTGCCGCCGATATTTCATTGATAGTGGCACGCCAGGTAGGGGTGCGCGTGAAGATTTCAAGGCGAGCAAGATGGTTTCCGTCCCCACTTCCATGGAGTTTGAGGCGGGCATCACGATCAGCGTCGGCGTGTTCACCTAGACCACTGGCACTATGAGCACCGCTGAAGCCATAGAGGAGGTGCGGCCCGCTCCTGCACCAGCTGACCAACGGAGGAGTTGGCCGACCAGATCTCAGGTTTGTCCCTGGATTCGTTCAAGCTAACTCTGCTACCTCCGATTCAACGCTACCAAGGAGGCGTATCAACAATTCAGACTTGATCGACCTGATCAATCACCACAGGGAGGGTTTGGAAGAAATCCTCTCTGTGATAGAGTCCACTCAGTGGTGGCTAGCCGATGAGGGCTTCATCACCATGCATTGTCATCGACATGGAGCTGCTCGTCCTGATCGCTCAGATTCAGATCTGATCAGATCTAGCTCTTCAACTCAAGGCCAGATTCATCAACCTCGGTCGTCTTTGACTAGTCAAAGACCAGGTGGTCGGGAGATATAGGCACCGTCAAGGCCAGCCCCGTTCCCATACGGGTTGAAGAACGTTGTCTCATCTTATGCAGAGCAGTTTCCTCCATTGATCGCGTCTATTCCAAAGCACGATCGCACAGAACACCAGCTCCTCGAAGAGATACCATGCCACCCTGCCCCAGGCCATCTTGTCAACATGGTGCACCTTGAGGACATCATTGACGAGCCATGGGACAAAACTTTGCTAGAACTCAGCAGCCTTTGCATTGACGACGAATCGACCACGCTTGAGGTCACCCGAGATCCCATCAACAATGAAACCACTAGGGCGCAGATCACGCTCATGACACCTGATGCCAACAAGATGATCATCGACGATCGACCATGGAACAAGAGCTCCCAACCGTGCTCAGATTTTAGCACCCCCAAGCAGTCGACCACGACGGTCACGCTCGTGACACCTGATGCCGACAAGATGATCATTGACGATTGACCACGGAACAAGAGCACCCAACCGTGCTCAGATTTTAGCACCCCCAAGCAGTCGACCATGATGGTTAATGCCGAACCGCAGGACACCGATCTCCTCAAATACCCTCTAGGGTTCGGAGGGACTGTGTTCATGGTCAGTGCTGGTGAGCCTACCATTGACAACGAGACCCCTAAACAGAGACAAGTCAGGGTTGAGTGCATTGCCTGACGCTGAGCATAGAGCCGAACGTGACTGACAGCTTCATCACAACCTAGCGGAAGATTTTGATCTGGTGAACAATCGCCAGGTGCCTAAGATGCCAAGTGCCAACATTGTTGTTGCTAAAAGCAAGTTGGAAGCCTTGGGTGCAACAATGGAGATGCAGGAAGTGCTCAACCACTTGACAGCAGCAGCGGCGCAGGTCAACCGTATGCAGGAAGCACCGACCCCATCTTTATCATGGAGCCGCTGCTCTCACAGATCTGACATGTGTGATGGTTTCGGCGAGAACGACCAGTCCAGCCACGGTCCAGTCAGTTCCATGACCGCAACCGAGGAGCCTACTCCCCCAACCACAATCGAGGAACCCGCTCTCCCGACCGCAATCGAGGAGCCCACTCTCCCAACTGCAATAGAGGCAATCGATCTCCAGATCGTTATCACCGTAACCAGTCTCCAGAATGCAACTATAGAAGGGGCAGTTGGCAAGCAAACAACTACGATGAGGTGGTCGACTAGCGTGGACGAGGGGAAATTGTTACATCCCTGACGACAGACACCAGGAGTGATATGACGTCCCCGGCCCCAAATCCTACTATGATCGACTCCGGGAAGTGGTATGGCCACAAAACTTCATGATTGGTGATGTCAGACGCTATGACGGCCTCACCAATCCAGACCAGTGGTTGATGCTTTACAAGACCACTGTCCGAGCAGCGGTCGGTGATGAACGCGTCATGGCAAACTATTTGCAATTAGTTTTGGGTACCTCGGCCACCCAATGGCTCTTGCATCAGCGCGATGGATCAATCCATAGCTGGCCCCAGCTGTGTCAGATGCTAGCGAACAACTTCAAGCTGATGTGCTAGCAACCCGAAACAAAGTACGCTCTAGGTCAAATCCATGATTACCAGAATGAGCCATTGCGTAACTATATCCAACGTTTCTTGGACGTCTGGACTATGGTCGTCTACATCACCCAATCGAAAGCCGTCGAGCTCTTCATCAATTGTTTGAGGGCAGCCACGCAACCAGGATCTTAAGATTGAGTTTGGAGTGGATCCGCGTGGATGACGCCCTGCGTCCCAACTGAGATGATGGCCCTTCGCGTCACAATTATCACTGAGACGATGATGACCGTGACCACGACCAATATCATGGAGGTTGGGGCAATGCCCAGTGGGATGAGCACCACGATGATCGCCATGAAAGCCGGTGAGATGACAGCTGCGATGACGACCGGTAGAACAGGAAGCGCAGCCAGCAAGATAACAACCAGCATAACCGCGGCAACCGCGTCAACGCTGTGAAGAGTAATGACATGCCCTATGATGACGACTATGACAAGATCCTTAGTTAGGACTGTCCTCGCCACCCCAATAAGGGGCACACATTCGCCGAATGTTGGGGCTTCGTGAACATCTTCAACAAGGTGGCCGCAAAGCGGCAGCGTAGTAACAACAAGAATAAGAATAGAAACAGGAATGCTGACAAGGATGTCATGAAGGAGAAGAAAGATGAAGCTCGTGACTCCGACAATGAAAGGTTCCATGAGTACAAGGAGACTGATCAACATGTGGCAGCCATCTTTGGTGGCAAAGTCAGCCTCGAGACACAGTGGGACAAGAAGCTGCTCTAGCGTGCCATCATGGCCATATGTATGTCCGATGAGGACCTTGTGGCTGACGTCAGGGCGCCAAGCTGGTCGGAATAGACCATCTCCTTCCGCTGGGCAGACATGTGGGCGAGAGGAGAAGACGTCATCCGTTTCCCTCTGGTCCTCGACCCAGTGATCAAAAACTTTCGATTTGAGAAGGTATTGATCGATGGTGGCAGTGCCCTTAATAGCTTGTTTTTATGGACCTTTAAAGAGCTTGGGATGAAGAAGGAAAACCTCCAGCCATATGACCCCATTTTGGGGCGTGATGCTAGGCAAGCCATCAATGCCCATTGGGTAGGTCACTTTACATGTCCAATTTGGCACTCCCCAACACTTTCACACAGACTTCATCAACTTCATAGTTGCTAATTTCGAGGGTGTCTACCATGCCATCCTTGGTCATTTGGGAATCACCAAGTTCATGGCGGTCCCCCATTATGGCTACATGGTGGTCAAGATGCCGACGGAAAAGGGCATCCTCTCCTTACGCAGTAATGTGCTCATGGCATATACTTGTGAGACTACCATGTACACGGGTGGACACAGTCCTTAAAGCCAAGACCATTCCTTCGGCCACCTCCAAATACCTGTCAAGGAGGCCAAACGCTCTTCTGAGAAGAGTAAGGAGCACAAGAAGATCAGCCTGATTCTAGGCGACAAGGACAAGATGGCCCTCATAGGCGCCAATCTCTCTGCCAAATAGGAAGATGTGCTCATCCAGTTCCTGCGGGCAAACGTCAGCGTGTTTGCATGGAAACCAGTAGACATGCCTGCGTACATAGTGTTGGCGTCTCTTAGCATCGCTACTAAAGATAGACTAAAAGCCCATCTCTAGCAATGATACTAGAAATATGTGTTGGCATCCCTAACCACCATTACATCAGAAGAGTAACTCTCGGCCCTTAACAGCGCAGGCCAAGGTAGTGCAGTTTGGTAATAACAGTTAGAAGTGCCTGATTGGCCTTCCTAACTGTCATTACTTACGATATGCAAAACTGCAGCATGGTGCCTTGGGGTGCACAAGAATTACAGTCCTTAGGTAATGGTACTTAGGTATGCCAATCATGATAGCTCAGTATGAATTTACAATAGATCTGCAAGCGCACGGAACTATCATTGTTGCATTTCAACCCGTGAGTATTCAGGGGTGTCGTATTTATAATTTCCCGTAGGAGGGCAGGATGAATGCATCTAGCTTTGGTATAAACATGATCACTTAGTGAGTGCATAGGTAGACATAGCATAGGCAGGGGTAAATCATGGTTCAAAGATAGTGGACACACATCTGAGCCAACCTCAAGGATAAAAGAGAAACAAAGAATAAAAGAATAAATCTAACTGAGCAGGCATTGGTCATATACAACAATGCAAAGAACTAATAGTAGACATCTAACTAGCATGTCTAGCATCAAGACTAAGTCTGGGATGACAGGGAGATCACCGTAGCTGGTCTACCAGCTGATAGAGACTTGGGATGGACAAGACTATCACCACCTGCCCACCTACCCCTCTGCCCGTGGGGCACCGACATATCTGCTGATCTCCGCATACCCGAGCACCACGCCCGTGTAATTAGAAACAACTCCTAACCCCCTAGGACCCCACCCCTTCTTAGTGATAGGCTAGGTTAAGAGCAACTGAGAAGGCACGACGAACCATCACCTCATCCCTAGTTCTTCCTCTATTCATACTAAGTCAATGAACGATGAAGAACAACGACGAACATGTCAAGAAGATAACACATAAACTATATGCTAGTTCATATATCATGATCATAACATGAACAAGACTATACTCTAGTTCATATGCATTGCTATATAAATAAGATAAGAACTTGAACCTTGAAGAGAAATGCATAGTATTCGTACCAAGGTGTTCCTTCTTCTTCCAAAGAGACAAGCTCTCCTTGCTAGCTCTTGCCTTGCCCTACTACTAAAACTAATCTAAAGAATACAAGTGAGGAATATGAGGTGAGTGGCTCCAAATGATGGTGTGTGTGAAGAGTGGAGGAGCTCCATCTATTTATAGTCCAACTTGGTCAGTTTCAGGGGAGATAAATATGGAAGCAGGTGAAACCGCCTTGAGGGAACCGCCTACGAACCGCCTGTCGAAGTTGGGACCGCCTGGGGGCGACCGGTCCCAAGGGCGGTCGGTCACCTGGTGGGGCCTGCCGACCACCGCCTTCGCGTGGTCGGTTCGTCTCTGGGCCTAGACTTCTCCGGTGGTTATGATTGGGCCCAGAATGCTAATGAAGGTGGGCTTCTCTTCTTCTTTTGGTTGCGCCTTCTCTGAATACGAATTCTAGAATGCGCTTTCTTTATGGTTTTTGTGCATTTCCACATGTCACACCTGTAAGTCAAGTATACACCAAAACTTGTGGAAATGTTAGTTTAAAGCCCTACCTACTATTTATTCTAGTAACATATTGGCTGTTAAAAATAGACGTTAAGGACCGCCAACAACCCCCCACACATAGTCCTTTGCTCGTCCTCAAGTAAAGGTTTGAAGGACTAAGCGGGTTTATCTCCTTGATTTGAAATCTGCATATAAGTTATTCCAAGCATCACTTGAACCTATGAACTTCCAAGTGTTTACCATGTTATCTTGGGCAATTGAAAAATGGAATATCTTGGATTCAAATCTTCTTACTCATATCCCTGCTCAGAAACTTAGGTTTTTGTAAAGTTTTTGAAAACATAAAGATAGCACTTGTTTCTTGAATCATTCTCTCAAGCCACTCATATATTTGTATGTGGTTCCTCACCAAGGAATATATAGGGATTGCCTTCATGTTGACGTTAGATAACTCCGTCAACATAGCATGAGAAAGGATTAAAACATGAATACCATCTAGTTATAGGGGTTACACTAATAGAATTCTATGAGTTTTGGTCATTGTCTATTTCTGCAGGGGGTTATCAGAAAAGAACCAAAAGTGGTCCACATGTCAGATTTACATAGAGAGAATACCACGTCCAGTAAGTCAAGAATACTCTAGAAGACTCGAGGAGGCACCCTTGTGAAGCTGGGCCCACTTGGCAGCCAGGCATGGGCGGGCGCCCAAGCCACATGGGCGGCCGCCCAGCTAGCTCAACCAATCACATTTGACCTCGCGAATCTCGCCTCCACCAACCTTGAGGATCAATATGAAGCGTCCATTTAGGTCGGTTTGATCCGAGGGCCGTGGTGCATCTTACGGGGCTATATAAGCAAGGCCCCTGGCTCTAGGACAAACCCTAATTCATTATTCATATCTCATTGTGGAGATGTAGAGGCTTTCCTCGAAAGGATGATCTCTCATCTCTAGAGAATTAGGGCTAGACTATCCAATGTAGTAGACTAGATCTAGATGAGAGTTAGGGAGAGCGGAGCTGCACTCTGGTTTTGGAGAAGTCTTCAGGGATTTGGTATGTCTTTGTACCTACTCTTTGCAAAACTCATGCTTTAATATATTTATCTTCTCTGTGTACTTCTATGCCCTTCATTCGATTGCTTAGTATAGTTGTTATGCCTTAGCATGGGATCTTCACTTGCATCGAGTGCTCTAGTTATCCCGGATAATTACAGTAGTAATTGATAGTGTAGACATGGTGTTTAGACTAGAGGTTACCTGAGATTGCACCCAATCCTTTGGATTGTTGTGGTAGCCCCAGGATCATGACAGTCCTGATGGCCGACGTATTCCACCTTGTTCAGGTTGGTGTTGTAGGACCGTAGCCGGACCTTCCTAGTCCCCTTCTCATCCCTTTCTGTATCTGGTGCTCTGGTGTCCCAAAGTGCTATTGTGTGATTGCTATATCTATCCATGCCTTGTTACGTTAGAACCCAAGTAATAGAGCAATATGTAGGAACCTTGATCTCTCCTATTGTCCTCTCACTTTAGCTAGCTACTTGTTTATCATAGAATTCTCATGTGTGTGCTTCCATTTATATATCCTATCATTTGTCATTTACCCCTGCTCTAGTAGAGTTGGTTTACTAAGTTAGTAGATACATGATGTTGAATTATAAGATTCTTTAACCCATGCTTCCCTGTGGCAAAATATAAATAACGATACCTGGATACTCCGGTAAAATGCTACAATGGTATTTTCTGTGCGCTTGTGGAAACCTTCATATTTTAGTTGCACTTAATTTATACCAACAAGCATTTTTGGCGCCTTTGTCGGGGAAGCATTTGGCGTAAAGATTTTGATAATGATCTTGATATCTGCTAATTTAGTGTATCACTAGCTTTAGTAGGATTACCCCTTGTTCTTTTGAGTTGTGGAATAGATAGGACAATAGAAGCCGTTTCGACCTTCTGGCAAGATTCCACAGAAAAAAAGAGGAGAGAGAACATTGACGAACCCAGGGTGCCTGAACATTCAACATTCATCAACATGGAACCCTGCCATCTCATAGGTATTTATATACATATTTCTAACCATGTGTAGATTGGAGAAAAGGTCGTCGTCACAATAATTCAACTCATATCCCAAGTGACGAACATTAAAGTTGCACTACTCACAACCATCATGTGAGTCATGGGAAGTGTGATCAAGAAAGGTGAGATAGTCTTGCTCATGCACTTTAAATTTATGAGTAGTTATCTTTTGAATTGTTGCATCACATTGGATGTTTGCTTCAATACTCCATGTGCTTCATTTAGTTTAGGTTTTAACATCAATCCACTGCATGTTTACTTTAAATCACCCATGCATCCTCTCCACTTTGTTTAGTTTATGTTTTCTCAAATCCATGGCATGTTTAGTAAGTTGCATTTATGTCGCCTGCATCTAAAAAAAATCCTCACCATGATCATGCTCTTTCATCTCTAATTGAGTAAATCTCTATAAGGCTTTCATGTTGCCTTTGTTTGCTAAAGCATGCTTTGGTTTGGAAGTACTCGAAATACTTCCATTGGCTTTTAAATTAAGCATGGTGCTTAGGTTAAATAGCCTTCCTTAATTAAATTAGACATGGAGTCTAGTTTGGTTATTGAACTAAAATTCTGCTTCAGTAGATTTTGGTTACTTTATTGGACTAACCCCTGCAGAAAAGTCTCAAATCCAATTTGGGTAAGTCAAGAGATGAATTCAAATTAGAGATGAAGCAAGGCATATGATTAACTTCAACAACTTCTCACAAAAGACATAGCTCATTCAAGGAAGAATTGTAAGTAAGATCACTCATTATGTCTTTTGTTGCAAGTTACCTTTGCCTTGAACCATGCTAGAATGTAGCAAACAAATAAAAAATATGTTATGAAGATATTATAAACAACTCTATGCTAAAAATAATTCAACAACCTTCTCTTGGTTAGCGTAGATGAAGATTGCGTAAGTTGTGGACAACAAACTATTTTTCAAATTTGTTGCAATCCTTCGGGTATGTGTCCACTAACATTTTGTAGAAATTATTATGATGTGCCTATTCATGGTTTGGTAAGACACCACTTCAGTAAAGAAGGAGACGAGTGCCCTACAGAAGATCTACATCAAGATCACTCACCCAAAGAAAGTGATGAACAATGTGATTAGTCATGAAGAAAGTGAAGATACCATAGCATTGAGTCTTCCCAAAACTCAAGCTAGGATGCCAATGAGAAGCAGGGTGCAACTCACCTCATTTCTGCAAATCAGAGACCTGCTCTCATTGTCATTGAAGACATCATCATGCACATTGGAAGCAAGCACAAGGATCGGATGACAAGATGTCATTACAGTAGGACATGCATCCTTGTGGCAATAAATCATTAATCAAGGGATGACTGTTGGCCAAGTCCTGAAAGATCATAAACAACTACGGTCGCAAGATGCTGTCTTTTAGCCATTGGAGATGAAGCTTTCATTCAATTCTTGATGAAGTTCCTCCCGTGACCACTCATCGCCATGTCACTAGAAGACAAATACCATCAAGGAGGAACTCAAGTCTGCATCTCCAATGAACATTAACTCATCAACCAAGACTCAAGAAAATCAAGAAAGATTGATGAAAGAAGAGTGTGCAACTCTCTGCATGCTCACCTCCTGGATCAGATGATTCAAAGAAAGCAGAATGCAAAGGAGAGGACTTTGCTCAATGGACTTAAACTCAAGAGCCCTCTCCAATAGCGTCAAGTGGCAGAAAAATTCAAGCTTGGGGTAGGAAGGTTGATGATTCCTCTAAAGATGATCCAACAATGCCCTTCCTCCTCGGATGCCCTCATCATTCCATCACACTGGTTTGCAATCCCTCTACTTACTCTTACTTTCTCTCTACAAGTTTGAATAATTCTTACTCCATAAATTCAAATCAAATATAAAATGAAATAAATTCAATCCTTAAGAGAAGAAGTAATGGTGAATAAATGTTCTATGCTAATTAAAATGTTCAAGCCAACTTTTTAGAGCATGAAAGTGACCTTTGGCTATGTGATAGCTATACCCTTGTTATTGTTTGTACATTCCTTTGTGTATGTGTTGTCCACTAATCCTTTGCAGAAGAAACAAGAGTAGAGCAAAATGTCTAGATATAATGAAAGCAAGGAGAAAGAAGGAGTGCAGATTTAGAAGACAAGATGATCATGAACAAATCAAGGTGAGAGGTGAACCGAGCAAGGAAAACTTCAAGAAAAGGGTAAGGACCACCAAAAGTCATCTACCCTTCATCACATGGTGTCATCATAATGAAGGTAACATCTTAAGGTAAGTGTTCATTATAAAAAAGGGGCTTTCCTTGGCTCTAGTATTCACATAAAGGAACAACCATGTGTGAGTTGCAACTTGCTTGATCAACTTAACTAACTCAACATGCCTTGTTTCTTAAACTTGTTCATAACACTGCTCTCTTGATTTCATAATGAGCTAAATGTTGTTAAAAATGTTTGAATGCTTCATTCATGCTCCTTCTATCCTATCACCCATGTTATAAGAATGAACAGTGTGCATTAATCTCATCATGTTCAATATGCCTAAGGTTAGAGTAGAATAAATAAGGTTATGGTTATGTTCATGTTTTTCCACCAACAGGACCCATGCACTTGATCTCTGCCTTGTCTTTGCAAGCAGGACATCCTTCAAGCAAAATACAAGGAAAATAGATTCCCCAAATTCTACAAGTGGAGGTCTAAGTTTGCAAATAAGCACACTGAAGTTACCGTCTTAAGAGGTGCAATCTCCAAGTCTCTCCACATTTGGGATAAGATGATGCACCTAAGGAGTAACACATGGCAAGAAGTCCTGTTTGAAGGACTCAAATCATCGAACCCTCGCTAGGGAGGTAAACTTGGTAGTTATCCATATTTCTCTTTTCAGCATTGTATAAGTTTTTCTTTTAGCATATTTACTTTGTTACATCTGCATTAGAAAAGAAAATAAAAATGTTATGGCATTGCATCCTAAAAATGCTAAGCCCCATGTGAATAATTTTATGGTGTGTAATAACCAGTAGAGATATTCACCGTGGTGGCATAAAAATAAAGATGCATTCATCTTGTTGCATTTTCTCTTGCATCATATAAAATATAAAAATTATAAAAATTTTGAAAGAGAGATCCTGACAAAGATGAGGTTCTAGATGCTCAAGGCTTAGAGGTTTATCGCTAACACTTAATTAGTTCTACAAGCTTTGTTATCTATTTGAGCTTCATAGGATTTAAAGGATTAAGAAGAGCTAACAAGCAAGTGGATGTTCTGTCCACTATCAGAGTGCTGTCTCAACAGTCACCAACATTAACACTCCACGGGAGGAAGAGCAACCCTACTGCATGTTTGATACACTTAAGAGTGAACGACTACGTCAACAACCAGCTTGGGGGAGGGCATCCCCCGTGTATCCAGCTAAGTATTTCTTTCCCTTTACATTTACTAGTTTTGAGTTTGCTTTGTTCATGAGTTTGCTTTGTTCAAAAACAATAAAAAGATGCATAACCATAAAACCAAATAAAGATTTCTTTTGATAGCTATATGACTTGTGATCTTTAATTTTGAAGTAAAAAGTTATAGTGTGCAAAGTGCTGCTTGTTAATAAAATGATTTCTGAAGGTAATCCCTTTGTATGGAAATGATGAATAGTTACTCTGCCATAATTCCTTTCAAGTACCTAGTTTTCAGCCTCGAATTCTCTAGAGTTTTGGATAAAATTATTTTGACCTAAGATTTTCTCTGAACTTGAAACTTGTGGGTAGCAAATGCTTGATCTAAGTCTAGGTAATTGACGGATATGATATGAGAAGGTTTGAGCTGTTGTTTATCTTGTTCCTAATGACACTAGAGTTCTGGAGATTTATCTTTTGAAAAATATAAAAATGTCATGATGAGTTCCTGTATGATGAGAGCTTACATTCCTACCACAGCCATCTATGCATGCTTGCTAGAATAGGAGAACTTCCACATTTATTTACTGCTTGTGTGCATTGAGTTTGGTCCAGCTATGTCGACTCTTAGGAGCTTTTTATGCGGTTAAAATTAAAAACACACAGACACTGTGCACCCCTTGCTACTTCTACCCTAGAAGTACGCACCACCATATTCACCCATTTAGATCCACTCAAAAGTTGTTCTATTCCTACACTAGGAGTAAACACCAAAAATATTCCTCATGGGTTTTCCTTGTCTGCTATCCCCAGTTCCAAAATAACTGCTCCAAGTTTTTATCGTTTTATTTATCCTCTCAAAAGTTCCAATTGTATCAGAGAGGGGGATATTTGAAAAAATATATATATGTGATGAAAAAAAAGTGACGAAAAAAAGAAAGAGAAAGAAAAAAAGAGAGAGAGAAATATTATTATGTGTAGAAAAGCCCTAGTTTTTTAAATCTTTCCAAGTTCCAAGTTGAGAGAAGATACCCTTGGTAAAGGAGCATTGTAGAATTAGACTTTCACCCCTTCTATCCTCCACAAATATTCTCTTCCATATTGCTCACTACTCAATTGCAACCACACATGCACATCTTGATTTGATTGTACGATGAGTTCCTCTGGATCCATGGTTGGATTAGGCAACATATGTATTGCAAGTATGTATGAGCTATTTCTTTCCCACCTATGAACTTCACATAATTTTACTAGATGTATGGTGAGAGAGAAAAGGCACAATACTACTATGCCTTATAAAAAAATACCACATATTCTGAGAGAAAAAAGGTAAATCACCATAGTTGCCTTGGTGAGAATCCAAAAATATCACATATGAGAGACCTGAGAGAGTTATACAAAGGAATCTCTGAGTTTTATTTTGAAAACTTACAAAAACTCCAGAATGAAGGTTGATTGAAGAACTCAAGACATAGTGCTTGACTTGATCATTCTTCCTTTCAATTGCTCAAGACCCAAGTGAAGGCTATAAGCCGCATGGTTGAAGGTAATATGGGTAAGTTTGAAAGTCAGGATGGTTGACTCTAATTCGGAGGAGAGTTCTTGTTTGAATGCATGTGTACTTTTAAGGCGTGAAAGTATTGTAGCAACTCCTGATCCATCACTGAGTTTATCTTTGCTCAGGAACGGGCAAAAGGGTAAGCTTGGGAGAGTTTGTTGATGGTAGATAACTCCAATTTTTAAACCATCAACATAGCATGAGAAAGGATTAAAACATGAATACCATCTAGTTATAGGGGTTACAATAACAGATTCCACAAGTTTTGGTGATTGTCTATTTCTACAGGGGGTCATCAGAAAAGAACTAAAAGAGGTCCGCATGTCGGATTTACATAGAGAGAATACTACGTCTAGGAACTCAAGAATACTCTAGAAGACTCGAGGAGGCACCCTTGCGAAGATGGGCCCACCTGGCAGCCAGGCATGGGCGGGCTCCCAAGCCATGTGGGCGGCCGCCCGGCTAGCTCAACCAATCACATTTGACCTCGTGGATATGCCTCCACCAACCTTGTGGATCAATATGAAGCGTCCATTTGGGTCGGTATGATCCGAGGGCCGTGATGCATCTTAAGGGGCTATATAAGCAAGGCCCCTAGCTCTGGGAGAAACCCTATTTCATTATTCATATCTCATTGTGGAGATATAGAGGAGTCCCTCGAAAGGATGATCTCTCATCTCTAGAAAATTAGGGCTAGACTTTCCAATGTAGTAGACTAGATCTAGATGATAGTTAGTGAGAGTGGAGCTGTGCTTGGATTCTGGAGAAGCCTTCAGGGATTTGGTATGTCTTTGTATCTACTCTTTGCAAGACTCATGCATTAATATATTTATCTTCTCTATGTACTTCTATGTGTTTCATTCAATTACTTAGTATAGTTGTTATGCCTTAGCATGGGATCTTCGCTTGCATCAAGTGATCTAGTTATCTCGGATAATTAGAGTAGTAAATGATAGTGTAGATATGGTGTCTAGACTAGAGGTTACCTGAGATTGCACCAAATCCTGTGGATTGTTGTGGTAGCCCCAGGATCGTGACAGTCCTGATGGCCGACGTATTCCACCTTCCTAGCCCCCTTCTCATCCCTTTCCGTGGCTAGTGCTCTGGTGTCCCAAAGTGCTATTGTGTGATTGCTATATCTATCCATCCCTTGTTATGTTAGAACCCAAGTACTAGAGAAGTATGTAGGAACCTTGATCTCTCTCGTTGTCCTCTCACTTTAGCTAGCTACTCGTTTATCATAGAATTCTCATGTGTGTGCTTCCATTTATATATCCTATCGTTTATCATTTACGCCTGCTCTAGTCTAGTTGGTTTACTAAGTTAGTAGATACATGATGGTGAATTATCAGATTCTATAACCCATGCTTCCCTGTGGTAAAATATAAATAACGATACCTGGATACTCCTAGTAAAATGCTACAATGGTATTTTCTGTGCGCTTTTGAAAACCTTCATATTTTAGTTGCACTTAATTTACACCAGCAGTTTACATGATCATCCTACCTCTAAAAAGGTTTATCTGGAGCTTGATGTAGGGATGAAAATTCTAAGCCACACTTGCCTTGCATGTATTGTCAAGTCAAACCCTGGACCGCACCGAAGGGAAGCGTCATACTCTTAGATCAGAATGTGCATGTGTGTGGAAACAATATGATGGATATTTATGGTGTCTAACCTAATTCTACAATGCTCTTTAAAACACATCTTCCTCCTTATTAGGACTTAGAAAAATCTCCTATGATGGCATGGGCTATCCTTATTCTCACTTTTCATTTCTTTTCTTCCACCTTTTCTTTTCTCTCTTTTTTATCTTTTTTTCACTTTTTTTTCTTCTCCACCCTTTTTTTCCTTCTTTTGAATGATAGCCCCATGCCTCTAATTGCAACAAAAACTTTAAGAGAGACGTGCACAAGGGTTCAAAGCATTTATTTAGATGGAACCTGACAAGCATATTTTTTGTTCACTCCCAGTATGGGAGTAGAACATTTTTGGGTGGATGAAAGTGGAAGACATATTTTGCGCCTACTCCCAGGGTAGGAGTAGTGCAATTATTTGGTGGATAGATGAAGGGAAACTATTGTGCGTAACTCTCAGTGTGAGAGTTGGCAACTTTATTTGTGGGTGCACATGAATTCTGATCTTGGGAGCATGAAACTCTCTCAACAGGGGTCACAAAACTTGACAAAACAAAACACAAAGTAAGAGGCATATGTGGAAGGTTTTGTCATGAAAGATTATATATGTCCTTGGTAGATATTTGCATATCATTCAAGGAACATGCTATATTGATTTTTGTTTTGTAAAAATAAATCCCAAGTTCTTTGCAAGAAATGAGCAAGTGTCATATCATCCTACTATATCTCATTCGTCAATCACTTAGGTAAAATGGGGTCCCTACGATAAGTGTTCACAAGTAAGAGGAATATTGGCAAGGAATAAAGAGTATGCAAACTTTAATCACAGGATGGCATGGAGATGAAGCATCAAAAGTTTTGTATTTTCAAATTTGTTCAATGATAAGATTCAAAACTTTAAGAGGAGCAAGGGTAGAGTTGCACAAACCATCATTGAAGATGAAGGAACTAATGAAAGTCGTTCATCTCGTCCTTATATACAATGGGTTACTCGATGTTTGTGCAATGTGTTGGGGAGATCTCGAGTTTGTTGTAGTTATGCTTGAGAGATCTACCCCACACTTATTTTTTTGTACCTGCTTTTATTATAACAAAGAAAACAAAACAAGAGGGACTACAACAGGCAAGGGTCTTATTGGCTAAAAGATTAAGGAAACAAAATTTTATTATCTAGATTTTTATTTATTTTATTAAAAACTTTTATTACAGCTCAAACAAGGCTGAGATAAAAGATGCGATGAAAACACAGCCAAGATTTATCTCCATATCAGATTACTGCCATTGTTTATGAAAACAACTCAAGGTTCATTAATCAAATTTTGACACCATGTCAAAATTTGATTAAAGAAGGTTCTTTTAACCTAAGCACCATGCTTAATTTAAAAGGCCTATAGGTACACTATATATGATCGTATACAAGCGTACCCAAACCAGAGCATATGTCATAAACATGAGGAGCATGAATTTGAATGATCTTATGGAAACTAATATGAGCAAAGGTGTTGGTGAGCATTTATTACCTTTTGTATACCTGAGTGTTCTTACCAGCAGTATACATGGATTTCTTTGAAGATGCTGCACCGGTGGAGTGGTCGCACAGGCTCCAACTCAGATGAACCATCAGGCCGGATCACACACACAACTAGTGTATATGGACCTTGGGCCTCATTGGTAGCAAAGGTGTAAAGGAGGAGACTTCTTCTTCTTTTATTTTATTTTTTTATTTTTTTATTATTTTTTTTGAAAGATAAATACCGATGACCTTCGGCAAGGGCTCAACATTTATAGTTTGTTGGCAAGACTTCTCCCTCTTCATTGCTCACAGCTACATGAACAAACTCGGGAGAATTCTCGGGTTGCCCCGAGATTTTTCGCGTAATGTTGACAGAAATAGAAGCAGCAATTTGAGTAATCTAGGTTTCTATCATTTTATTGAAAATCAATTGATGTTTAACAAAATAAGACAAAATTTCAAGTTTAGCATTTATATTTTCAAAGATTTTATCATTGAAGGAAAGCTTCTTAACAAGATCTGCATTAAACTTAGCTTGCCCTAAAACAAAGTCTCTCAAGGTAGGTTGATTGAAATTGTTATTCGATTTGAAATTAGAAGAATTACCTTGTGGGCGGTTATGGTTGTTCCATCCATTATTACCGGGTTGTTGATGTTGGCAAAACGCGTTGTTGACATAGAATGCTTCTTCCTGGGTTTCAGGACAATTGTTCCCCGAATGGCCAACATCTCCATAGCTTCACACATCATGTGTGAGCCAATGGCTTGGACGTTGCCTGTGGTGGGATCAGTGGCACAGTCATCCAGCCTCTTCATTAGGAGATCTATTTTTGCAGCAAGCAAATCTGTCTCCTTCATGGAATACATGCCTTCTTGTGTTTCTCTTCCTTCTCCGCAGCTTTGGTTTGCCACCACCTTTTTGATGAGTGCAGTGGCATTCTCGATGGTGAGGGAGAGGAATGCCCCTCCAGCTGCGGCATCAAGGTGCCCCTTTTACATGGCCATCAGGCCCTCATAAAAGTTTTGGAGCACAAGCCAATCTTCCATTCCATGGTGGGGACAGGCTCGGACATAGTCCTGCAGCATCTCCCATGCTTCAGGGATGGACTCGAGTGATGTTTGCTGGAAGTGGGATATCTCCCCTCTTAGAGCACTGGTTTTGCTCTGGTAGAACCACTATTTCACCTTCCCCGCAAGGGAGAAAGGAAATAGGTGGAGCTTGATGCTAGTTGGTGCGATGTCTTTGATAATGATGGTCTTGCACAACTCAAGGAAGTGTTGAACATGAGCATTTGGGTCCTCATTTGGGAAACCACAGAACAGGCTTGCCTGCACCATCTTGATGAGGCAAGTACGGAGCTCGAAGTTTCCATTCTCGACATTGATAGTGGGACCAACGGGCACGTTGGCAATAGCAGGGGTGGAGTAGTTGTGAAGTGACTTGGCCATGATGATAGTAGCGGATGATGCGAGAGTGAATGGTTCATCTGTTGTGGAGTAGCAGAAGAAGAAGTGGTACGGGACCTTTTCTTCCTTAGTAGTGCCTCTGGATCATCGGTGAAGTTGTTCAGCAGGTCAAAACCACTCCTACACTATCCTGTTTTCTTTCCAATAAAAGAAGGAAGAAAACAAGCGCAGTTAGCCTGCCTAAACTATGGCTACCATTGCTTATTATGTGATCAATGTTTATTGCCAAGCTAGATGTTTTTATTTCCTTTGCCGTCCCCGGCAACAGCGGCAGAAATTCTTGTTGGCATTTCTTAGCATCGCTACTAAAGATAGACTAAAAGCCCATCCCTACCAATGATACTAGAAATGTGTGTTGGCATCCCTAATCACCATTACGTCAGAAGAGTAACTCTTGGCCCTTAACGGTGCCGGCCAAGGTAGTGCAGTCTGGTAATAACAGTTAGAAGTGCCTAATTGGCCTTCCTAACCATCATTACTTATGATATGCAAAACTCCAGCACGGTCCCTTGGGGTGCACAAGAATTACAGTCCTTAGGTAATGGTACTTAGGTACGCTAATCAAGATAGCTCAGTATGAATTTATAATAGATCCGCAAGTGCACGGAACTATCATTGTAGCATTTCAACCCGTCAGTATTCAGGAGTGTTGTATTTATAATTTCCCATTGGAGGGCAGGATGAATGCATCTAGCTTTGGTATAAACATGATCACTTATTGAGTGCATAGGTAGACATAGCATAGGCAGGGGTAAATCATAGTTCAAAGATAGTGGACACACATCTGAGCCAACCTTAAGGATAAAAGAGAAACAAAGAATAAAAGAATATATCTAACCTCAGCAGGCATTGGTCATATACAGCAATGCAAAGAATGGTAAGTAGACATCTAACTAGCATGTCTAGCATCAGGACTAAGTCTGAGATGAAAAGGAGATCCCCACAGCTGGTCTACCAACAGATAGAGACTTTACAAACTCCTACTCAATACCCGAACGTGGGGGAGTGCTTGGGATGGACAGGAATATCACCACCTGCCCATCTACCCCTCTGCCCATGGGGCACCAACATATCCGCTGATCTCCGCATACCCGGGCACCATGCCCGTGTAATTGGAAGACCCCACCCCTTCGGACGACAAGCTAGGTTAAGAGAAACTGAGAAGGCATGACGAACCGTCAACTCATCCCTAGTTCTTCCTGCATTCATATTAAGCCGATGAACAATGAAGAACAAGGACGAACATGTCAAGAACATAAAACATAAACTATATGCTAGTTCATATATCATGATCATAACATGAACAAGACTATAGTTCATATGCATTGCTATATAAATAAGATAAGAACTTGAACGTGGAAGAGAACTGCATAGTATTCATACCAAGGTGTTCCTTCTTCTTCCAAGGAGACAAGCTCTCCTTGCTAGCTCTTACCTTGCCCTACTACTAAAACTAATCTAAAGAATACAAGTGAGGAATGTGAGGTGAGTGGCTCCAAATGATGGTGTGTGAAGAGTGGAGGAGCTCCATCTATTTATAGTCCAACTTGGTCAGTTGTATTCCTTAGATTAGTTTTAGTATTAGAGCAAGGCAAGAGATAGAAAGGAGAGCTTGTCTCCTTGGAAGAAGAAGGAATACCTCGGTATGAATACTATGAAGTTCTCTTCCAAGTTCAAGTTCTTATCTTATTTATATAGCAATGCTTATGAACTAGAGTATAGTCTTGTTCATGTTATGATCATGATATATGAACTAGCATATAGTTTATGTGTTATGATCTTGACATGTTCATCATTGTTCTTCATCGTTCATCAAATTAGTATGAATAGAGGAAGAATTAGGGATGAGGTGATGGTTCATTGTGCCTTCTTGGTTGCTCTTAGCCTAGCCCGTCACTCCAAAGGGGTGGGGTCCTAGGGGGTTAGGAGTTGTTTCCAATTACACGGGCGTGGTGCCCGGGTATGTGGAGATTGGCGGATATGTGGGTACCCCACGGGCAGAGGGGTAGGTGGGCAGGTGGTGACAGCCCTGTCCATCCCTAGCATTCCCCCACGTTTGGGTATTCAGTAGGAGTTCATAAAGTGTCTATCGGCTGGCAGACCGGCTGCGGGGATCTCCGTGTCATCGCAGACTTAGTCCTGATGCTAGACATGCTAGTTAGATGTCTACTAATAGTTCTTTGCATAGCTGTATAAGACCAATGCCTACTCATTTAGATATATTCTTTTATTCTTTATTTCTCTTTTATCCTTGAGGTTGGCTCAGATGTGTGTCCACTATCTTTGAGTTATGATTTACCCCTACCTAAGCTATGTCTACCTATGCACTCAATAAGTGATCATGTTTATACCAAAGCTAGATGCATTCATCCAGCCCTCCTACGGGAAATTATAAATACGACATCCCTGAATACTCACAGGTTGAAATGCTACAATGATAGTTCTGTGCGCTTGCAGATTTATCCATACTGAGCTATCATGATTGGCGTACCTAAGTACCACTATCTAAGGATTGTAATTCTTGTTTCACCCCAAGGCACCGTGCTTTCGTTTTGCATATCGTAAGTAATGACGATTAGAAAGGCCAATCAGGCACTCCTAACTGTTATTACACGACTGCATTATCTTGGCCAGTGCTGTTAAGGGTGGAGAGTTACCTTTCTAACATAATGGTGGTTAGGGATGCCAACACACGATTCTAGTATCATTGATAGGATGGGCTTTTAGTCCATCTTTAGTGGTGATGCTAAGAAATGCCAACAAGCATTTCTGGCGCCGTTGCCGGGGATGGACTTTTAATCTATATTTTGTAACGACATTAAGAAATGTCAACAAGTATTTTGGTGCCGTTGCCGAGGAGGGCAAAACAAAAATTCAAACATCTAGCATTGGCATAAACATCGATTACAAAATAAGCATTGGGTAGCCATAGTTTAAGCAGGTTAACTTTGCTATTTTCTTCCTCTTTTTATTGGAATGAAAACAGGATAGTGAATGAGCGGTTCCAACCTGCCGAAGAACTTTGTCAACAATCTGGAAGCACTCCTAAGGAAGAGAAGGGCCCGTATCATTTCTTCTTCTACTACTCCACCGGCAGACGAACCGGTCACTTCCGCACCATCTGCTACTACCACCCTGGCCAAGTCACTCCACGAGTACTCCACCCCCATTGTTACCAACATGCCCGTTGGGCCCACTGTCAATGTCGGGAATGGAAACTTTGAGCTTCGCACTGGCCTACTCATGATGGTGCAGGTGAACCAGTTCTGCGGTTTGCCAAGTGAGGACGCAAACGCACATCTGCAAAACTTCCTTGAGCTGTGCGAAACAATCATCATCAAAGATGTTGCATAAGATAGCATCAGGCTTTGCTTTTTTCCCTTCTCCCTCTCAGGGAAGGCAAAGCAATGGTTCTACCAAAGCAAGGAAGCAATCAACACGTCGAACAAATGTTTCACAGCGTTCCTTGCAAAGTTCTTCCCCATGAGCAAATCAAACACTCCATGGGGGAAGATATCAAACTTCCAACAGACTTCACTCGAGTCCATTCCTGAGGCTTGGGAGAGGCTCCAGGAGTATATCCGGGCCTGTCCCCATCACAGAATGGAAGGTTGGCTTGTTCTTCAAAACTTCTATGAGGGCCTCATGGCCATGTCTAAAGGGCACGTAGATGCCGCTGCTGAAGGCGCATTCCCCTCCCTCACCATTGAGAGTGCCACAACATTAATTGAAAAGATGGTGGCTAACCAGAGTTGGGGAGAAGGACGCAAAACACAAAAAGGCATGCATACCGTGAAGGAGACGGATCTTCTTGCCGCAAAAATAGATTTATTAATAAAGAAACTTGAGGGACGTGCCACTTATCCTACCACCAGCACTATTCAAGCCATAGACTCGCACATGACGTGTGAGATCTGTGGAGATTTTGGCCACTCGGGGAACAGCTGTTCCAAAACCTAGAAAGAAGCATCATACATAAACAATGGGTTTCGCCAACAACAACAATCAGGTAATGGGTGGAACAACCAGAACCGCACCCAAGGTAATTCTTCCAACTTTAATTCAAATTTCAATTCCTCCCAACCTTCGTTGAAAGATCTCGTTATAGGACAGGCTTAGATAAATGAAAATCTTACAAAAAAGCTTTCTTCTAATGATAAAATGTTTGAAAGCATAAATGCTAAGCTTGATAGCCTGTTCGTATCTGTTAAAGATCAAGCAATATTTAATAAAGAATAGAAACTCAGATCGCCCAGCTTGCCTCTACTGCTAAGTCTGCTGTACAACCTGCTAGTTCTATTGAGAATGTAAATTCGGTGACCAGGAGAGGGGGTAAGACCACTCATGATCCACCACACCCTAACCATAAGACAGGGAAAGCATAAGGCAGCAGGTGGAAGTGCCGGTTGAATTGGCAGAACCACAGGAAGAATCTGTGGAAGATGAGCCGACACCGAAAGACTATGTGGACACCACGATGCTACCTTTCCCCATGAGGATAAGAAGGAAGAAGAAGGCAGGAGATGAGTAGTTCCTCCGATTCGTGGATATGGTCGAGAAAACACACATCAGCATCTCGCTGATGGATGTCTTGCAAATACCGTCCTACGCCAAGTTCATCAAGGACATCATCAATAATAAATGACCATTGCCATCCACAGAAGTTTTCAAGCTAACAGAAGAGTGTAGCGCAGCTATACTCAACCATCTGCCCAAGAAAAAGCAAGACCCTGGGTGTCCCACAATCACATGCTCCATTGGCACCCAGCAAATTAACCATGCCTTATGCGATCTTGGGGCGAGTGTAAGCATCATGCCAAAATAAGTCTTTGATAGACTAAATTTCACCAACTTGGAGCCCACCAACATGACACTTCAGTTGGCCGACTCCTCAATTCGGTACCCAGCAGGGATTGCACAAGATTCGCTATCAAGATCCGAGGGTATTATGTCCTAGTGGATTTTGTGGTGCTCAATATGGAGCTTACCAAGGAAACACCACTTATCCTGGGGAGACCATTCTTGAGCATGACAGAAGCATAGATTGATGTTGGAGGCAGAGAAATCCGGTTCAATATCAATGGACAAGAAGAAAAGTTCGAATTCAGGCCTCACCATCAAGAAGAATGCAACATGATACGCATCCGATATGGGCCGAACCCCCAAGGCATCAAGGAAGTAGAGATTCAGCCTCAGCTTTTGAAAAATATCAAAAGAATCAAGAAAAAGCCAGAGACAAAAGAAAAGGCAGCTCCCAAAGGAATATAAATAGGGAGTAGACAAACAAAATGGCTTCTAAAAAGAAATACAAGAAAAGATGGAAGAAATCCCCGAGCTTACACAAAAGAAGATGTTGTGGAAACTCAAAGAATGAGTTGAACATACTACCACACTGCCCAAGGCAACACAGAAAATATGGAGGCCCAAGCAGGTACAGCCGTCGAATTCTCTCAAGACGGATGTACCATCATCAAGCAATCAATGAAGGGAGGAAAGTCCTGCTCCACGGACTTAAAAAGGTGAGCCCCTGCCGAAGGTAAATCGATAGTTATCTTTAGCTAATTTTTGTTTTAAATATTTTTAGCAGTTCCTTTACTTCTAAATAAATACCTAATTAATTTCTTTATCCCCTAATAAATCTAATTTCAAAATAAAAATAAAAATATATGATAAATATATAACAATATATACTTATATGAATAAATAAATTTTTGCTTACATGGTGCTAGTGTTGCATTTGTGATATGCCTAAAATGCCCCTATGATCTTCCTTCTCATGCACATAAATCTTTGTGATCATAGGATTATTTTCTCATAAATGCATGATAGTGCGATCTTGAATATATTTTCATGCATATCACTCATTTCCTATACTCTATCACACACACTATCACTCTGATTCACCGCGCATCCAACTTGATTGCAACCGGGATAGGGATCTACATAGTCAGACAAGCACCTGAGCAAAACCCGGGGACTGGTAGGTGGACCCAGGGGACCGGCCGCCCCCTAGCTATGCCGAATCATGCCAATCTTTTTTGTGCCTCCCTTTGATCCTTCCAGCATCACGTCCATGGTTACGATTAGCCAGTTTCCTTGCTAGAGACCATGGTAGCACCTATAAAAAAACCCCCATAGGCCTCTCCTCTCCTCGCACCAACCATTTTCTCTTCTCCCTCTTGCAAAGATTGCTAAACTCTCCCAGCTCCAAGTGCTAATCATGTCTAGCTATGCCCTCTCGCTGATCAACGCTCCAAAGGCCATAGCAACCTAGACACAGCACCCTACCAAGAGAGTTCCTTAGTTAGGGAAGAAGCTCGTGTTGTGAAGGAGAAGCCTTTAGCGATCTTGCCGGCATACTCCCATGTGCCCAAAGGTTACACCAATAACAAAATCGCTGCTGCCCATCCTACCACCAGTGCTCTAGGTCTCAAGAGGGAGGCCTCTAGTGGTAGTGGGCCTAGCAAACGTGCTGGTGACAAGTTGGCTAGCAAGACTTCATCCATGGAGGCAAAATCCTCTGGCACCCTTCCTAGAATTAGGAGGCATTTACCGCAGCCAACTATCAAGCGTCGTGCAAGACGGTATGAGAGCAGTGACGATGAGAATGATCCTAGTATCCTCGATGACCTCAAAGCTGAACAGGTTAGCTTGCGTGCTGTACTAAGGGTTTTAGAAGACGACCTAGAAACAAAGAACATAGAAATTAGGGACCTTAGTGACGATGTCAATAAGTTCCGCTTCAAGTTTAACCTTAGACTCAGGAAGGTTGCTGAAGACCTAGGTGTTGGACATCTCCTCAAAGATCTTTAGAATGCACCTACTACACAAGTTTTTTGGCACATTCTTTTCCCTTTCACGATCTTCTATTTGCCAATCATTTCCCTTCAATGTAATTCTGCCTACTTGAATTTATCAATGAAATAAAATTTTTCGTGCACTTGTTTTCTCCACATATATATATTTTGTGACTAACCAAGACAGTGAAGAAAACAAGTGTGGGGGAAGCCTCTCCAAGACAATTGCACAAAAAAAAGATCAAAATTTGGTTTGTGCAACTTCCCCCCTCTCATTCTAAATTTAAAATGAAGTTTTCTACATCCTCCATCAAACATGTCTTCCTACATTCAAAATGTTTGTATACTTTTTATTCCCTACTAATATTCTTACAGATTTATGAACACTGTTTAGGGACCCCATTTCTATCTAAGTACTTGGAATTTATTTTAAAAAATAAAAATTCAGTAGCATGTTCCTGAAATGATTAACAAATACCTACCAAGGCCATATATGATTCTATGTGATGAAACCTTCCACTTATGCCACTTATTTTGTGTTGAGTTTGGTCAAATTTCATGACCGCTGTTGAGAGATGTTTCATGCTCCCAAAGATCAGAATTCACTTACACCCACCAAATAAAGCCAATTCTCACCCTGAGAGTTGCGCAAAACGTGTTTCATCCATCCACCAAAAATATGCCAACTCTTACACTGAGAGTTGCGGAGCTTTCTCCACCAAAATAAAAAAGGCGTTTCTTATTTTAAGAAACGCATTCCCCTTGCAAAATTTTACTCCATCCATTAACTATCATGACATCTCCTCATTCAAAGTTTTCTATATGCCAAGAAGAGATATGGGGCTATGCTAAATATATATATATATATGATGAAATTTCTAAAGCCCATATCTCTCTAAAAGATTTATTTAAAGGAGAATCATGATGCATGGAGTACCAAAAAGATTTAGAATTAGGATTCCACCTTCCAACTTTCCACACACATGCACATTCTGATATGAGAGTATGACGCACTCCCTCCGGTATGGTCTGGGGTTTGACTTAGCAAAACATGTAGGGTAAGTGTGCCTCATCATTTTCATTCCTACCTAAAACTCTAGATAAGCCTTTTTAGAGGTAGGATGATCAAGTGAAGGCATTACCTTCTTATGCCTTGGTGAGGAACCACTTACAAAAAAAAATGAGCGACTTGAGAGAATCATTCAAGGAACATAAGCTATCATTACATTTTCAAAATCTTGCAAAAACCCAAGTTTCTATGCAAGGATAGGGTAAGATGATTTGAATCCAGGATATTCCATTTTTCAATTACACAAGATGACTTGGTAGACACTTTGAAGTTCATAAATCCAGGTGAAGCTTGGAATAATCTGTATGTAGATCTTTTTGAATAAGGAAGATGAACCCATTTGGTCTTAGCACTTTACTCGAGGACGAGCAAAGGACCAAGCGTGGGGGAGTTGTTGACGGTCCTTAGCATCTAATTTACAACATCATTTCAATATTAAAATAAATAGAAGGTAGGGTTTTTATCTAATCATTCTGTGAGTTTTGTTGTTTATATGACATACAGGTCTGACTTGTGGAAATGCGCAAACTTCACAAGAAAGCATATTCAGAAAAGGCGCAAGCCAAGAAAAATATAAAAGCCACCTCAACATCAAACTGGACCCACTCGTAACCATAGGGAAGGTCCAGGCCCAGGGAGCAACCGACCACCCGAAGGCAGTGGCCAGTGAGCCCAGCTAGGGGACCGGCCGCCCCCGGGACCGGCCGCCCCCCTGGTGGGGCCTCTCAGGCCCAGCCTTCTCAGGCAGTGCTTGGGTCGGTTCCCTCAAGTCGGTTTCACCTCCTTCCAATTGAGGAGACGCCCGAACCATCCTACTTGAGCTATAAATGAAGGGGCTCCTTCACCATTCAACACACACACACCATCATTTGGAGCCATTTACCTCACCTCTCACTTGTATTCCTTAGATTAGTTTTAGTATTAGAGCAAGGCATGAGCTAGCAAGGAGAGCTTGTCTCCATGGAAGAAGAAGGAACACCTCGGTATGAATACTATGCAGTTCTCTTCCAAGTTCATGTTCTTATCTTATTTATATAGCAATGCTTATGAACTAGAGTAGTCTTATTCATGTTATGATCATGATATATGAACTAGCATGTAATTTATGTGTTATGATCTTGACATGTTCATCGTTGTTCTTCATCGTTCATTGAATTAGTATGAATAGAGGAAGAACTAGGGATGAGGTGATGGTTCGTCGTGCCTTCTTGGTTGCTCTTAGCCTAGCCTGTCACTCCGAAGGGCTGGGGTCCTAGGGGATTAGGAGTTTTTTCTAATTACATGGGTGTGGTGCCCGGGTATGCGGAGATCAACGGATATCTGGGTACCCCATGGGCAGAGGGGTAGGTGGGCAGGTGGTGATAGCCCTGTCCATCCCTAGCATTCACCCACATTTGGGTATTCAGTAGAAGTTTGTAAATTGTCTATCGGCTGGCAGACCAGCTGCGGGGATCTCCTTGTCATCCCAGACTTAGTCCTGATGCTAGACATGCTAGTTAGATGTCTACTAACAGTTCATTGCATAGCTGTATAAGACCAATGCCTACTCAGTTAGATATATTCTTTTATTCTTTATTTCTCTTTTATCCTTGAGGTTGGCTCAAATGTGTGTCCACTATCTTTGTATTATGATTTACCCCTGCCTATGCTATGTTTACCTATGCATTGAATAAGTGATCATATTTATACCAAAGCTAGATGCATTCGTCCAGCCCTCCTACGGGAAATTATAAATACGACACCCCTGAGCACTCACGGGTTGAAATGCTACACTGATAGTTCCATGCGCTTGCGGATTTATCCATACTGAGCTATCATGATTGGCGTACCTAAGTACCATTATCTCAGGATTGTAATTCTTGTTGCGCCCCAAGGTGCCGTGCTTCAGTTTTGCATATCGTAAGTAATGATGGTTAGGAAGGCCAATCAGGCACTCCTAATTGGTATTACCAGACTACATTATCTTGGCCGGCGCTGTTAAGGGCTGAGAGTTACCTTTCTGACGTAATGGTGGTTAGGGATGCCAACACATGTTTCTACTATCATTGCTAGGATGGGCTTTTAGTCCATCTTTAGTGGTGACGCTAAGAAACGCCAACAAGCATTTCCGGTGCCGTTGTCAGGGATGGACTTTTAATCTATCTTTTGTAACGACGTTAAGAAATATCAACAGTGATCGTGGGCGGCCGGGGGCCAATTGGTACCCGGCGCCCCAAGGGTTGCTGTAGCGAGCCATGGGCTCTGGCTGTCAGCGGCTCGCGTGGTGAGCCACCTTGGCGGCCAAGGTTGAGGGGGAACATTAGCATGTGCACTCGGGCAGTTGCGCGTGGGCAGAAGGACATCCTCGCAGCTGCGGGCTTCTTGTGTAGGGCTGTCGGCCCCCGATTGGTCTAGGTGGTGATGCAGCGTGGTGGTGGATCGGGTGGCCAGGGGATCATGCGTGGCGCTCACACGGGGAGCAGGAACTGACACGTGCAATGTCACACGCGAACGGCCGGTGGGGATCCGTCAGGAAAGGTATGACATCCGGGTCCCACCGTCAGTGGCTCGGGGAGATCGCTCGGCGTCGCACAGGGTCTGGCAGGCTCTTGCTGGGCCGCTCGGCTGCTTGCTGGGCCGACTGGCTGGCTCGGGAAGAAAGGAAAGGAGAGAAGAGAGGGCAAGCCAGCTGGCTTGCCGGGCTCAGGAGAATGGGAGAGAGAGAAGAGACAGGCCGGGCCGGCTCGAGGTCACTTTCAAATCAGTCTTTCTTAATCTTCGGTGACAAAGAAGTAGAAGAAAGACACCAGAAAGAAGAAGAAGATCCTCAATTCCACCTGCATGAATGTTGGTCGTCGTTTGTTGGGCATTTTTCTCAGGCCGTCTTTTGTTGCCGAGTGTTTGCCTGTGCGGTCATCCACACTACAAAGTTAACAGTTACGTTTTGAGTAGTGCTATTCACAGCGTGAGTACTTGTGATATCTTGATGTACCTCACTATCATATAATATAATTCTTCTTTTGTCGAAAAAAGCCCGCCCTCGTATGTCCTCCGAAAAACCGCTCATCTCCCACTCCCACCTCTCGTCCCCTTCCTAAACCGACGATCGCGACAACTTCCGCTCTCCCACGACGCGCAGCTGTGCAGCTCGCCTTCCTACAAGGAACCGCAGCCTCTGCAACCTCGACATCGCCGGGTGCTGCTCACCCTGCCTCGCGCGCCTGCACCGTGCCGAGGCCACGCCACCTCTCGACCTGCCTCGCGCACGGCATCTCCACCGTGGGACTCGACGCTGCCGGAGGACGGGCTGCCCCCCCGGCTCCGCCGCCACACGGGCTGCCACCAGTCCACCACCACCGGAGGACGACCGGTCCTCAGCCGTCGGACAAGACACCGCCAGAGGACGGATCACCTGCTGCCTCGCCCGCCGCTGGAGTGGACGGAGAGCGCGACCACCCGCCGGGTGTGCATGCGAATGGGCTCCTTAGCAACGACGAATTCGGGTCAGAAAAAGGTATGCTTTTGCTCCTGTCTCTCTTCTCGTGTGCTTTCTATTTCAATTTCAGTTTAATAAAATTTATTTTGATCGGACTTCAATTTTGATCGAGGTAGCCGCTGGCCCTCTTCTGCTTCTTGCCAATTCATGCATCAATTACTGTACATGCCATACTCTGTTTGAACAATGCGTTCTCCTTTTATTACGAGAAGTATACAAACACTGCCTGAATTAGTATCGGTTGAATGCTTGTCGCATAGGCTGAAAATTTTCATACGAATACTCCCCGAATTAGTACCATATTGGCTGTGTCTATCATAGGTTTCATACCACAGTATGATCTTATAATATGTGATGAAACAGACGTTCCACATTGCCTTCTTTTTTTTTGCATCGTCTGTTTTTCACAAATGTAGTTAACTGAAAACCTTTGAATATTTAGGGGATACTGTGCATTGGTGTGCTAAAACGTAATAGGCAGCAGAAAGCGACATCACGATAGTAAGCAGCCAAGGATCTGCAGGTAACTATTTGATTCATACTTTTAAAACATGGAATCCAGTAATGGGATATTTCTGTGTTTCGGGACACCCTTTCTGCAGCTTGTGCCTAAGTTTACTCCTTTCTGCAGCTTGTGCCTAAATTTACTATTCAGTAGTTCAGTACTCCACTTTCGGTGATTGTGCCATAAGATTATTGTTTTCCTGCAGTCCTGCTTATTTTGCTTCCAATTGATAGTTTAGAATAATATGTAGTTGTTGCTGAAAACCAAGTGTAGCGCATTTGAAATATAAAAACCTGACTTATATAAAGATGGTGCCCCACGTTTCCCCTCAAAATAGCTGATCACCCTGTTTTGCAGTGTTCATGTTCGTGGAATTTAGAATACTATGTTATAATTATCTCGAGCGATATGGCATCAAGTAAAATATGTGTTCACGAGAGAACTGCATTTATTTCCAAGAGAAAGTATACACAACTAGGCAACTGTCTTTTGTTGATCATAGCGCCAGGCAACTGTCTACTGAATAGCGTATTGGCAAAATCGCTCCACTAAGGCCTGCTTGGTTGCTTGCCCAGGCAGCAATCCAGGCCATTGATTTTGACAACCTGGTGGCCTGGATCTTGCCTGGCAGGCATTTGCCATCACTGCCAGCTCATCTTTTCTCATTTCTTCAATATATTTGTTGTTTCAAGAACTGGAGAAACATATGTTGTAGTACTTCTTGGCTGGATTGACTTGGATCATTGATCAATACGCTCTGCTCATTTGTGCTTACAGTGAAGTCAAGTTTGCTCTCTCGATCCTTGACGTTCTGGATTAGTTATTACCCTTTCTTTCTAAGAATACATATGTAGCAGTTAGCAGCAACACTGTAGCGGTCAATGCATTATTCTCCCTCTGCGTGCAATAACCCTGCTTGGGTTCTCTGGTTGGACGATAGATGATAGATGAATTTCAGCTCACCTCCACGACCTCACGATAGTTATGCAGATAAAGGTTCACTAGAAAAAAAAATATGTGCATGAAATCATTCAGATAACTGACATTTTTATCAGTTTCTATATCAAACTGACATTCAGATAACTCCTTACCTTTTGCTGCTACTTCGTAGTATGCTTTATCTCAACTGAATCCACTCCTATCTCATCATTCTTGTGCAGGTTGCAGCAATTTGATCACTCTATAGCTGGTTGCAAAAATCTGATCATTCTTCAAACAACTTACAAGGATGGCTCATACTATGGATAAGGGACAAAATGTATGCTGACATTGAATTTTGATAGATCACCATGGATAACCTATGAATTATTTTTAAGTTAGCCATAACTGTATATTTGAACATATATATTTTTTCCATATTTGGCTACTAAAATAGGATGTTCATGGATTAGTCAAACATTTCTCCTCAATCATGTGTTTTTGTATTATGAAAGAAAAATAGTCATTCTGGTATGTGTATCATGAATTCATGATTGGAGCCGTAAAAAAAACGGAGGAAAGTTTTATACTCATAGTGTCATATGCAGAGGGGCGCCATAGGGCGCGGTCGTTCTAGTTGGACCTTAAGCTCATTAGTGTTAATTAATGTCTTCCTTGGTTATTTATGTTAATAGGAATAGCACCATATTGTTTAGCAACAAGAGGTGTTAGTCCTATGTACCCTTTATAATTAACCCATAAGGCACAATACAAGATAAGCGATGAATTATCAACCAATCTAATCTCTCTCTCCAATACTCTCAAGCCTAGGCAGCAGAGGGGTAAAATCTCACCCTAGAAGATGGATCTCGGCCATTAAAAGCATAGCCTAGGTTCAGTTATCCCATGGACCCAATGTCCACGACAATTTGGTATCTCGAGTTCGGTGATCCTCGCCTACTCGTTGAGCCGACCACTCCTTCCGCCATGGGTGCCAACGTCAACCTGAAGAACACCTTGGAAACCCTAGCCGCCGCCGGCCTCGGTTGAGGCCAACTCCCAGGCAATCCAGTGCCTGGCCGCCGATCCCAAACTCCCACCGTCGTCCTCGTCCGCTAGCAGATCGGGCGCGCTTCACCAAGATCGGCCTCCGTAGTCCCAGCAGATCGACTTCCCGTGGTACGATGGCAAGACCGACCCTCTCATCTTCATTAACAGATGTGAATCATACTTTCATCATCAGCGCATCATGGAGGAAGAGAAGGTCTGGCTGGCCTCCTCCAACCTGGAGGACGGTGCAAAGAGGTGGTACATCCACCTCCAGTAGGATGAGGGCACCCCAGCATGGCGCCGCTTCACCGAGCTCCTACACTTATGCTTTGGATCGCCTCCACGCTTGAACCTGCTCCATCAGGTGTCCCCTGCTGCCAATGACGCTTCATGCATCTTTGCTGTTTTGTCAACCCAGCTAGATCGCCTAAAGGCATTTCTCAAGGTGGAGGAACATGAACACCTGGCAGCCGTACGTCTATAGTCAGCAGCACGTGGACTCATGGCACGCCGGCTAGTGCATTCTCTCCGTGAGAAGTGTCTGCCTGTTATCTCTAGGGCATCATGTGCCCATCAATGGAAGAGCAGGCAATCGTGCACCTGCAAGCAGCAGGGCGAGGACTCCTTGCCCGACAAGTGGTGGGGAAGATTCGCATGTTACTCAGCTCATCGTTGTCGCGTGCATTCACTCGAGCTTGCCCATATGTCATGCAACTCCAATTGAAGTGGAGGTCCGGGTATGGGGATTTCCAGTGTAGCCAACATTTAGGGTCATCCAGCAACAAGAATCAGCTATATTTGTTCTGGCACCCACCCTGGAGTTGGAAACATCTAGAGACGAGTGGGCTGGTACATCCTCCACCCTTCATTCCACATGAAGCCAGCAGTTGAGCTGTTTCCATGGGATCTGGGAGGACATAACTACAGTCCAAGTTTAACTATTGGTTTCCAATTTATTTCACATTTTATTCTTAAATAATAAAGGTAAGTCGAGATGTAAAAGGCTTAACCTTAGATCAGGTGTCTATGGCAGCTCGTGGGTGTGCTACTCCAAAGGGGGAGAGATGTCTATTGACGGGAGTTATACCATGTTTTTACCCTATCAAAACTGTCAACAAGACATTCTTTCTGAAAGGAAATCACCAAACACATAGTGAATTAGGTACAAATAACTTGGTTCCACATGTACTTGTCACTATTTGGTTGCAGGCATGCAGAACAGGTATTTTTCAGTGTCTCCTAGCATCTGGAGACAATGTGCAAGAGATGGGCACAATGGTGGGGTCGTCCGACCCCATCTTGGTCACACCAGAGCCTTGCTGACATGCCATGATCCAAGACACACTCCCAAGAGTCCATTACCACCCTTGGATCACAAGTGTATCCTCTCAACGGCTCATAATCAGCTAACATGGATCCATGGACCCACATCTCCATCATCTAAAGTGATCCAGGGGTCCAACCATTTCTACTGACTCTAAAGGAGGTGCAAAGGGCTCACAAAAAAGGGGAATGGCCCCATCCATCATAGCGGGGTCAGCCGGCCCCTTGTGGGGCCAACTAGCCACCCTGTTTTCACCACCGACATAGGCAAGCTTCTAGAAGATGGAGGTCGGGCCCACCTATCAGGGGGGTGGGCCGACCCCCACCTAGTGCCAACCAGGTCGGTTAGACCCCACCGCCTTCCTGTATTCCTCCATGCAGGTGCTTCATCATGGATGTCCATCCAGGGCAGTCGTAAGGTGGTTTGATCCAACGGTGCAAGACGGAGGTCACGCGGATCGCTGACATGGCGTTGGAGTAACCCCTACTCCACCTCCAACTAAAATACCCCCCATAGGCCTTCACTTTAGAGCATGAAACATAGGAGAGAGCCACTACGCTATCTAGTATCTTTAGCTATGTTAGTAGAGGGAGAGTGAGGAGTCTCCAAGGAGGATTCTTGGCTTGTCGGGAGTTTTCTCCAAGGTGTGCCTCAGCGGATGCGAGCTTCTTGTAAGTACTACATCTGAGTCTTTTCTAGTATTTGATATTCTGGTTCTAGTACTTTAAGTATACGGTCTATTACTGGCATACTGCTTGATTTACTGAGTAAAGTGTTCGAGCCTCTTACAAGGATTAGAGTAGTGAGATTAGTGTAGACGTGGTGTCTAGGCTATATCTTGCCAGTATGAGCTGCTTGTCGTACTGCAGGACACCTAGTGTGAGAGTGACAGTCCTCACTAGGTGTAGAGTTCCTTGTATGTGTTGTTAGGCAAGTTAACACAGTGAGAGTGGGGCTGAATAGGGTAGTCGCCTTAGTAGGGGTTCTGTCTCCTGCTTTTTCGTCTATCGCCCCAGTAAGGGAGGATGTGATAAACCTTGTTATACTTAGATTACCATGACCAGACATCTTTTCTAGCTAGACCTCTCTATCCTATTATCCTAGACTCTTTGTTTCATCACTATACGACCTTTAGCCTAGTTAGTTCACTTCATATTCCCCATGGAAAATACGATACCTGGAATACTCCCGGTGAAGGCTACATTAACTACCATACGCTTGCGGTATATCCGTTTGCCACTTCTGGTGTCAACAAGCTTTCTGGCGCCGTTGTCAGGGAACGGTAGCTGTTTTAACTACGCTAGATGTCGTTTGTTATCTTTGTTTGATTAAAACCTTTTACACATCCAATGTATGAAACAACTCTTTTTTGATTATGCGGCTCCATTGGGCGCTGACATGGAGCCACCGAGTTCATCAAAAGCCATTTTGGCCTGTCACTATGAGCTTCGCCCAAGTCTCATAGCGATGGTTCAGGAGAATCCTTTTTTGGGAGAAGGAGATGAGAATCCCTTTACACACCTACGTGATTTTGAACAACTTTGTTCGTGCATTCACATCCAAGGGATGAGGCGAGTAACCCTTAAGTGGAAACTGTTTCCCTTCTCTTTGACGAGAAAAGCCAAACAGTGGTATACTCGCTACATAGGGAGTGTAGAAGGAGAATGGGAGAAGCTGCAAGCCAAATTCTTTCTTACCTATTTCCCCATTTCCCACATAGCTCGTCTTTGTAGAGATGTCATGAACTTCAAGCAAGAAGAGAAGGAGTCTCTAGGTGCGGCCTGGGTGTGTCTTACCAACTTAGCATCCTCTAGCCCAAACTTAGCTATAATCGAGCCAACCCTTATGCAACATTTTTTTACCTCGGCCTTAGCCAAGCCTCTGCACAATTCCTTGATTTAGCCTCTAAGGGAGCATTTCTTAATGAAGCTCCTGAGGGAGATCAACTTCCAAGGGACGAGCCTTCGATAGCAAAATTCCTTTAGCCACCTTCCAAGCTGTCAATCCTGAACCACAAATACCACAAATATCGATGGAGGAAGAAATCCATAATCCATCCTCTAAATCACTCCTTTGATTTTGAGGCTAAACTCTTAGACGATCTCGCTAGTTTTGGGAATGCTATTCCAGAAAAGATCTCTTCAGAAACTTCCCAAAACAAGCTCCATTTTGTGCCTCGAGTTGCACATTAGGAAAAATCTAGGACCTAAGATGAATTTCAAAACTCATCCTTGATCCTGATGGTCCCAATGGTGCTCTCTGTCATTCCTCATTTCCTTGTTCATCAAAGAATCACCTACTCTAATCTCAAAAATGTCTTAGGCTTCCAAATGGTCAAATCCTTGATTGTTCAGGAGTTCTTTAGGGCATGCCTGTAGTGATTGATGATCTAAGAACCTCCCTAGATTCCCACATCCTTGACCTTCCTAGGCTATCCTTTCATCTTATTTTTATTGGAAGGCCAATTGAGCAGATCTTGGGGAATGCTTTAGGAAATGAGAAGCATGGTCATAGAATAGGCAAAGAATACCTACCTATTTGGACTTTCTGACCTTCTTGCACAAGGGTAGAATCCAATCCTGTTCTTGATCCAAGGGGTGAGCCTAAGATAGTTTCAAAAAATAACCATGACATATCCAAGTCTTCAGGAGGATTTGGAATGCCATGTAAAGGAAAGAGCTCACCAACTCCTTAAGATGGAAGATCCTATCAATGAGCATGGAAGTTATCATTTCATCATATCATCAAGTCCTTGCTCATTTGAAAAATCTTCCAACTCGTAGTGGTATGGAGTCTTGCAGCTAGGCCCCACAAGTTGGATTGAAATTAACATCATGCAACTTGTGTGCCTAACATGTGTAGGGTAGTAAGACTTGTGGTTCTGCTGGTGTGTTGCCACCAGTGGAACCCGTGCACTTGATGTTGTTTTTTTTGTTTTCATGACACAGGGCACATTTTACTGTTGGGGAGTCATTTGACCCCCTCAAACACATTTGGGCATTGAAGGACATCCCGAGCAAAAAGCATCAGTGCAGGAACACATCGTTAGAGGTAAGAATGCACAAGGGAAGAACCAAAGGGGCTAGAGCCTCCAAGGTGGGGTTGGCCGACCCCACCATGGGCCCCTCAGCCCACCAATCAACCTCCATTGTGTTGACCCATACTTCTTGACTGGTATGTCACTTTCCCCCTCCTGTTTAGTGCATTCCTGTTACTTTTTTCTTCAACCCTCTAAAATAAAAAAATGCTTCTTTTCTTGTCTCTAATAGAATGAATCTTGTTTGTCATATCATGCTTCCTTTTTTCTATGTTAGAATGATTTGTTTTGGGTGTGCTGATCATTCGAATGAGCATCTTCATAGTCTTTTTAAATTAAGCATGGTGCTCAGGTTGAATAGACTAACTTAATCAAACTTGACATGGTGTTAAGGTTGCTTATTGAACCAAACATACTTGTATGGAACTTGGTTGCACTTTTTGGACTAACCCCTACAGCAAGAACATTGACATCTCTATGGGTAAGTCATAAGATCATTCACAGATTCAAAATAAGATCCTCAAGGTCAAAGGTCATGTTGTTTGGCCAAGGAGAACTTCGATGCAACTGAGGAGGACCAATGCTACATCTTATCATCTCTAAGGTAAGTGGCCCTCTTCTTGAAGTTTTCCATGGGCATGAATCATGATAGAAGAAGTTGACATGTTAGAACTCATGCTTGCTAATGATTCAACAAGACTAAAACCTACATGTCTTAACTTCTTTTCATTTTTGTATGGTTTGGCCATTAGATTAGAATGTACACACCTATGCTAGTCTCTAAGACAACTCTGGTCCTAGGAAGCCTCCATAGGGGGGTCAGGTGACCCCCTCTTAGTGGCCAACCAAGCCCATGTTTGGCCAAACTATCTCTGACACAAAGGGAAGTACAAATCTAGAACCTGTTCGCTCTGACCTCCCAAACAGGGCTCGGGCGACCTGGACATAGTACCCACTTAGGCCCATGTTGACGGTCCCTATGAATCATTTCTAAACCACCAATTTAGACTAAAAAGAAGAAAGACAAACATATTCTAGCACATATGCCTTTACTACTAACAAGTTCCACTTGTACCTCTACTATTCATGTTTTACAAGATTAAGGTGCAACAAGTGGAAATACGCAACATAATGAAGAAAGCGCAAAAAGCAAAAGTCAAATTCAGCAAATGCACAAACAAGAAATACAAAGGAGCCCACCTTCGATACATACCTGGGCCTGATCGTAACCACGGGAGAGGTCCAGGCCCAGGGTAGAACTGACCACCTGAAGGCGGTGGGCAGATGGCCCCACAGGGGGGCGGCCGGTCTCGGGGGCGGCCGCACCCCCAGTGGGCCCTCCCGGCCCCAGCCTTCTCAGGCGGTGCTCAAGGCTGTTCCCTCAAGGTGGTTTCACCTCCTGCCATATTTGTGGAGGCCGAACCATCCTAGTTTAGCTATAAAGGAGAGGGATCTCCTTCATTCTAAACACACACATCATTTTGGAGTCATTCACCTCACTCCTCTCACTTGTATCTTTAGAGTAGTATTACTAGTTTGTGAGCAAGACAAGAACTATCAAGGAGAGCTTGTCTCCTTGGAGGAAAAGGATCATCTTGGTACAAATACAATTAGGTTTTCTTCCATGAGCAAGTTCTTATCATACTTATATAATCGTGCATATGAACTAGAGTGCAGTTATGATCATGTTATGAGCATAATATATGAGCTAGTATATAGTTTATGTATCATGTTCTTGACTTGTTCATCATCGTTCTTCATCGTTCATCGAATTAGTATGAATAGAGGAAGGACTAGGGATGAGGTGATGGTTTGTCGTGCCTTCTTGGTTGCTCTTAACCTAGCCTGTCAATCCGAAGGGTTGGGGTCCGTGGGGGTTAGGGGTTGTTTCCAATTATACGGGCATGGTGCTTGGGTATGCGGAGATCGGCGAATATGTCGGTATCCCATGGGCAGAGGGGTAGGTGGGTAGGTGGTGATAGCCCTATCCATCCCTAGCATTCCCCCACATTTGGATATTGAGTAGGAGTTCATAAAGTCTCTATCGGCTGGCAGACCAGCTGCGGGGATCTCCCTATCATCCCAGACTTAGTCTTGATGCATGACTTTCTATTAGATGTTTTACTAACAGTTCTTTGTATAGTTATATGTGACCAATACCTACTCACTTAGTTATTCTTTATTCTTTATTTATCTTTTATCCTTGAGGTTGACCTCGATGTGTGTCCACTATCTTGAATATCATATCTTATTCCTGTTTTACTCTATGCCTACCATTGCACTTAATAAGTAATCATGTTTACACCACGCTTGATGCATATTGCCCTCCTATGGGAAATTATAAATACGACACCCCTGAATGCTCACGGGTTGAAATACTACAATGATAGTTCTGTGCGCTTACAGATTTAATCTAATATCTTACTAAGCTATCGATTGGCGTACCTAAGTATCGTTACTTAAGGATTGTAATTCTTGTTGCACCCCACGGTGTCGTGCCATAGTTTTGCATATCGTAAGTAATGATAGTTAGGAGGGCCAATCTGGCACTTCTAACTGTTATTACCAGACTGCATTACCTAGGTCGGTGCCATTAAGGGCCAAGGGTTACCTCTCTGAAGTAATGGTGGTTAGGAATGTCAATGCGTGTTTCTAATGTTATTATTAAAGATGGACTTATAGTCTATCTTTAGTAATAATGTTAAGAAACGCCAACAAGCATTTCTGGTGCTATTGCTGGGGATGGACTTTTAGTCTATCTTTTGTAACGAAGTTAAGAAATGTTAACAAGCATTTCTGGTGCCATTGCCGGGGAGGGCAAAAACATCTAGCTGGCATAAACATCGATTGCATAATAAGCATTGGTAGCCATAGTTTAAGCAGGCTAACTTTGCTGTTTTCTTCCTCTTTTTATTGGAATGAAAACAAGATAGTGTATGAGTGGTTTTGCTATGCCGGACAACTTCCTCAACAATCCGGAAGCACTCCTAAGGAAGAAAAGGTCTTGAGCTGTTTCTTCTTCTGCTACTCCACCGGCAGATGAATCAGTCATCTCCACACCATCCGCTACTACCGCTATGGCCAAGACACTCCGTGACTACTCCACTCCCGTTGTTGCCAATGTGCCCGTTGGGCCCGCTGTCAATGTTGGAGATGGAAACTTCGAGATCCGTACGGGCTTATCATGATGGTGCAGGCAAGTCAGTTCTGTGGCTTGCCAAGTGAGGACGCAAATGCTCATTTGCAACATTTCCTTGAGCTATGCGACACCATCGTCATCAAAAATGTCGCACATGATAGTATCAGGCTCCGCTTGTTTCCTTTCTCCCTCACAGGGAAAGCGAAACAATGGTTCTATCAAAACAAGGAAGCTATCAACATGTGGGACAAATGTTCCATGGTGTTCCTCGCCAAGTTCTTCCTCATGAGTAGGACTAGTGCTCTGAGAGGGAAGATTTCAAACTTCTAGCAATCTTCATTCAAGTCCATCCCCGAAGCATGGGAAAGGCTGAAGGAATACATCTAGGCATGTTCTCATCATGGAATGGAAGATTGGCTCGTGCTCCAAAACTTCTATGAAGGCCTCACAGCCATGTCAAAGGTGCACGCAGATGCCACAGCTAGAGGTTCATTCCTCTCCCTCACCATTGTGGATGCAACCGCACTCATTGAGAAGATGGTGGCCAATCAGAGTTGGGGAGAAGGGAGAAAAACACAAAAAAAAGGCACGCATACCAAGAAGGAGACGAATTTGATAGTCGCAAAAATAGACTCACACATGACATGTGAAGTCTGTGGGAACGTTGGCCATTCGGGGAACAACTGCCCTGAAACCCAAGAAGAAGCTTCGTACATCAACAATGGGTATCGCCAACCACAGCAAGGTAATAACAGGTGGAACAACCAGCATCGCCCGCAAGGTAATAATTTCAATTCAAATTTCAATTCAAACCAACCTTCCTTAAGAGACCTCGTTGTAGGACAGGCTAAGATCAATGAGAATCTTTCATGTCCTTCAATGATAAAATATTTGAAAATATAAATACAAAGCTTGAAACTCTGTCTTTTTTTGTTCAAACTCAAGTAAGTTTCAACAAAATGATAGAAACTCAGATAGCTCAAATAGCTGCTTCTATCCCTATCAACAATACAGGGAAAATCCCGGGGCAACCTGAGACTTCTCCCGAGTTTGTTCATGCAGCTGCAGAGCAATAAAGGAAGAAGAGTCCTGCCAACAGACTATAAACGTTGAGCCCTTGCCGAAGGTCAATGGTAGTTATCTAAAAAATATATATATAATAATATATATACCTTTGTAATAATTATCTAAAGGGGCCCACACCATTATTCAAGCTTGGGGGAGGCGCCCCCACTCATTTATTGTATCTCCTTTTAAAAAAATAAATAATAAATATATATACTTATATATTTTTACATATATATCATAAAATTATTTTCTAGCATTAAAAAAAGAGTTTCCCTCTTTCTAGTTTCATAAAAACTCTATTTTTAGTCCAAAATAAATTTTCTCAAAAAATCTTATAAAAATCATTTTCTAAAAGTTTAGTTTTTGTTCTTTCCAAATCTTATTTTTTAAATAATTTTTGAAAATCAAAAACTTTTAAATAAATTTGTGAAAAATCAAAAGCTGGAGCAAAGTTCGAATGGGAGTCATTCATAACCGACTACCACATGGGGTAGCCATTGGAAGGCGCTGCCAAAAGGCAGGATAGAACCGGCCCCACCAGGGGACTGGCTGGTCCCAGGGGCGACCGCCCCTGCGCAAAGGCCTGGCAGCCCGGCCTTTTGCCAATGGCTACTAGCCGTTGCAAGGAGCGCTCCCCCGCCTGCGATCAACTCTATAAATACCAGGATCCCGGGATTGAGCTCCTGACCCCTCTCACACTCACATTTCTTTACTCCCTCCATCACTCTCTACTCCACCACTCTCCAAATATTTTCTACAAAGCTCAAGTGCAAGAAAATTCTGCAAGAACCTCTTGCATTTCCACCACAAAGCAAGCTTAAGCTCTCGTGTTAAGCTCACTCACCATGAGTGGGATCATGAATTGGGTTTCCGGCATGTTTCGGTTAGGCCGTCGCTCCCACAGGGGATCAAGCCAAGATACCCCCTCACATGAGGAGAACCTGCTGCAAGGAGGAGGGGAGGAGGCACCAAGAGGCCATGCCATCGAGGAGGCCGACGCCCCCTTCATCGACTTGGAGGACGAGCGGGAGATGCAAGCATACAACCTCCTCAAGAAACGCGAGTTCCTACACACACCGGCCTTTGACCCGATCCTTCTCCGACAGACAGGTATGGATGTTGAATTCAATACCATTTTCAAAAATATTGGTTGGTTGGAGCCAAGTTGCCCCTGTGCATGAACTTGGATCTCGTCTTTTGACTATCCAAGTCTTGGGCACTTTACAAATTGTCGATTATGGTATTACTTTTCGTTTCTTTGGGAGGGAGCATAGCCTATTTTGGAAGGATATTGCTACACACTTAGGCTTTCATGAGCGATGCTCTGTTGACTTGGGTTTTTCTCTCGGGTTATCATCGCCAAACTTTTTGGCATTTGATGACTGGATAGAATGTGACTGGGAAATTCCAACCCAATGTCAACAACATCCATCATCCCACTCTAAGGCTTATGCACAAGTGGATTGCTTATTCTTTCTTTCCTAGAGATGATACGCATCATGCTTATGATGTTGAGTTGAAGTTGCTTTATGTCATGCTTAAAAAGATTAAAGTTGCTCCTATTTATGACCTTGTTAAACATTGGCTTAATTCTTTCAAAACTTCCACACCTATCATGTGCACTTCACTCATCACTCGTCTTGCTGCTAGTGTTGATCCTCATGGTGCTAATACCATTGTTTATCTTTCTACTTCTCGCATTATGCTCAATGAGTTTTGTTTTGGGCAAGCCCACACTCTAAAACATGATGAATCGGGAAGAAAACTGGTGTTTTATTTTTCGAGATATATAAACGAGATTCCGTTACCTAACCTGAATCTCGGTTTATATAATTCCCCATCTCTCACCTTTGACCTTGTTGAAAAGGAAGAAGAACGCAGGAGTTCTGTTTCTCGCAGGAGATCACGGAGGGGAGTATAGGAGGAGGAGCCTGCACCACCACCAGCCATGCCTACCATGACCCAAGGATGGAATGGTCCTGTGTCATGTCTACACCCAGGTTCACCCCCGGGTATGGATATGGTGTGGGACACATTCCTCACCCTCATGAGGCTGGAACATCAGGGTGGCAGCAGTCACAGGAGGCTAGAGGTTCAGGATGGCAGCACTCACATGAGGCAGGAGGATCAAGGCAACCCGAGCATGCACACTCCTCAGATTCAGAAGGCATGCCACCTCCTGTTCACCCACAGCCGGTCACACTAGAGGTCCTCAACACACGCATAGGAGGACTAGAGCTACAGAACAGACAAATCCAAGGTATGCTTAACACTCACATCTAGACCGCCACTCAGTGGCACGAGCAGTACCAGCAGCATTTCATGGACCTCGAAGATGCGAACCGCCGACGGCACAAGGCACACATGGCCTATCTTCACTCCATGGGACATTTCCCTGGATCTAGGCCTTGAGTTAGCTTGGGGGAGGAGACCCCACAGAGGTAACATGTATCTTTAAATCCTTGCACTTTATTTCTCACATTTTAATTCCATAATTTTATTTTTACTATGAAAAAAACATTCCACTCCCATGTGTGATAATATATGTTAGTTTCTCTTCTGTTGAAATGATGAATAGTTGCTCTGTCTATAATTCATTTGTGCCTAAGTTATAACTTAGTATTCCTCAAGATTTAAGTTTGTTGGCTAAAAATGTCTCATTCTGAGAACTTGAAATCTTGTGGGGAGCAATAACATGATCCTTTTCTAAGTTGTTGCTAGATATGAGATGGTACATATAGACTTTGCTATGACTTTGTTCTAAGAGAAACTTGATATCCGAAGTTTTCTTTTCCAAAAAATATTCAAAAATCAAAAGTTCCTCAATGATTATTAAACACCTACCAAGGCCATATGACATACTCTACTTTTATAAACTCTTACTCATATGCTGCTTGCAAAACTTTGAGTTGGCTTTATTATGGTCATATACCCATGATTGAGATTCACATGCACCCACCAAATAAAGCCCTGAGAGTCGCACACAACATGCACCCTTCCATCCACCAAATAAAAATGCTGACCCTCACCCTGAGAGCCGCGCATTCCTCATACAAAATTTTCACTCCTTTCATTCGCCATCATGAC